>OX383294.1:12452859-12810513 GCA_947523025.1 Dryobota labecula | reverse complement strand
CACAAACACCCATGCACAAACACCTAAGCACAAACACAAACTCTTATGCACAAACACCCATGCACAAAAACACAAAAACCCATGCACAAACACCTATGCACAAACGCACAAACACTTATGCACAAACACACACAAACACCCATGCACAAACACCTAAGCACAAACACAAACTCTTATGCACAAACACTTATGCACAAACACACACAAACACCCATGCACAAACACCTAAGCACAAACACCTAAGCAAAAACACAAACTCTTATGCACAAACACACAAACACCTATGCACAAACACGCGAACACCCATGCACAAACAAACAAAGACCCATGAACAAACACCTATGCACAAAAACCCATGCACAAACACCTATGCACAAACACACAAACACCTATGCACAAACACACACAAACACCCATGCACAAACACCTAAGCACAAACACAAACTCTTATGCACAAACACCCATGCACAAAAACACAAAAACCCATGCACAAACACCTATGCACAAACGCACAAACACTTATGCACAAACACACACAAACACCTAAGCACAAACACCCATGCACAAACACACAAACACCTATGCACAAACACACGAACACCCATGCACAAACAAACAAACACCCATGAACAAACACCTATGCACAAACACACAAATACCCATGCACAAACACACACAAACACCCATGCTAATGATGATGCTACATGAAAATGTTTCATATAACATTTGGTCCTTGTATTTTTAGTTAGAATATTATTGTTTCAAAGACTATTTACTTGAATTAAACATATTTCACAGAAACACAATTTAATTACTTTTTGATCACATTTTTTATTTAACGAACTTATCAAACAGTAGAATTATTTTTTAACGAATATTGTTTGTTCGGTATAAGTTAGTGACAGAAACGAATCGCTGCGAAACCGACTCCGCGTAGTCTTGTCTACAACAAACTTGTGTTCTGTTGTCTACAAACACCTATGCACAAACACACAAACACCCATGCGCAAACACACACACATTCGCAAACACCCATGCATAAACACACAAACACCTATGCACAAACACACAAACACCTATGCACAAATACAGTACAAACACCCATGCACAAACACCCAAACACCAAACACCCATGCACAAAAACACAAACACCTATGCACACCCATGTTTGTACAGACACCCTTATGAGGACCTTGTTAGTTCTTGAACGAACCGAGGACCCTCCAAAAAACTGGTTTATATACCTCGTTGGCCTTTTTACATAAGATAGAAAGAGACAGGTGAGTAAATCTATAGTGATGAGGTTATTGGGATAATGCTATCTCAACATTTTTTCGTATGAATTGCGGCTAACATACCGAGGACGTGAAATACACATCTAAATGTGACTAGCGATGCACATACGAGGACTTTGTGTAGGACAACCGAGGACCCCTTATATAAGCCCTGCGACGCCCTTCCGAGGACGTATTTTTACACAATATTTCTTATATCTTGAACAAAGTGCGGACGCTGTGTTAGACTTTATACTACCAAACCGAGGACAGTTTTTCGCGTAGAACTTGTACAAAGCGAGGACATGGAAAATCTACTGAATTCATTTTACGTGTAAGATAACTGATTAATGCAAGCAGAATGTTCCAATGAATTCTTACACACATTTTCTAAAATGAAGTACCAAGCGAGGATCTATCTCTCTGTTGCTTTTAACGTAAACAGTGGGAGAAAAAATATTATCCAATATATCCATACTAATACTAATATTATAAAAGTGAAAGTAACTCTGTCTTTCTGTCTGTCTGTCTGTCTGTATGTTACGTTTTCACGCCTAAACCGCTGAACTCATCATCATGAAATTTGGCAGAGATATAGCATGGGTTATGGAGAAGGACATAGGCTACTTTTTTACGCGATAACCGACATCCACGCGGACGGAGCCGCGGGCAAAAGCTAGTGTAGGTATATAGCCGTATTACTCACAAAATAATAAAAGTGAAGCGTTGAGCACACGTTATTATTTCCATGATATTGTAATACCTAGCAACGTCCGGACCGCGAATAAGAAAGGTGTAATCACTGTGAAGAAGAAGTAAGTTTGTGCTGATGCTGCAGCCAGGGTCGTTTCTTATTGAGGGAACTCCTCAACAGTTAATAGCATCGTCTTCAAATTTGGCATATGCGTTAGGTTTATATAGCAAAATTAAGACAATACCAGCTTGTGCTGATGCTGCACCCAGGGTCGTTTCTTTATGAGAGAACTTCTCAACAGTTAATAGCATCGTCTTCAAATTAAACATATGCGTTAGGTTTATATATTAAAATTAAGATAATTATCAGTTCGTGCTGATGCTGCAGCCAGGGTCGTCTCTTCATGAGGGAACTCCTCAACAGTTGATAGCATCATCTTCAAATTATGCATACGCGTTAGGTTTATATAGTAAAATTAAGATAATAACCAGTTTGTGCTGATGCTGCAGCCAGGGTTGTTTTTCATGAGGGAACTCCTCAACAGTTAATAGCTTCGTCTTAAAATTTAGCATACGCGTTAGTTTTATATAATAAAATTAAGATAATAACCAGTTTCTACTGATGCTGCAGCCAGGGTCGTTTCTTCATGAGGGAACTCCTCAACAGTTAATAGCATTGTCTTCAAATTTAGGATACGCGTTAGGTTTATATAGTAAAATTAAGTTAGTAGCCAGTTTGTGCTGATGCTGCAGCCAGGGTCGTTTCTTCACGAGGGAACTCCTCAACCGTTGATAGCATCATCTTCCAATTTTACATACGCGTTAGGTTTATATGGCAAAATTAAGGTAATACCAGTTTGTGCTGATGCTGCACCCAGGGTCGTTTCTTCATGAGAAAACTCCTCAACAGTTAATAGCATCGTCTTCAAGTTTGGCATACGCGTTAGGTTTATATAGCAAAATTAAGACAATACCAGTTTGTGCTGATGCTGCACCCAAGGTCGTTTCTTCATGAGGAAACTCCTCAACAGTACATAGCATCGTCTTCAAATTTAGCATATGCGTTAGGTTTATATAGTAAAATTAAGATAATAACCAGTTTGTGCTGATGCTGCAGCTAGAGTTGTGTTTCGTGAGGAAACTCCTCAACAGTTAATAGCTTCGTCTTAAAATTTAGCGTACGCGTTAGTTTTATATAATAAAATTAAGATAATAACCAGTTTCTACTGATGCTGCATCCAGGGTCGTTTCTTCACGAGGGAACTCCTCAACAGTTAATAGCATTGTCTTCAAATTTAACATACGCGTTAGTTTTATATAGTAAAATTTAGATAATAACCAGTTTGTGCTGATGCTGCAGCCAGGGTCGTTTCTTCATAAGGGAACTCCTCAACAGTTAATAGCATCGTCTTCAAATTTGGCATATGCGTTAGGTTTATATAGCAAAATTAAGATAATTATCAGTTCGTGCTGATGCTGCAGCCAGGGTCGTCTCTTCAGGAGGGAACTCCTCAACAGTTGATAGCATCATCTTCAAATTATGCATACGCGTTAGGTTTATATAGTAAAATTAAGATAATAACCAGTTTGTGCTGATGCTGCAGCCAGGGTTGTTTTTCATGAGGGAACTCCTCAACAGTTAATAGCTTCGTCTTAAAATTTAGCATACGCGTTAGTTTTATATAATAAAATTAAGATAATAACCAGTTTCTACTGATGCTGCAGCCAGGGTCGTTTCTTCATGAGGGAACTCCTCAACAGTTAATAGCATTGTCTTCAAATTTAGGATACGCGTTAGTATTATATAGTAAAATTAAGTTAGTAGCCAGTTTGTGCTGATGCTGCAGCCAGGGTCGTTTCTTCACGAGGGAACTCCTCAACAGTTGTTAGCATCATCTTCCAATTTTACATACGCGTTAGGTTTATATGGCAAAATTAAGGTAATACCAGTTTGTGCTGATGCTGCACCCAGGGTCGTTTCTTCATGAGGGAACTCCTCAACAGTTAATAGCATCGTCTTCAAGTTTGGCATACGCGTTAGCTTTATATAGCAAAATTAAGAAAATACCAGTTTGTGCTGATGCTGCACCCAAGGTCGTTTCTTCATGAGGAAACTCCTCAACAGTACATAGCATCGTCTTCAAATTTAGCATATGCGTTAGGTTTATATAGCAAAATTAAGACAATACCAGCTTGTGCTGATGCTGCACCCAGGGTCGTTTCTTTATGAGGGAACTTCTCAACAGTTAATAGCATCGTCTTCAAATTTAACATATGCGCTAGCTTTATATATTAAAATTAAGATAATTATCAGTTCGTGCTGATGCTGCAGCCAGGGTCGTCTCTTCATGAGGGAACTCCTCAACAGTTGATAGCATCATCTTCAAATTATGCATACGCGTTAGGTTTATATAGTAAAATTAAGATAATAACCAGTTTGTGCTGATGCTGCAGCCAGGGTTGTTTTTCATGAGGGAACTCCTCAACAGTTAATAGCTTCGTCTTAAAATTTAGCATACGCGTTAGTTTTATATAATAAAATTAAGATAATAACCAGTTTCTACTGATGCTGCAGCCAGGGTCGTTTCTTCATGAGGGAACTCCTCAACAGTTAATAGCATTGTCTTCAAATTTAGGATACGCGTTAGGTTTATATAGTAAAATTAAGTTAGTAGCCAGTTTGTGCTGATGCTGCAGCCAGGGTCGTTTCTTCACGAGGGAACTCCTCAACCGTTGATAGCATCATCTTCCAATTTTACATACGCGTTAGGTTTATATGGCAAAATTAAGGTAATACCAGTTTGTGCTGATGCTGCACCCAGGGTCGTTTCTTCATGAGAAAACTCCTCAACAGTTAATAGCATCGTCTTCAAGTTTGGCATACGCGTTAGGTTTATATAGCAAAATTAAGACAATACCAGTTTGTGCTGATGCTGCACCCAGGGTCGTTTCTTCATGAGGGAACTCCTCAACAGTTAATAGCATTGTCTTCAAATTTAGGATACGCGTTAGGTTTATATAGTAAAATTAAGTTAGTAGCCAGTTTGTGCTGATGCTGCAGCCAGGGTCGTTTCTTCACGAGGGAACTCCTCAACAGTTGATAGCATCATCTTCCAATTTTACATACGCGTTAGGTTTATATGGCAAAATTAAGGTAATACCAGTTTGTGCTGATGCTGCACCCAGGGTCGTTTCTTCATGAGAAAACTCCTCAACAGTTAATAGCATCGTCTTCAAGTTTGGCATACGCGTTAGGTTTATATAGCAAAATTAAGACAATACCAGTTTGTGCTGATGCTGCACCCAAGGTCGTTTCTTCATGAGGAAACTCCTTAACAGTACATAGCATCGTCTTCAAATTTAGCATATGCGTTAGGTTTATATAGTAAAATTAAGATAATAACCAGTTTGTGCTGATGCTGCAGCTAGAGTTGTGTTTCGTGAGGAAACTCCTCAACAGTTAATAGCTTCGTCTTAAAATTTAGCGTACGCGTTAGTTTTATATAGTAAAATTAAGATAATAACCAGTTTCTACTGATGCTGCATCCAGGGTCGTTTCTTCATGAGGGAACTCCTCAACAGTTAATAGCATTGTCTTCAAATTTAACATACGCGTTAGTTTTATATAGTAAAATTTAGATAATAACCAGTTTGTGCTGATGCTGCAGCCAGGGTCGTTTCTTCATAAGGGAACTCCTCAACAGTTAATAGCATCGTCTTCAAATTTGGCATATGCGTTAGGTTTATATAGCAAAATTAAGATAATTATCAGTTCGTGCTGATGCTGCAGCCAGGGTCGTCTCTTCAGGAGGGAACTCCTCAACAGTTGATAGCATCATCTTCAAATTATGCATACGCGTTAGGTTTATATAGTAAAATTAAGATAATAACCAGTTTGTGCTGATGCTGCAGCCAGGGTTGTTTTTCATGAGGGAACTCCTCAACAGTTAATAGCTTCGTCTTAAAATTTAGCATACGCGTTAGTTTTATATAATAAAATTAAGATAATAACCAGTTTCTACTGATGCTGCAGCCAGGGTCGTTTCTTCATGAGGGAACTCCTCAACAGTTAATAGCATTGTCTTCAAATTTAGGATACGCGTTAGTATTATATAGTAAAATTAAGTTAGTAGCCAGTTTGTGCTGATGCTGCAGCCAGGGTCGTTTCTTCACGAGGGAACTCCTCAACAGTTGTTAGCATCATCTTCCAATTTTACATACGCGTTAGGTTTATATGGCAAAATTAAGGTAATACCAGTTTGTGCTGATGCTGCACCCAGGGTCGTTTCTTCATGAGGGAACTCCTCAACAGTTAATAGCATCGTCTTCAAGTTTGGCATACGCGTTAGCTTTATATAGCAAAATTAAGAAAATACCAGTTTGTGCTGATGCTGCACCCAAGGTCGTTTCTTCATGAGGAAACTCCTCAACAGTACATAGCATCGTCTTCAAATTTAGCATATGCGTTAGGTTTATATAGCAAAATTAAGACAATACCAGCTTGTGCTGATGCTGCACCCAGGGTCGTTTCTTTATGAGGGAACTTCTCAACAGTTAATAGCATCGTCTTCAAATTTAACATATGCGCTAGCTTTATATATTAAAATTAAGATAATTATCAGTTCGTGCTGATGCTGCAGCCAGGGTCGTCTCTTCATGAGGGAACTCCTCAACAGTTGATAGCATCATCTTCAAATTATGCATACGCGTTAGGTTTATATAGTAAAATTAAGATAATAACCAGTTTGTGCTGATGCTGCAGCCAGGGTTGTTTTTCATGAGGGAACTCCTCAACAGTTAATAGCTTCGTCTTAAAATTTAGCATACGCGTTAGTTTTATATAATAAAATTAAGATAATAACCAGTTTCTACTGATGCTGCAGCCAGGGTCGTTTCTTCATGAGGGAACTCCTCAACAGTTAATAGCATTGTCTTCAAATTTAGGATACGCGTTAGGTTTATATAGTAAAATTAAGTTAGTAGCCAGTTTGTGCTGATGCTGCAGCCAGGGTCGTTTCTTCACGAGGGAACTCCTCAACAGTTGATAGCATCATCTTCCAATTTTACATACGCGTTAGGTTTATATGGCAAAATTAAGGTAATACCAGTTTGTGCTGATGCTGCACCCAGGGTCGTTTCTTCATGAGAAAACTCCTCAACAGTACATAGCATCGTCTTTAAATTTAGCATATGCGTTAGGTTTATATAGTAAAATTAAGATAATAACCAGTTTGTGCTGATGCTGCAGCTAGAGTTGTGTTTCGTGAGGAAACTCCTCAACAGTTAATAGCTTCGTCTTAAAATTTAGCGTACGCGTTAGTTTTATATAGTAAAATTAAGATAATAACCAGTTTCTACTGATGCTGCATCCAGGGTCGTTTCTTCATGAGGGAACTCCTCAACAGTTAATAGCATTGTCTTCAAATTTAGGATACGCGTTAGTATTATATAGTAAAATTAAGTTAGTAGCCAGTTTGTGCTGATGCTGCAGCCAGGGTCGTTTCTTCACGAGGGAACTCCTCAACAGTTGATAGCATCATCTTCCAATTTTAAATTCGCGTTAGGTTTATATGGCAAAATTAAGGTAATACCAGTTTGTGCTGATGCTGCACCCAGGGTCGTGTCTTCATGAGGAAACTCCTCAACAGTACATAGCATCGTCTTCAAATTTAGCATATGCGTTAGGTTTATATAGTAAAATTAAGATAATAACCAGTTTGTGCTGATGCTGCAGCCAGGGTTGTTTTTCATGAGGGAACTCCTCAACAGTTAATAGCTTCGTCTTAAAATTTAGCATACGCGTTAGTTTTATATAATAAAATTAAGATAATAACCAGTTTCTACTGATGCTGCATCCAGGGTCGTTTCTTCATGAGGGAACTCCTCAACAGTTAATAGCATTGTCTTCAAATTTAGGATACGCGTTAGTATTATATAGTAAAATTAAGTTAGTAGCCAGTTTGTGCTGATGCTGCAGCCAGGGTCGTTTCTTCACGAGGGAACTCCTCAACAGTTGATAGCTTCATCTTCCAATTTTACATACGCGTTAGGTTTATATGGCAAAATTAAGGTAATACCAGTTTGTGCTGATGCTGCACCCAGGGTCGTTTCTTCATGAGGGAACTCCTCAACAGTTAATAGCATCGTCTTCAAGTTTGGCATACGCGTTAGGTTTATATTGCAAAATTAAGACAATACCAGTTTGTGCTGATGCTGCACCCAAGGTCGTTTCTTCATGAGGAAACTCCTCAACAGTACATAGCATCGTCTTCAAATTTAGCATATGCGTTAGGTTTATATAGTAAAATTAAGATAATAACCAGTTTGTGCTGATGCTGCAGCTAGAGTTGTGTTTCGTGAGGAAACTCCTCAACAGTTAATAACTTCGTCTTAAAATTTAGCGTACGCGTTAGTTTTATATAGTAAAATTAGGATAATAACCAGTTTCTACTGATGCTGCATCCAGGGTCGTTTCTTCATGAGGGAACTCCTCAACAGTTAATAGCATTGTCTTCAAATTTAACATACGCGTTAGTTTTATATAGTAAAATTTAGATAATAACCAGTTTGTGCTGATGCTGCAGCCAGGGTCGTTTCTTCGTGAGGGAACTCCTCAACAGTTGATAGCATCGTCTTAAAATTTAGCGTACGCGTTAGTTTTATATAGTAAAATTAAGATAATAACCAGTTTCTACTGATGCTGCATCCAGGGTCGTTTCTTCATGAGGGAACTCCTCAACAGTTAATAGCATTGTCTTCAAATTTAACATACGCGTTAGTTTTATATAGTAAAATTTTGATAATTACCAGTTTGTGCTGATGCTGCAGCCAGGGTCGTTTCTTCATAAGGGAACTCCTCAACAGTTGATAGCATCGTCTTCAAATTTGGCATACGCGTTAGATTTATATATTAAAATTAAGATAATAACCAGTTTGTGCTGATGCTGCAGCCAGGGTCGTTTCTTCGTGAGGGAACTCCTCAACAGTTGATAGCATCGTCTTCAAATTTGGCATACGCATAAGGTTTATATAGCAAAATTAGATAATACCAGTTTGTGCTGATGCTGCAGCCAGGGTCGTATCTTCGTGAGGGAACTACTCAACAGTTGATAGTATCGTCTTCAAATTTGGCATACGCGTTAGTTTTATATATTAAAATTAAGATAATAACCAGTTTGTGCTGATGATGCAGCCAGGATCGTTTTTCATGAGGGAACTCCTCAATAATTGATAGCATTGTCTTCAAATTTAGCATACGCGTTAGGTTTATATAGTAAAATTAAGATAATAACCAGTTTGTGCTGATGCTGTTTACTGATTGACAGTTGTACAATGTTTCCGTTTTTGTGATAAAGATCGTTTACCTTGACTCAAAATTAAATAACTTAAAAAACGTAAAACCAGAATTGAGGTTTAAAATAAAAAAAATTTGGTCAGGATGAATTAGGTAACTACTTATAAAGTTTTAACATTTAGAAATTCACAAATGGAGTATTAGCATTTATAAATTAACACATAGCATGTTTGTATACTGCCTTCTAACCGTGTCGTGTTATATTGACAGATGATTTATTAAAAAGATGCATATTTGATTTTACAAAGACAGCTTTAGAGGTATGAGGAACAGGGTGTAAAGTTCACTCATACTCTATAGTAAAGGGAGGATCCTCCGACCAGACGGGTATTGTGTTTGGTGGGCAACTGACCAACGGTTGATGTCGGGATGTTGTATATATGCTAGTCGCGCGGTAAACTGATAGCACGATACAGGATTTGTGACGTCAAGTCTTTGATGCGTAATTCGCATGTGGCTTTGTTGATACCGCCACATTACTCCCCTCCGGAGACCGGAGGACGATAGTGGACTGAGTCAGTGCATCCTATGATGCTTGCCAGGGCCAGTTGTGATTCCAGTGAGTCGGAACCGGGTGCCGCATAGTTCACGGTGAGTCGGAACTGTCTGCGGTGATTCCCCAGTGAGTCGGGGTGGCGCTGCGTTTGTC
Organism: Dryobota labecula; assembly: GCA_947523025.1. Lineage (NCBI taxonomy): Eukaryota > Metazoa > Arthropoda > Insecta > Lepidoptera > Noctuidae > Dryobota > Dryobota labecula. Next base: position 12,800,543 of record OX383294.1, on the reverse strand, counting down.
GATCCAGTGAGTCGGACGCCGTACAGCGCCAGGTTGAGGCTGACTGCTGGCGTCGACCAGGAGAGCGTTGAAGGGCTCTGCTTGTGGACCGGCCGAAAGTGCAGTGTGCTGTGCGAAGGTTGCTGATGAGGCTGAGGGTGAAGACCAGGTATGCGCGTTCGCTGCATGCTGGTGGTCAGGATACCCGTTCTAGCCGTGGGTGATGGCTGGCTGTGTGACTCGTCGCTCGAAAGCTTGAGGAAGTGATGGATGACGTCACGCTGAAGTAGTTGCACGAAGGCTGCGCTAATGTCCATGTTCGGGATCACCAATTTAGAGGTATGACGAACAGGGTGTAAAGTTCAGTCATCCTCTATTGAAAAGGGAGGATCCTCCGACCAGACGGGTATTGTGTCTGGTGGGAAACTGCCCAACGGTTGATGTCAGGATGTTGTATATATGCTAGTCGCGCGGTAAACTGATACCGCGATGCAGGATTTGTGACGTCATGTCTTTGATGCGTAGTTCGCATGTGGCGTTGTTGCCACACACAAAAAAACACAATTCGAAAATGTAAAGTGATGGGAATGTTAGCAAATTTAGAGACAGTTATGCAAATATATGTTACTTTCATGTTACACATTGCCCTTATGCATCGTTTTTGAGTCTTGAATACCTGTTCTCTCAGACTAAAATTTTAATGACGCCACCAAACCATGGTAAGCAACTAATCTGGTGGGCATATTAACTTACCTGGATAGATTAAAATGCATTAAAGCTGCTGTACTTAATTTTTTGCATACTTCTTCTGCGTTCTAACTAACCATTGTGTTAAGTAATGTAATGTTAAATTTTTCGACCAAATTATGTCGATCTCTTTTAATTATAATTTCTATAAGTCGTTTTGTTTAAGTTGTTTTATAATAATTGTTATAAAAGTTTTCTTATCATGCTTCTCAAAGATGTTGCTGCAACTTGGTTATCATTTCAATGGTAAAAGTTAGAACAATTTAAATTAAATTAATTAAATTAATAAAAAATAATTTTTTTGATCGTTGGTAAAAGTTTAGTTAGTTAAATAATTCGTTTCATTTTAAAATAGACCAACTTCTATTTCAGTAAAGTTTATGTTGTTTTCTTTACAACGGTGTTATGTACGTTCACGTTCTTTATTTCTTTGTACTTTTTCTTTGTTTCAAATCTTGCTAATATTTCACCTTTAAAGGAAGGCATTTCTACTTTAGATTCTTCATGAATAGCACACGTATTCAGATTTCATGACAATACAATATTTTATGGTGCAAATCATAATGTTGTGTCTCTCTATCTAAGCAGGATACTTAGCACATACTGCAGAAAAAGCCTACTTAATCCTCTTGCACCTAGTAGCTACAAAGGTTTTGGTTAATGATTCAGTCTACCTTCGATTTTCTCCTCCATAATTTTATTTAAACGATAGCACATAAGTCATCTTCTACACATAAGGAAAACTGTCGAAACGAGGACTAGAATACACACTGTTTGGAAAATCTAGCAAACCGAGGTCTTAAATACACATTGTCTGGAAAAGCTAGCTAACCGAGGACTTTTGTGTTAAAGTTAACACATAGGTCCTCGGATAATACAACGAACGTGAAATGAGTGTAAAGAGGCTGTGTATGAGGCGACAGTGACGCCACCTGGTGGATACACAATGTTTGTGTAAGATTATGAATAATCTTGATCAAACCGAGGTTCAGACAACTTTTTCTTATTAAGTATACAGAAAGACTCAAAATCGCTTGCAGAATACGAATCTTTGGTCAAGTCGAACCGAGGACCCTCGAAAAGGTCCTCGCTTTGAAAAGGTCCTCGGTCGTGCCTTGTGTATTCATATGCACGTCCTCGGATGGTACTTAAAACAAACACAAACACACATGCACAATCACACAGATACAAAAACAAACACACACACAAACACCCATGTACAAACACACCCTTGTTTGTACAGACATCCTTATGAGGACCTTGTTAGTTCTTGAACGAACCGAGGACCCGCCAAAAAACAGGTTTATGTACCTCGTTGGCCTTTTTACATAAGATAGAAAGAGACAGGTGAGTAAATCTATAGTGATGAGCTTATTGGGATAATGCTATCTCAACATTTTTTCGTATGAATTGCGGCTAACATACTGAGGACCTGAAATACACAGCTAAATGTGACTAGCGATGCACATACGAGGACTTTGTGTAGGCCAACCGAGGACCCCTTATATAAGCCCTGCGACGCCCTTCCGAGGACGTATTTTTACACAATATTTCTTATATCTTGAACAAAGTGCGGACGCTGTGTTAGACTTTATATTACCAAACCGAGGACAGTTTTTCGCGTAGAACTTGTACAAAGCGAGGACATGGAAAATCTACCGAATTCATTTTACGTGTAAGATAATTGATTGCAAGCAGAATGTTCCGATTTATTTCTTACACACATTTTCTAATATGAAGTACCAAGCGAGGATCTCTCTGTTTCTTTTAACGTAAACAGTGGGAGTAAAAATACGAGTATTATCCAATATATGTAGATGTAAAGCCGTATTACTCACAAAATAATAAAAGTGAAGCACACGTTATTATTTCCATGATATTGTGATATCTAGCAACGTCCGGACCGCGAATAAGAAAGGTGTAATCACTGTGAAGGAGAAGTAAGTTTGTGCTGATGCTGCAGCTAGGGTCGTTTCTTCATGAAGGAACTCCTCAACAGTTAACAGCATCGTCTTCAAATTTGACATACGCGTTAGGTTTATATAGCAAAATTAAGACAATACCAGTTTGTGCGGATTCTGTAGCCACGGTCGTATCTTCATGAGGGAACTACTCAACAGTACATAACATCGTCTTCCGATTTTGTATACGCGTTAGGTTTATACTCGTATAGCAAAATTAAGATAATAACCAATTTGTGCTGATGCTGCAGCCAGGGTCATTTTACATGAGGGAACTCCTCAACAATTGATAGCATTGTTTTCAAAATTAACACACGCGTTAAGTTTATATAGTAAAATTAAGATAATAACCAGTTGGTGCTGATGCTGCAGCCAGGGTCGTTTCTTCACGAGGGAACTCCTCAACAGTTGATAGCATCGTCTTCCAATTTTGCATACACGTTAGGTTTATATAGCGAAATTAGATAATACCAGTTTGTGCTGATGCTGCAGCCAGGGTCATTTTTCATGAGGGAACTCCTCAACAATTGATAGCATCGTCTTCAAAATTAACATACGCGTTAAGTTTATATAGTAAAATTAAGATAATAACCAGTTGGTGCTGATGCTGCAGCCAGGGTCGTTTCTTCACGAGGGAACTCCTCAACAGTTGATAGCATCGTCTTCCAATTTTGCATACACGTTAGGTTTATACAGCGAAATTAGATGATACCAGTTTGTGCTGATGCTGCAGCCAGGGTCGTTTCTTCACGAGGGAACTCCTCAACAGTTGATAGCATTGTCTTCCGATTTTGTATACGCGTTAGGTTTATATAGCAAAATTAAGATAATAACCAATTTGTGCTGATGCTGCAGCCAGGGTCATTTTTCATGAGGGAACTCCTCAACAATTGATAGCATCGTCATCAAAATTACCACACGCGTTAAGTTTATATAGTAAAATTAAGATAATAACCAGTTGGTGCTGATGCTGCAGCCAGGGTCGTTTCTTTACGAGGGAAATCCTCAACAGTTGATAGCATCGTCTTCCAATTTTGCATACACGTTAGGTTTATATAGCAAAATTAAAATAATACCAGTTTGTTCTGATGATGCAGCCAGGGTCGTATCTTCACGAGGGAACTACTCAACAGTTGATAGCATCGACTTCGAATTTGGTATACGCGTTAGGTATATATAGTAAAATTAAGATAATAACCAGTATGTGCTGCTGCGGCAGCCAGGGTCGTTTCGTCATGAGGGGGCTCCTTAACAGTTAACAGCATCGTCTTCAAATTTGGCATACGCGTTAGGTTTATATAGCAAAATTAAGACAATACCAGTTTGTGCGGATTCTGTAGCCACGGTCGTATCTTCATGAGGGAACTACTCAACAGTACATAACATCGTCTTCCGATTTTGTATACGCGTTAGGTTTATACTCGTATAGCAAAATTAAGATAATAACCAATTTGTGCTGATGCTGCAGCCAGGGTCATTTTACATGAGGGAACTCCTCAACAATTGATAGCATTGCCTTCAAAATTAACACACGCGTTAAGTTTATATAGTAAAATTAAGATAATAACCAGTTGGTGCTGATGCTGCAGCCAGGGTCGTTTCTTCACGAGGGAACTCCTCAACAGTTGATAGCATCGTCTTCCAATTTTGCATACACGTTAGGTTTATATAGCGAAATTAGATAATACCATTTTGTGCTGATGCTGCAGCCAGGGTCATTTTTCATGAGGGAACTCCTCAACAATTGATAGCATCGTCATCAAAATTAGCACACGCGTTAATTTTATATAGTAAAATTAAGATAATAACCAGTTGGTGCTGATGCTGCAGCCAGGGTCGTTTCTTTACGAGGGAAATCCTCAACAGTTGATAGCATCGTCTTCCAATTTTGCATACACGTTAGGTTTATATAGCAAAATTAAAATAATACCAGTTTGTTCTGATGATGCAGCCAGGGTCGTATCTTCACGAGGGAACTACTCAACAGTTGATAGCATCGACTTCGAATTTGGTATACGCGTTAGGTTTATATAGTAAAATTAAGATAATAACCAGTATGTGCTGCTGCGGCAGCCAGGGTCGTTTCTTTACGAGGGAAATCCTCAACAGTTGATAGCATCGTCTTCCAATTTTGCACACACGTTAGGTTTATATAGCAAAATTAAAATAATACCAGTTTGTTCTGATGATGCAGCCAGGGTCGTATCTTCACGAGGGAACTACTCAACAGTTGATAGCATCGACTTCGAATTTGGTATACGCGTTAGGTTTATATAGTAAAATTAAGATAATAACCAGTATGTGCTGCTGCGGCAGCCAGGGTCGTTTCTTCATGAGGGAACTCCTCAACAGTTGATAGCATTGTCTTCAAAATTAACACACGCGTTAAGTTTATATAGTAAAATTAAGATAATAACCAGTTGGTGCTGATGCTGCAGCCAGGGTCGTTTCTTCACGAGAGAACTCCTCAACAGTTGATAGCATCATCTTCCAATTTTGCATACACGTTAGGTTTATATAGCGAAATTAGATAATACCAGTTTGTGCTGATGCTGCAGCCAGGGTCATTTTTCATGAGGGAACTCCTCAACAATTGATAGCATCGTCATCAAAATTAGCACACGCGTTAAGTTTATATAGTAAAATTAAGATAATAACCAGTTGGTGCTGATGCTGCAGCCAGGGTCGTTTCTTTACGAGGGAAATCCTCAACAGTTGATAGCATCGTCTTCCAATTTTGCATACACGTTAGGTTTATATAGCAAAATTAAAATAATACCAGTTTGTTCTGATGATGCAGCCAGGGTCGTATCTTCACGAGGGAACTACTCAACAGTTGATAGCATCGACTTCGAATTTGGTATACGCGTTAGGTTTATATAGTAAAATTAAGATAATAACCAGTATGTGCTGCTGCGGCAGCCAGGGTCGTTTCTTCATGAGGGAACTCCTCAACAGTTGATAGCATCGTCTTCAAATTTGGCATACGCATAAGGTTTATATAGCAAAATTAGATAATACCAGTTTGTGCTGATGCTGCAGCCAGGGTCGTATCTTCGTGAGGGAACTACTCAACAGTTGACAGCATCGTCTTCAAATTCGGCATACGAGTTAGGTTTATATATTGAAATTAACATAATAACCAGTTTGTGCTGATGCTGCAGCCAGGGTCGTGTTTCATGAGGGAACTCCTCAACAGTTAATAGCTTCGTCTTAAAATTTAGCATACGCGTTAGTTTTATATAGTAAAATTAAGATAATAACCAGTTTGTTCTGATGATGCAGCCAGGGTCGTTTCTTCATGAGGGAACTACTCATCAGTTGATAGCATCGACTTCAAATTTGGTATACGCGTTAGGTTTATATAGTATAATTAAGGTAATAACCGGTTTCTACTGATGCTGCAGCCAGGGTCGTTTCTTTATGAGGGAACTCCTCAACAGTTAATAGCATTGTCTTCAAATTTGGCTTATGCGTTAGTTTTATATAGTAAAATTAAGATGATAACCAGTTTGTGCTGATGCTGTAGCCAAGGTCGTTTTTCCACGAGGGAACTCCTCAACAGTTGATAGCATCGACTTCAAATTTGGTAAAATTAACATACGCGTTAAGTTTATATAGTAAAATTAAGATAATAACCAGTTGGTGCTGATGCTGCAGCCAGGGTCGTTTCTTCACGAGGGAACTCCTCAACAGTTGATAGCATCGTCTTCCAATTTTGCATACACGTTAGGTTTATATAACGAAATTAGATGATACCAGTTTGTGCTGATGCTGCAGCCAGGGTCGTTTCTTCACGAGGGAACTCCTCAACAGTTGATAGCATTGTCTTCCGATTTTGTATACGCGTTAGGTTTATATAGCAAAATTAAGATAATAACCAATTTGTGCTGATGCTGCAGCCAGGGTCATTTTTCATGAGGGAACTCCTCAACAATTGATAGCATCGTCATCAAAATTAGCACACGCGTTAAGTTTATATAGTAAAATTAAGATAATAACCAGTTTGTGCTGATGCTGCAGCCAGGGTCGTTTCTTCACGAGGGAACTCCTCAACAGTTGATAGCATTGTCTTCCGATTTTGTATACGCGTTAGGTTTATATAGCAAAATTAAGATAATAACCAATTTGTGCTGATGCTGCAGCCAGGGTCATTTTTCATGAGGGAACTCCTCAACAATTGATAGCATCGTCATCAAAATTAGCACACGCGTTAAGTTTATATAGTAAAATTAAGATAATAACCAGTTTGTGCTGATGCTGCAGCCAGGGTCGTTTCTTCACGAGGGAACTCCTCAACAGTTGATAGCATTGTCTTCCGATTTTGTATACGCGTTAGGTTTATATAGCAAAATTAAGATAATAACCAATTTGTGCTGATGCTGCAGCCAGGGTCATTTTTCATGAGGGAACTCCTCAACAATTGATAGCATCGTCATCAAAATTAGCACACGCGTTAAGTTTATATTGTAAAATTAAGATAATAACCAGTTGGTGCTGATGCTGCAGCCAGGGTCGTTTCTTTACGAGGGAAATCCTCAACAGTTGATAGCATCGTCTTCCAATTTTGCATACACGTTAGGTTTATATAGCAAAATTAAAATAATACCAGTTTGTTCTGATGATGCAGCCAGGGTCGTATCTTCACGAGGGAACTACTCAACAGTTGATAGCATCGACTTCGAATTTGGTATACGCGTTAGGTTTATATAGTAAAATTAAGATAATAACCAGTATGTGCTGCTGCGGCAGCCAGGGTCGTTTCTTCATGAGGGGACTCTTTAACAGTTAACAGCATCGTCTTCAAATTTGGCATACGCGTTAGGTTTATATAGCAAAATTAAGACAATACCAGTTTGTGCTGATGCTGCAGCCAGGGTCGTTTCTTCATGAGGGAACTACTCAACAGTACATAACATCGTCTTCCGATTTTGTATACGCGTTAGGTTTATATATTGAAATTAAGATAATAACCAGTTTGTGCTGATGCTGCAGCCAGGGTCGTGTTTCATGAGGGAACTCCTCAACAGTTAATAGCTTCGTCTTAAAATTTAGCATACGCGTTAGTTTTATATAGTAAAATTAAGATAATAACCAGTTTGTTCTGATGATGCAGCCAGGGTCGTGTCTTCATGAGGGAACTACTCATCAGTTGATAGCATCGACTTCAAATTTGGTATACGCGTTAGGTTTATATAGTAAAATTAAGGTAATAACCGGTTTCTACTGATGCTGCAGCCAGGGTCGTTTCTTTATGAGGGAACTCCTCAACAGTTAATAGCATTGTCTTCAAATTTGGCTTATGCGTTAGTTTTATATAGTAAAATTAAGATAATAACCAGTTTGTGCTGATGCTGTAGCCAAGGTCGTTTTTCCACGAGGGAACTCCTCAACAGTTGATAGCATCGACTTCAAATTTGGTATACGCGTTAGGTTTATATAGTAAAATTAAGATAATAACCGGTTTCTACTGATGCTGCAGCCAGGGTAGTTTCTTTATGATCCCAACTCCTCAACAGGTAATAGCATTGTCTTCAAATTTGGCTTATGCGTTAGTTTTATATAGTGAAATTAAGATAATAACCAGTTTGTGCTGATGCTGTAGCCAAGGTCGTTTTTTCACGAGGGAACTCCTCAACAGTTGACAGCATCGTCTTCAAATTTGGCATACGAGTTAGGTTTATATATTAAAATTAAGATAATAACCAGTTCGTGCTGATGCTGCAGCCAGGGTCGTTTCTTCACGAGGGAACTCCTCAACAGTTGATAGCATTGTCTACCAATTTTGCATACGCGTTAGGTTTATATAGCGAAATTAGATAATACCATTTTGTGCTGATGCTGCAGCCAGGGTCATTTTTCATGAGGGAACTCCTCAACAATTGATAGCATCGTCATCAAAATTAGCACACGCGTTAATTTTATATAGTAAAATTAAGATAATAACCAGTTGGTGCTGATGCTGCAGCCAGGGTCGTTTCTTTACGAGGGAAATCCTCAACAGTTGATAGCATCGTCTTCCAATTTTGCATACACGTTAGGTTTATATAGCAAAATTAAAATAATACCAGTTTGTTCTGATGATGCAGCCAGGGTCGTATCTTCACGAGGGAACTACTCAACAGTTGATAGCATCGACTTCGAATTTGGTATACGCGTTAGGTTTATATAGTAAAATTAAGATAATAACCAGTATGTGCTGCTGCGGCAGCCAGGGTCGTTTCTTTACGAGGGAAATCCTCAACAGTTGATAGCATCGTCTTCCAATTTTGCACACACGTTAGGTTTATATAGCAAAATTAAAATAATACCAGTTTGTTCTGATGATGCAGCCAGGGTCGTATCTTCACGAGGGAACTACTCAACAGTTGATAGCATCGACTTCGAATTTGGTATACGCGTTAGGTTTATATAGTAAAATTAAGATAATAACCAGTATGTGCTGCTGCGGCAGCCAGGGTCGTTTCTTCATGAGGGAACTCCTCAACAGTTGATAGCATTGTCTTCAAAATTAACACACGCGTTAAGTTTATATAGTAAAATTAAGATAATAACCAGTTGGTGCTGATGCTGCAGCCAGGGTCGTTTCTTCACGAGAGAACTCCTCAACAGTTGATAGCATCATCTTCCAATTTTGCATACACGTTAGGTTTATATAGCGAAATTAGATAATACCAGTTTGTGCTGATGCTGCAGCCAGGGTCATTTTTCATGAGGGAACTCCTCAACAATTGATAGCATCGTCATCAAAATTAGCACACGCGTTAAGTTTATATAGTAAAATTAAGATAATAACCAGTTGGTGCTGATGCTGCAGCCAGGGTCGTTTCTTTACGAGGGAAATCCTCAACAGTTGATAGCATCGTCTTCCAATTTTGCATACACGTTAGGTTTATATAGCAAAATTAAAATAATACCAGTTTGTTCTGATGATGCAGCCAGGGTCGTATCTTCACGAGGGAACTACTCAACAGTTGATAGCATCGACTTCGAATTTGGTATACGCGTTAGGTTTATATAGTAAAATTAAGATAATAACCAGTATGTGCTGCTGCGGCAGCCAGGGTCGTTTCTTCATGAGGGAACTCCTCAACAGTTGATAGCATCGTCTTCAAATTTGGCATACGCATAAGGTTTATATAGCAAAATTAGATAATACCAGTTTGTGCTGATGCTGCAGCCAGGGTCGTATCTTCGTGAGGGAACTACTCAACAGTTGACAGCATCGTCTTCAAATTCGGCATACGAGTTAGGTTTATATATTGAAATTAACATAATAACCAGTTTGTGCTGATGCTGCAGCCAGGGTCGTGTTTCATGAGGGAACTCCTCAACAGTTAATAGCTTCGTCTTAAAATTTAGCATACGCGTTAGTTTTATATAGTAAAATTAAGATAATAACCAGTTTGTTCTGATGATGCAGCCAGGGTCGTTTCTTCATGAGGGAACTACTCATCAGTTGATAGCATCGACTTCAAATTTGGTATACGCGTTAGGTTTATATAGTATAATTAAGGTAATAACCGGTTTCTACTGATGCTGCAGCCAGGGTCGTTTCTTTATGAGGGAACTCCTCAACAGTTAATAGCATTGTCTTCAAATTTGGCTTATGCGTTAGTTTTATATAGTAAAATTAAGATGATAACCAGTTTGTGCTGATGCTGTAGCCAAGGTCGTTTTTCCACGAGGGAACTCCTCAACAGTTGATAGCATCGACTTCAAATTTGGTAAAATTAACATACGCGTTAAGTTTATATAGTAAAATTAAGATAATAACCAGTTGGTGCTGATGCTGCAGCCAGGGTCGTTTCTTCACGAGGGAACTCCTCAACAGTTGATAGCATCGTCTTCCAATTTTGCATACACGTTAGGTTTATATAACGAAATTAGATGATACCAGTTTGTGCTGATGCTGCAGCCAGGGTCGTTTCTTCACGAGGGAACTCCTCAACAGTTGATAGCATTGTCTTCCGATTTTGTATACGCGTTAGGTTTATATAGCAAAATTAAGATAATAACCAATTTGTGCTGATGCTGCAGCCAGGGTCATTTTTCATGAGGGAACTCCTCAACAATTGATAGCATCGTCATCAAAATTAGCACACGCGTTAAGTTTATATAGTAAAATTAAGATAATAACCAGTTTGTGCTGATGCTGCAGCCAGGGTCGTTTCTTCACGAGGGAACTCCTCAACAGTTGATAGCATTGTCTTCCGATTTTGTATACGCGTTAGGTTTATATAGCAAAATTAAGATAATAACCAATTTGTGCTGATGCTGCAGCCAGGGTCATTTTTCATGAGGGAACTCCTCAACAATTGATAGCATCGTCATCAAAATTAGCACACGCGTTAAGTTTATATAGTAAAATTAAGATAATAACCAGTTTGTGCTGATGCTGCAGCCAGGGTCGTTTCTTCACGAGGGAACTCCTCAACAGTTGATAGCATTGTCTTCCGATTTTGTATACGCGTTAGGTTTATATAGCAAAATTAAGATAATAACCAATTTGTGCTGATGCTGCAGCCAGGGTCATTTTTCATGAGGGAACTCCTCAACAATTGATAGCATCGTCATCAAAATTAGCACACGCGTTAAGTTTATATTGTAAAATTAAGATAATAACCAGTTGGTGCTGATGCTGCAGCCAGGGTCGTTTCTTTACGAGGGAAATCCTCAACAGTTGATAGCATCGTCTTCCAATTTTGCATACACGTTAGGTTTATATAGCAAAATTAAAATAATACCAGTTTGTTCTGATGATGCAGCCAGGGTCGTATCTTCACGAGGGAACTACTCAACAGTTGATAGCATCGACTTCGAATTTGGTATACGCGTTAGGTTTATATAGTAAAATTAAGATAATAACCAGTATGTGCTGCTGCGGCAGCCAGGGTCGTTTCTTCATGAGGGGACTCTTTAACAGTTAACAGCATCGTCTTCAAATTTGGCATACGCGTTAGGTTTATATAGCAAAATTAAGACAATACCAGTTTGTGCTGATGCTGCAGCCAGGGTCGTTTCTTCATGAGGGAACTACTCAACAGTACATAACATCGTCTTCCGATTTTGTATACGCGTTAGGTTTATATATTGAAATTAAGATAATAACCAGTTTGTGCTGATGCTGCAGCCAGGGTCGTGTTTCATGAGGGAACTCCTCAACAGTTAATAGCTTCGTCTTAAAATTTAGCATACGCGTTAGTTTTATATAGTAAAATTAAGATAATAACCAGTTTGTTCTGATGATGCAGCCAGGGTCGTGTCTTCATGAGGGAACTACTCATCAGTTGATAGCATCGACTTCAAATTTGGTATACGCGTTAGGTTTATATAGTAAAATTAAGGTAATAACCGGTTTCTACTGATGCTGCAGCCAGGGTCGTTTCTTTATGAGGGAACTCCTCAACAGTTAATAGCATTGTCTTCAAATTTGGCTTATGCGTTAGTTTTATATAGTAAAATTAAGATAATAACCAGTTTGTGCTGATGCTGTAGCCAAGGTCGTTTTTCCACGAGGGAACTCCTCAACAGTTGATAGCATCGACTTCAAATTTGGTATACGCGTTAGGTTTATATAGTAAAATTAAGATAATAACCGGTTTCTACTGATGCTGCAGCCAGGGTAGTTTCTTTATGATCCCAACTCCTCAACAGGTAATAGCATTGTCTTCAAATTTGGCTTATGCGTTAGTTTTATATAGTGAAATTAAGATAATAACCAGTTTGTGCTGATGCTGTAGCCAAGGTCGTTTTTTCACGAGGGAACTCCTCAACAGTTGACAGCATCGTCTTCAAATTTGGCATACGAGTTAGGTTTATATATTAAAATTAAGATAATAACCAGTTCGTGCTGATGCTGCAGCCAGGGTCGTTTCTTCACGAGGGAACTCCTCAACAGTTGATAGCATTGTCTACCAATTTTGCATACGCGTTAGGTTTATATAACAAAATTAGATAATACCAGTTTGTGCTGATGCTGCAGCCAGGGTCGTTTTTCGTGAGGGAACTCCTCAACAATTGATAGCATCGTCTTCAAATTTAGCATACGCGTTAAGTTTATATAGTAAAATTAAGATAATAACCAGTTTGTGCTGATGCTGTTTACTGATTGACAGTTGTACAATGTTTCCGTTTTTGTAATAAAGATCGTTTACCTTGAATCACAAAATTAACAACTAGAATTGAGGTTTAAAATAAAAAATATTGGTCAGGATAAATTAGGTAACTACTTATAAAGTTTTAATATTTAGAAATTCACAAATAAAGTAATAACCTTTATAAATGAACACATAGCATGTTTGTATACTGCCTTCTAACCGTGTCGTGTTATATTGTCAGATGATTTATTAAAAAGATGCATATTTGATTTTACAAAGACAGGTATTTTGAAAATGTAAAGTTATGGGAATGTTAGCAAATTTAGAGACTTGAATACAGTTACGCAACTATATGTTACTTTCACGTTACACATTGCCCTTATGCATCGTTTTTGAGTCTTGAATACCTGTTCTCTCAGACTAAAATTTTAATGACGCCACCAAACTATGGTAAGCAACTAATCTGGTGGGCATATTAACTTCCCTGGATAGATTAAAATGCACAAAAGCTGCTGTATTAAATTTTTTGCATACTTCTTCTGCGTTCTAACTAACCATTGTGTTAAGTAATGTAATGTTAAATTTTTCGACCAAATTATGTCGATCTCTTTTAATTATAATTTCTATTTGTCGTTTTGTTTAAGTTGTTTTATAATAATTGTTATAAAAGTTTTCTTATCATGCTTCTCAATGATGTTGCTACAACTTGGTTATTATTTCAATGGTAAAAGTTAGAAAATTTTAAATTTAATTAAATTAATAAAAATTTAATTTTTTGATCGTTGGTAAAAGTAAGTTAAATAATTCGTTTTATTTTAAAATAAACCTACTTCTATTTCAGCAAAGTTTATGTTGTTTTCTTTACAACGGTGTTATGTACGTTTACGTTCTTTATTTCTTTATACTTTTTCTTTATTCAAATCCTGCTGCCCATATTTTCACCAAGAAAGGCATTTCTACTTTAGATTCTTCATAAATAGCACACGTATTCAGATTCCATGACAATACAATATTTTATAGTGCATATCATAATGTTGTGTCCCTCTATCTAAGCAGGCTACTTAGCACATACTGCAGAAGCCTACTCAATCCTCTTGCACCTAGTAGCTACAAAGGTTTTGGATAAGGATTCAGTCTACCTTCGATTTTCTCCTCCATAATTTGATTTAAACGATAGCACATAACTCGTCTTCTACACATAAGGAAAACTGTCGAAACGAGGACTAGAATACACACTGTTTGGAAAATCTAGCAAACCGAGGTCTTAAATACACGTTGTTTGGAAAAGCTAGCTAACCGAGGTCTTTTGTGTTAAAGTTAACACATAGGTCCTCGGATAATACAATGAACGTGAAATGAGTGTAAAGAGGCTGTGTATGAGGCGACAGTGACGCCACCTGGTGGATACACAATTTTTGTGTAAGATTATGAATAATCTTGATCAAACCGAGGTTCAGACAACTTTTTCTTATTAAGTATACAGAAAGACTCAAAATCGCTTGCAGAATACGAATCTTTGGTCAAGTCGAACCGAGGACCCTCGAAAAGGTCCTCGCTTTGAAAAGGTCCTCGGTCGTGCCTTGTGTATTCATATGCACGTCCTCGGATGGTACTTAAAACAAACACACAAACACCTATGCACAAACACACACAAACACCCATGCACAAACACCCAAACACCAAACACCCATGCACAAACACCCAAACACCAAACACCCATGCACTAACACACACACCTATGCACAAACACACAAACACCTATGCACAAACTCACAAACACCCATGCACAAACACACAAACACCCATGAATAAACACACACACATACACAAAAACCCATGCACAAACACCTGTGCACAAACACACAAACACCTATGCAGAAACACACAAACACCCATTCATAAACACACAAACACCCATGCACAAACACACAAACACTCATGAACAAACATATACATACACAAACACACCCAAACACCCATGCACAAATACACAAACACCCATGCACAAACACACAAACACCTATACACAAACAATCAAACTTTATTATTTAATTAGATAAGCATTCGTGCCAAGTTTCAAGTTTATAAACTCAAGGTATAAGATTTTTCAAACAAACGAAATCCCCCTTTTTACCACCTTCCCCTTAAAAGTTGAATTTTCAGAAATCCTCTCTTAGCTGACGTCTTCTACTTTGTAACCTAATCTAACCTAATCTAACTATCCTAATCTATATCTATATCGATTCTTCCGGAGAAGGGGATGGGGGGGTTCTCCGGGGGAGGAGCCCGTTGCTTGCTAATAATAACAGCCGCACAGGTCGATCAATCAGGTTAAGCTACACTTGCCGTGGTTGGTCTGTGGATGGGTGACCATCTTTACATACAGAGACCCGTCCGTGCCTCGGAAAGCACGTTAAGCTGTTGCTCCCGGCTGTCATTCATAGATCTTTGACAGTCGTTACGGGAAGTCAGAAGCCCGAAAGTCTGACAACCATTCTCACCAAGGCTGCCGCACTAACGAAAAATGCTATAACTCGATTTTGTCGCTTCCGAGAGATTTTTGATTATTGAATTTGTTATGAAGTAAGTTATTGCATTCTTGCTTACTGAAAAACCAAGTTCCTGAAGGATCAATAAAAAGTTGCTTCGAGAGAGTTAATAGATTTCGATTCGCTGACTCCAAATGTATAACTCAACGAATATGTAACTCAAAATCGTCCAAAATCGAGTTATTGCATTCTTCGTTAGCGCGGCAGAAGGGGTAGCTTCCAACCATAAGCCTAGATAGTTTTAGTGATTTTTCTTCGAAAATTAAGGACTTTTCAACTTCATTCCCCTTTTTAACCCTTTGGGGGTGGAATTACCAAAAACGCTGAGACATTTTTAAATTAATTTTCAATCGGTAGCTTAGACACAAAATTTGAAGATCCTAACTTCAAAACTGACGGACTTTCATATAAACTTCCATCCCCTATTTTACCCCTTTAGGGGTGGAATTCCCAAAAATCCTTTCTTAGTGGATACTAATATACTCTTCACAAAGAATACACCCTCCAAGTTTTATGTCTCTAGGACCAGCGGATTGGGCTGTGTTGATATATCACCCAGTCAGTCAGTCAGTTAAATATGTTATAAAATGTCATCCCTATTTTCACCCCCCTAAGGGTTGAAATTCTAACAAAACCGTTGCGTTAGCTTCCAACCATAAGCCTAGATAGTAAATTTAGTGATTTATCTTCGAAAATTAAGGACTTATCAACTTCATCCCCTTTTTAACCCTTCGCAGGTGGAATTATCAAAATCGCTGAGACACGTGTAAATTAATTTTCAAGCGTTAGCCTAAACACAAAATTTGAAGATCCTAACTTCAAAATTGACGGACTTTCATACAAACTTCCACCCCCTATTATACCCCTTTAGGGGTGGAATTCCCAAAATTCCCTTCTTAGTGGATACTTACTCTTCACAAAGAACACACCCTCCAAGTTTCATGTCCCTAGGACCAGCGGTTTGGGCTGTGCGTTGATATATCAGTCAGTCAGTCAGTTTACCATTTAATATATATAGATAGATTTACTATAGCATTAGACAAATAACGGCTAAATAACGACAGTTTTTGTGTAATATTGTTGAAATTACTGCACTTTAGAGTTATTTTCTTTATTTAAATGGTAAATAGATTACAGTGCTTTGTATTTATCATGAAATAACGGAGTTTATTAAACGTTTACATTGAAATAATGAAAGGTTGAGTACAATTATTTGTCTAATGTTATAATAAATGGAGTATAGATGGTTTGGTCATGTTGAGAGGATGAATGAAGGGCGACTAACAAAAGGTATCTACAAGCCAGATGAGAGTGGAAACGCCGGGAGGAGACACCCTAGGAGGACTTCATTATAGTGACCTAATTGATGATGTTCTTCAGAAAGGTCAGGTGCGTTGCGCTTGCAACCGGTGTGCGTGTAAGACCCAGATGTATGAACGTAAATGTATCATTTTGCTTCGTATATTGTTTTATTTTGTGGTTTTTGTATTATTGGTTGGGCAATTATTTACACAAATAACTAAGTTATGTCTATTTGGTACAGAAAATTGTCCTGCGGAACACCCATAGTTTACCTACACATCAAAGGTAAGGGTCGAGCTCATAAGACATGCGACCTCATAATCGGGGGCGTGCCTAAAATCTTAATCTCTAGTTCTCAATGAGAATTCTTCAATATTATTTATTTATTTATTTAATTTACAAGTAACAATGGACTAACTACGTTTGTAGCAATATTTCTCAACAAATATATTAGTAAACTTAATCTACACACTTCCTAACACTGCCCTATAGACATGAAAATCCCTACTACAAGCTCAACACCGAGCAATTCACACACAAGCAGTCCAGTCTGCTCGCGATACAATGCTGTATAATGTTGTGGCGGGCCCGCACTCAGCACATCAGGGAAGAGCATCTTTTTCGCATCGTATCGTAGAAGCAATCGACACGAGTATCAGCAAACATCCCTGATGCGCTACAGAGGCGGAACAGCCCCATCAATACCCGGAACGCATTATTATATTGACAAATGCAAAGGGCGCTGTATGATTTTTGAGTGTATCTACCCACAGGCTGTACGTTTTAAATCAGGTGCAATATGCACGAAATAAGGTTCTCTAAACTCTTTAGAATAGAATTCCTAAACATATTTTTTCCAGGGAGTATCACTTTATGCTTTTGGTTGTTACATGAACCATACATGTGGTTTTCACTAAGACAGAAATAACCCAAGTACGTCTTTCCATTAACAATTTGTTTGTAAACTCTTAACTCTGACGTTTTCTCACCTTAAGCTTTCACGAAGGATTTCTCAGTAAGCTCTCTTGATTTTCCGCACGATCTCGCCTTAATGCCTCAAGGATTACTCTTTGGTGTAAGTACTAAACAAGATGGGAAAAACGAAGTATTTATAACCTTTTTTTTACGTGGTACTCCCCGGTTGATGACACTGAGCAGACAGTAATCTTAATTTTTTATTTTAGTTCTTAGGTACTGGAAGAAATTTTAATATTTTGAGCTTTGCGAAGATTATTGAGCTTTTGCAAATCAGGATGCTTTGTTGAATATTATATGTACCTAAGTGGTGTTGCGAAATAAAAAAGAAAATTCACCACTTTTACACGTATGACAATTTAATGATAGACATGAAAAAATCGAACAAAAAATATTAAAATACTTAAGTAAAAAATACCTCTCCCTTCTGGGGCAGTCGGGTAAATATAATCAAAACCGATAATTTAACCTAAGTGAAGAGAGATAACGAGAAAACTTAAGGTAAATCAGATGGTAAATCTTAGCCACGTATTTGGTTTCCGAACAAAGGAATCGATTGCAATCGGTCTTAAGTTTGTGATTTATAAATTACGTAACCTTTCTTTCCTACGAGTATTTTTCGTCGATATGTATTGACATAACGACGAAAAATATAATGCAGAGTCGGTAAAGCAGATCGTATCGGTCAATGAGCAGATAAAAAAACTGCCTGAAATAATAATAATATAATATAATAATTGATTACGTGACGAAAATATTTTGGATGTGACTGACCTATATTATCGTTCTAACGACCTGATTCATTAAAACAACATACAAACTTAACAATACACTACAATACACTGCTATAGCATCAAAGCATACAAGCTTACATATAATACTGAAATGTCGATATTTATGAGGTTGTAAAAACCTCGTAACAAAATATTTCAACGTAAATTCTTACATGTGTATTTTGTGTAATGTTCCTGGAATGACGATAAACACGGCGATAAGTGCACGTTCATATACGAGTCGCTTGCCAAAAATATCTGCCTCCAACATTCAATAAAATATCTTTGAAAAAAAAATCTAAGTGTAAATAAACGTGAAAGTTGAGGTCCATACTTTATAGATACTATTCATAGTATATTATTTCCTTCCACAAAACTTTTTCTTTATTTGTTATTAAATAGCTAGGTTAAATTAAATCTGTTTTAGTATTAAAAGTATTGTTTTGTCTATGGTAATACCGACTCAGTTCGTAGATGGCACGACTAACCAATCTCAGCGCATTTCCGGGAAAAGGCGGGAATCAGAATGGCAGGAAAACGCCACTGGGTTGTTGTGCCAGTCCTGTGAGCCAAGTCGTACTTAGGACGTTGAAAATTTGAGATAAGAATATTAAAAGCTCAAGTTGTGTGTTTAAAATATTGTAAAGTATATTAGTCCAGGAAAATTAGGGGTTCACCTCGGAATGAGAGATAGTCAGCTATAAACTTGTGTAAACCTTTATTTTGGCACCCTAAAACTTTTCTCAAAACCTACTTATCGTAGGGTATCCGCGACTACAGATATTCCACGGTCAAAGTTAAAAAAATCGATCTATTACACATTTATTGCAAATATTTCATTTCCTATGGGTTTTATGCTATTTGTATTTATTATATCTAAATATTGTAGAGGATTAAATTCTGTACAACTTTCGTTTAGATTTTTTTTTTAATATCTTGAACCTTTTTCGAGACAGAGGGCAGAGCGCGCGCAGTGTTTGAGTATCATTCGAGGTCAACCTGTAATCCCGATTAATCAGAACAGACTGATTTATAATGTAAACAAATAAATTGATTATGATGATACCATGCCATAATGATTAAATGACCTAGCTAAACTGATAATTTGGTAATAAGAGAAGTTTGTGAGTCTTTCTTAGTTAAACTAAGTAAGTCAGAATGACCGAACGGTAGTTTTCTGTGTGGGAAATCTCTGGTATTGCAGATTTACACAGGAGGACGTGTGTCATGAAGGATGGCCGTGTCGGATCTTTCATGAGTATGTACTTAAAATGAGACACAAGTGCCTTTGTTTAGCGTTGTGCGGACTCTAGGATTGAGTATGGTGGTCGATACGGACCATGGAGCAACAGTGATCGTTTAGACGTGGTCAGGACACATACTGGCCTAGGAATTACTCAGCGTTTCCTTTTAAGTTTAGAGTATTAATAAGTACAGTAGTGTTAGTAATTGACTCTGTAACAATAAACTGTGTAGAAGTTAAAACAGCAATTTCACTCGTTTATCCGTATCCCGATTCTGCGCCCTCTGTAAATGCTGACACTAAGGATGTTCTGATTACAATCCAAATAGCATAAAACCCATTGCATACGAGATATTTGCAATAAATGTGTAAAAAAACGATTTTTTTAGCTTTGACCTTGGAATATCTGTAGTCGCGGACACCCTACGATAAGTAGGTTTTGAGACAAGTTTTAGGGTGCCAAAATAAAGGTTTATACAAGTTTATAGCTGACTATCTCTCATTCCAAGATTCTTGCCCTTATTTGACTAATATTCTTGGATTATATTTGATTTTGTGTTGGAAAAATATAATAAGTAAGTACATGAGTGTCTGTTGAACCATGAACATGAATAACAACAGTTAATGGTGCCGATTCCCTTGTCCACAAACTAAACTAAATTTAAGTTCAGTGCATCTTTTTCTTTCTATTTCATTAAGAAAAGGTCAGAAGAAAATTTTAGTTTAGTCCTGTCAAATTAATCAGCGCTTGACGTATTTTGACGTAATTTTAGTCAGCAAGTTTTTAATCACGTCTAAACTTCTATGGAGTAGTGACAGGCGCTAATTAATTTGACAGGACTAAACTAAAATTTATCTTCTGTCCGTTTCTTAATGAAATAGAAAGAAAATGATGCACAGAATTCAAATTTAGTTTAGTTTGTGAACAAGGAAATCGGCACCAATGTCCTTAATTAAACTATTACTAGATACTCAGTAAGAGTACAGAGTCTACATATTGCTATATGTTTTTCTCACTAACTTCTTTCTCTTCACACGTTTTCCACTGCGCGGCGGCCGTCCACAAAAGAGGTGCCACAGTCAGCCAGCATTCCAGCCGGTTAAAGCCTCACGCCGCTTACGCTAGACTAAATTTGCAGATCTGTGGCGGTATCAACAACGCCACATGCGAACTACGCATCAAAGACCTGATGTCACAAATCCTGCATAGCGCTATCAGAGTTTACCGCGTCCCGACATCAACCGTTGGGCAGTTGCCCACCAGACACAATACCCGTCTGATCGGAGGATCCTCCCTTTTCCATAGAGTATGAGTGAACTTTACACCCTGTTCCTCATACCTCTAAAGATCAATAAACAGTATGGGCTGATATTTTTTTCGCTATTACGATGTTAGTCCCTCGGCGAAAGTTGTTAAGTTCGATGGCCACACGTTTCTGATACACGCTGTGTGTATAGAAACATAAGTAATGCAAATACTCGCAGCCAATAGTTTCTTGGTATAAAGTTGTGTGACACTTCACTACATGAAACATGGAATTCTCGGCGACTTAAATTTCCGATTAAGTTTTCATGTTCCCGGAATGTAAGGTAAATATCAAGTTTTATTATCTGTTTCTTACCGGAGAGAGCTGGGAGCAGTAAAAGTCAATAGAAAAGCGTGGAACGTGGTGCATGTACCTACTAGGGCTTGAAAGCCAGATATCCGGATATCTGCCGATTTTCTAATCCGGATTTTACTTGCATCACCATCCGGATTTTTCGGATGTTACGGATAGTTGTATTTCTCTTTTAAATATTAAATAAAAAGTTGTCATCTGTAAAGTACATAACTGTTATCACGTTATTTATTATTTTAATACAGTTAATCACTCTTGCAAATATTTATTCACTTCGCAAATCACATTATAAAGGGTTATTTGATTATTTTGAGATATTTAGTTCATTTTTGTTTTAATAAATTTGATTTATACTATTTTTGTTTAATAATTGAGCTGATTTGCCCGGGAAAGTGATATTTTTATTTAATTATAATTTTTTAAATAGGTTGCACATTTATCACAAATCACAACATTCCAATCAAATGATTGGGATGTTGTGATTTGTGATAAATGTAAGATCTCATTTTTAATTAGAATCGTTTTTAGTATGAGAATCATAGATACAAATTATTTGTGCGGTATCGGTGTTTTATTGTATAATTTTAGAAAGTGAGCTAGTTTTTTATGTGATTGTTACTTGAAATATTGGTATAGTTTATTATTTCTTTGTCATTTTGCTTGAGAGACTGATGAAAACGTGTTACAAAAGCTTATTCGTTTTAACTATAGATAAAACTAAAAAATATCCGTAATATCTGCATTATCCCGATATTCCGGATAGTAAAAATGAACGGATATTGTAAGCCCTAGTACCTACGTGAGCGAAAAATATTTGATATCTACCTTCTTTACTTAGGTACCTATGTATTGAGGATCCTAATGTACTTGACTACATTTAAAATTAGATAAATAAGGATAAAAATAGATACCTAATAGCTATATTCAGCCTAATAAGTACCCAATTAAGTAACCAGTTTCAATTAAGTAGGTACCCAATGTGTAATATGGTGGCTACATTGATACAATATTATGGAACAGATAGGCAATGTATGTTTTTCAACAAATTTGATGAAACGAATATCAGTGGTATAAGTTTTTGGTATTAGAACGGAATAAATCCAAATAATCGCCTGTCTGAAACTGGAATCGAACCAGCAAAATGTGAAAAAAATAAAAACCTGTGATTTTACTGCACCGATCGAAAGGCTCAATCATATACATTATTTTATTTCTTCGAAAATAAAAGGAAGAACATTGAATTTAATAGTCAGCATCAAAAGTGTGATATTCTTTGAATGCAAATTCGTATTGTTTTTAAAATAAAAATGAAGTCATTATTCAGTAAATTTATCGATCTACAGTATTTAAGGTACTTCCCCTCCATGTGGCAAAGTCGTAGGACGCCCTGTGTAATTTGATGTAAGTTATCAAATTGACAACTTAGATCAATTTGCCTCGCTGGAACGATACATATAGCTGTCAAACAATAATAGATTTGAATGTACGGACAATTTAAATTGGTAGTCAATTTGATAAACAATTAATTTCCCTAGGCAGGGTATAGTATACCATTAGATCTTCTTGCATAACCTACATCCCTGGCAATTCTATTACATTGCTGAGTATTCACGTGTGCAATTCCTTAAACACCGCAAGCATTCCCGAACTGCTGTGAGCGCAATACAGAAATATACCTATATAATGTATCTAAAGTCGAATAATGAATTCACTGGAGTAATCTGACATGTGCTATCTGTCACTTTGCGTAATAAAATGGTCATATTTATTGTAATGGTGATCGTTCAGTTTAATTGATTTATAAAGTAAAAGAAACGGAGAGCCTGTTTATTATTCAGAGGTAGCTAGTGCTTTAATCAAATAAACAATTTAAAACAAAAATCGGTAAGACGTACTACTTACACTATCCAACACCCCAACACCTTTCACTACTCTACACTTACACAAAATAACGCCCACATATACACACACAAATACATTTTTGTATTATCTCAGTTTTTCTTCTTACATTCATTGATGCATCTTTTTGCATGTCTTTTGGGGCTAATATGTATTTTTGTCAGTTTTGAGGGGTCTGGCGCTGTATGCCGAGATACAGGACTCGTCCTAGTTCGGCTACAGATGCTCCCATGTTATATACTCCCATGTACTAGCCTATAAGTTTATGTAATACGTTGTATTATTTTTGGTGAAATAAAATTATTATTATTATTATTATTATTTTTAAATGTTTACATATCTCGGGACCCTGGGGTCCCGGACCTTTGGAAGGCGTACGAGGGGCCGAAGCCAACTCGCAGAGGCCCGTTAGACGCTTTTTAATTAAATGAGGCACCAACCGACGATTATCTCTGTACGCACTACGCAAGTGCACCCAAGGACAACCCCCGGTTGGTGTAGGACTATTGCAAGATATGGAAACAAAGATATTGGACTATGGGTTTGGGTGGTTAAAATGGACTGGTTACCTAAAACTATGGAAGGACTATGGCCCCTGCCTGATCAATGTTTTTTTACACACGGATAAAATGGCAGGGGGTGACTTGCACACTCAATAATGGGCCCCCGAAAACGGTCGCTAGCACATAGTGACGTAGCGACAAGGGGGCAACATGTCCTGAGGTGCTCGAGGAGTGGAGAGGTATTCCACGGCTCTCAGAACAATCCCAGAGCCCGGAAGATGGTCAAGATCCCTACAAGCACTTACTGGAATACTTCCTTCCTCCGAGCACGTTTGCTCTTGCGAATCTCCACTCAAGCCGGCCAATAAAGGCAAGAATGAGGTGGGAGCTCAGTTCCTCGTCAGTGTTGACTCCAGCCGGCCAATAAAGGCAAGCTAGAGATGAGGAACATGACTTCTCCCGGGAGATAGGGTCCGTGGGGTCGCAACTGCCCAACAGCTCGCCACATGCTGCCCTGCGGGTTTCTGTATCTCTCTTGGTCTGGCTCCTCACCCTAGACATGTTCCGGTAAAGTAAACTCTACCGGCACAGACCCAGAGTTCAGAGCGCGCAAGCCCCACCACGACGTCAACGTAGAGATACGGCGGTGGGGTTATTATTATTATTATTATAAAGTGTAAAATAATGTATAATATATGTATTGTATAAGTGTAAAAGTCTAGAATACAATACATATTTCCATATTATTTAAATATTTAAAAATCTGACAGCTAGCATCTGTCAGTTTCCTCCAGTGAATTAATAATTTGACTTTACGTATTGGAGCGTGACCTCTGAGGTTTAAACCTATTGGTTTGCCTTTCCTAGCTAACCATAAATTTTTTAGGGTTCTGTAGTCAACAAGGAACCCTTATAGTTTCGCCATGTCCGTCTGTCTGTCTGTCCGCGACTTAGCTCAGAGATTCTTATTACTAGGCAGCTGTAATTTGGAACTAAAAACTTGAAATTTTTTTTTTTAGGATACTCCCCTACACGTAAAGTGGGGTTGATATTTTTTTTCTCGTCTATCACATGGTGTGGGATATCGTTGGATGGGTCGTTCAAAAATATTGCGGGTTTTTCGATACCTTTTCTTCGATTCAGGAATCCGTTTGTGTAATATTAAGCTTTAAAGTATTAATTTTTGATAGAGTCAAGTGTCAAGCTGGTAGAGGGGCCCCTTTTTTTATTTTATTTTTTTGGGTGGGAAATTATCAAATAACTTCTCCCGCTCTGGGTGGAGCGGGAGGGCGTGTCAGACTTTTACTGACTAAAACCCACCCGTGTTCCTTCAGTTGCCTGTGTGCCAGGGCCACGGTATCCCTTTCAGACAAACCCGCAACCCTGGCAGGCACCGGTCCTAGCGGATCTCGTCAGTGCGTGCTGACATCTCTTTGAGGCGCGCGTGGAACACAACGCGCCATCGACCCGGGCCTGGTCCTTAACGGACGGCGAACTGCCCATAGCTCGCCGTCCGCAAGCCCGCGCCTACGGTGGCCGGGAATCGGCTACCGATTCCCGCCGCCCAGGGCGTCTCCTGCGGCGACTAGGGGCGTGAGGGCGCACAGACTGCCGCTTCCTCACGCGTTCCGCCTCCTCTTTCGCGAGCATTACTACTTCGCAGAAGGAGGTGACTGCTTCCCATGCACTCTCGCTCCGGATCATGGCCTGGACCAGGGCCGGACGCGAGAGATCGCCGCCGCCAATCGCCTCCGTGAGGACACGGCGGTGCGCTGCCCAAGCCGGGCAGACCTCCACCGTATGCTCCACCGTGTCCTCCGGGCGATCCACACAGTGGTAACACCCGGGCGTTTCCTCCCGCCTAATCCGTAACAGGAACCCTTCGAAACAACTGTGTCCGGTGAGGACCTGTGTCAGGCGGAAAGTGAGGACGCCGTGGCGACTCTCTAGCCACTTCTCAAAGAGGGGACTTATCGCGAAAATTTTAGAATGACCAATCGTCGTATCACTTGCAATTTAGTCGAGGCGCGTTACGCCTTGCACTAGTAGTTCGTCAGGACAGAGTTTTAACTTAATTTCATACTTAATTAATTACTATAGTTTTTAGTACTTTCTGCGTTAACATTTTAATACTAGTCGATTTTTATGAAACCAGGTCTATTTTGGTCGGAATCACTTAGGTTTATCTTTATAAGGTAATATTCATTTGAAAGGTTATACGAGTATACGTAATTTATGGTTCACGAACTTAAAACCGATTTCAATCGATTCCTTGGTTCGGAAACCAAATGTGTGACTTTCTCTGTTACACCACTCAGCCTTAGACAGCTTTATGCCTTCATTACACGTACTAAGTACAGTAGCAGCATTGATAGAAATTTATGGGGTGACGTTTTTCGAAACAATACTATTGCAAATGTACATTTGCAATTGATTTTCACGAGAAAATCGCTTTTGAATTTTGCGTAAATGTGTGTTTTGTAACTATACGTGAAATCAAGGAATAACATCTACGAAATAAGGCGCTGTCCGAGTCAAATTTTTACCATATCGACAGTTAAAAGGTAATAGGTAGGTAACAGGTAGTCTTTTTTATTCCATCACATTTTAAATTAAATTAAATTATATTAATTTTCTTTAAGTACGCTGTGCTGGTACAGCGTCTTAATAATTGTTTGCTGCACCGGACGACGACGTCATTACGTCAACGCCGGCTGTCGCTGAAAACCAGTACTGGGGCTCTGTCTTGCATAGGGTCGCAGCATGATGCTGAGCGATAGCCGTTTTGCGTGGATGTGACGCATTTTTCCCCCATAGTTTTCATTTTATTTTTTTGTGTTTATATTCTTCATTGCGTCATGTTTACCGCAAATAAACGTTATTTCTTTCTTTCTTTCTAACACTGAAAGAAATAATTTGCCGAACTAATTAAGTTACTTCAAAAATAACTCAACTTTAGTTATAAGGAAATAAACTTTGCTTAAATTAAAGAAAACTCATTTGTAGTGTGCAAAACAGGGTTTTTTAACAGATAACATCTAGTTCGCAAGTCACAATTTTTGTGTAAACAGTAACCAAAACTTTTGTTACAGTTACGCAAATATTTCTTTCAGTGAATAAGCGACATTTTGGTCGGAAATGAGCTATGAATGCCATCCTACTTAACTCGTCGAATGTCAAGTGCACCTATGCGGTGCATAAGAGCAAACGCTTGAAATGTCTAAAAAAAAACTTTCAATCAAGGTCACCTTCGCTATTGGTCGATGTATTTGACATTTATTTTGATTGAAAGTTATGCACCTATGCGGTGCATTAGACATTTCGAGCGTTTGCTCTTATGCACCGCATAGGTGCACTTGACATTCGACGAGTTAAAATAAGACGGTAGGAGTTGGATGGTATTTATGACTCATTTTCGACCAAAATGTCGCTTATTATTTTTAACCGTCGATATGGACTTCCGGTTGAATGTACGAAATAACTGTATGTCACCGTAAATCAACGAAGTAACGAATGAACATTTACCATTTGATGTACCTTAAGTTTTCTCGTAATGTCATTTAGGCCATATTATCGGTTCAGCAACTGTTTAATTTTAAAAACGATTAAAAAAATTAAAATTCTACCATTAAAATTATGAAACGTGTTATAGTGGTGAATTTTATTTTTCTGTCGCTACATTATCTATGTACAATTCTTCCGAACCTCAAGAATAGAGTTCATTTATAAGTTGAAACAAAAAAAAAAAAATGGTTTGCTTAAGAAGCGTCTAACGCAATTTCTAGAAGGATTTTATATACATAAATTTGATTGAATTCAAATAACAATAAACGAAAATGGATTTTTTAAATTGAAAAATAATGGTTAAGGCAGACGCTGAAGAATCGATATCAATTTACTAACGACTAGTGTTTGTTAGCTGAAGCCAAATCTCTTGAAATAGAAGACTTCTTTCATGGCACGAACGTTCCAATTTCATTAAGTCTTTTCTTAATCTGTATAAGAGCAGATCTGCATTACAATGAAGAGAAATAAAAAACTGGCCAAGTGTGTGTCGGACCACGCACAATGAAGGGTTCCGTAATTGGGACGATTTTATCCCAAGATCAAACTTAACATTGTAGTCGAAAAACATGTTTTTTAACTGCAAATTTAAGTTGGCCGACTATTACTCGGTAACTTGTAAAGCTTATTTAGTTGTGATTGTCTCCTTTTTTTTTTTACTATGGCATCTCAGAGTTAACCTTGAGAGGTTGACACTCTTTAACCGGACTCTTTCCTGTGGTTGACTTAAGCTCCTAACGAAACTTAATGCCTCCAGTCAGGAAAAACTTATAAACTAAACAACTGCGCGCTAAGGGCACCCCCTGTGGGGTACGAACCTCGGCTTAGGGCAGAGTCGGAGGGAAGATGGTAAGGGATCGGTCCCTTATCGGTGGCTGGATAAAATCAGGGTTATGATTATTATCGGGGGAATTTAAAGCTACATGCTCAGCTATAGCGCGTGCTGGCGCTTCGCTTTCGGGCAAGGGTCGGGGAGGACTATTTAGTCGGGGATTTCGCGATGGGCCTCGGCGGCATTTTGTGACGGCGTGAGTTTTCCTTTTAACTTGA
Organism: Dryobota labecula; assembly: GCA_947523025.1. NCBI lineage: Eukaryota > Metazoa > Arthropoda > Insecta > Lepidoptera > Noctuidae > Dryobota > Dryobota labecula. Next base: position 12,772,279 of record OX383294.1, on the reverse strand, counting down.
CGAAATTCATAGCAGTAGTATATATAACGATATATACTACTGCTATCAATTTTTTCACATACCTAAATAAAAACATTTAGCTGGCAGGGGGGGGGGACACATGACTAACAAAAAATTTTTTTTTTTTTTTTTTTTTTCTTTCTATTCCTAAATCGAAAAATGGTTTTCACAAACCCGTAATATTTTTGAACGGCCTTATCCCATGATACCCCACACCATGGGATAGACGAGAAAAAAATTATATCGTCCCTACTTTACGTGTAGGGGAGGTACCCTAAAAAAAAATCACTAAGAGTCTCTGAGCTAACTAGTAGGTATTAGGAGTCTTTGAGCTAAGCCACGGACGGACAGACAGACGGACAGACAGACAGATAGACGGACTCCGGTTCCTTGTTTAGGTACTACGGAACCCTAAAAAGATTATATAAGTCTTTTCCATTTCAGTAGAAGCTTCATCTGTTATTGAAACTTCTTTTGTTCGATCCCAACTATGGATTAAACTAAAACTGATGAAGAAGGTCACATTCGAAGGCAGATTGATAGTATAATAAAAACTTATTTTTCTCAAACATGCATGGAAACATTGTCATTATTTTCGAGAAAAAAAAAACACGCGAAGTATCGAATTTACGGACAAAGAAAATCAAATCCATTGCAGGAGCGTTTTTTGAATTTGGAACATTACAACGCTCTGGCAGTGTTGTATGAAATGGCGTGCTAGGGTTAATAAATACTCTTTGATTGGATCTCTTATCATTCTTGGCATACCAAAGTACGTCTCTTTGCTTAGCACAAATTGCGTTCACGTGGCTGTATAGCCATACATGCGTTTGCCTTTCGGCACAGATAACAAATAGAAAATTGGCGGCAAAGCTGAAAATTCGTCTTGATTTGTTATTTACATACTTAATAAATATAAATTTAGTTAAAATGAATTCCTACGGTTCAGAGAGTGAAATGGAGATTGATTTTACTCCACCAGATTTAAGATCGAACGTGCACGTCTTTCTACATTGTTCTCACATGTATAACTTCAACATGAATGATGTAACCCATATTTTGTAACAATATTTTAAAAGAGTGTCCATGGAGTTTCTTGTCCGTTCTTCTCCATAGGAACCTACTACGCTTTGGAATGGGCAACTAGCTTCATCTTTCTGACTGACCGACCCCTTGCTTGACAATTCAAAAGTACCTGTAATTGGTTTATTTGAAATAAATGCTTTGAGTTTGAGTTTGAGTTTGATCAGAAGCCAAATTGGCAATGGAAAACCTGCTTCCAGCGAAGTTAAAAGAAAAATACATTTACCTGTCTCGTATTAGTGAAGTCCTCGCCTTCGGCGCAGCCTTCATACTAATACTCGACCTGCAATTGCTTATTTCTCGGCCTTTGCAATAATGTACTATAAGTGGGCGGAGAAGTGATGGTCCAGTGGTAACGGCCGCAACTTACAAGTTATAGGTCGTAGGTTCGAACCAAGATAGGCGCGCTTTGTGTAAATTATTTCAATCACCACTGCTCTCAAAACGGTAAAGGAAGATCGTGAGGAAACCGGCAAGTCACAGAACCAAAAATTCGAAGACATGTGACATTTACTAACCCGCACTGGAACCGCGTGGTGGATTACGACACACTCTCTCTCACAGAGAGGACTGTGCAGTGGGAACATTATAGGCTCACTAGCTGTGGCCCGCGGCTCCGCCCGCGTGGATGTCGGTTATCGCGTAAAAAAGTAGCCTATGTCCTTCTCCATATCCCATTCTATAATCTCTGCCAAATTTAATGACGATCGGTTCAGCGGTTTAGGCGTGAAAACGTAACATACAGACAGACAGACAGACAGACAGATAGACAGACAGAGTTACTTTCACATTTATAATATTAGGATGGATTATGAATGTAAGTGGAAACTTTTTTTTTTTTTTTGTTGGGACTTTATCATATAACTTCTTCCGCTCTTGGCGGAGCGGGAGGGCGGGTCAGACTTTTACTGACTAATACCCACTCGAGTTCCTTCAGTTGCCTGTGTGCCAGGGCCACGGTATCCGTTTCGGACAAACCCGCAATCCTGGCAGGCATCGGCTCTAGCGGACCCCATCACTTCTTGCTGACATCTATTTGAGGCGCGCGTGGAACACAATGCACCATCGACCCGGGCCTGGTCCATTTAAGTGGGTACCTACCTACTACATTTCAAAAAGTAGACAAATACGAATGCGCGTTTTCACTAACGCTACGCGACACCTAGTTAGTAGTAGGTATTGCTTAATAAAAACGGTCTGTTACATTTTCCACGGCCGGCTCAGCTCCCAGAGTTGGAAATCCAACATTATTGATGATTCTGTGGCGGTATCAACAACGCCACATGCGAGCTACGCATCAAAGACCTGACGTCACAAATCCTGCATCGCGCTATCAGAGTTTACCGCGCGACTAGCATATATACAACATCCCGACATCAACCGTTGGGCAGTTGCCCACCAGACACAATACCCGTCTGGTCGGAGGATCCTCCCTTTACTATAGAGTATGAGTGAACTTTACACCCTATTCCTCATACCTCTAAAATTCTAATGATTATAATTAATTAAATACATATTTATTTATGTCTCGAATCATATTTTGATTAAGCTGACACTAGGTCAGTGTCGGCTTAATCAAAATATGATTCGCAAAAAAGGAAGAAAATTTTAATTTTGCGGGCTTTCATAACGAAAATAATGGGAAGTATAAACACGCAAATGCACTAACGGAGACGCCTCGCAAAACAAACTGTCATGTTTGTTAAATTCATGTTGTACACACGGCTACATATCAACCTATATAGTTCCAGTATAAGCTGACCTATCATTGTACGGAAATCCTATACAATGCGGGATCAGCTTATACCGGAAAGATATAGCTTGATATGTAGCCGTGTGTACATAGTTAACATTCCCGTTAGATGCGTTCGTGCACAGCATTCGTACGCGAGTATTAGTGGGCTCTCTAAAATGTATCAGTGATTTACAACCTCCAGGGTTGCAAAACCATTTCACATTTTCGGAATAAAACTGTGCGAAAGTAATCTGCAAATTGAAACTCAAATTATTTCCTCTTCCTGTCGTATTTGAAACGGAATGCAACCCAACGTAGTCCGTAACTTTCGATTTGATTTACGAGATTTCTGAAGTTCAGTTAAGCGTGTTTATACCTGCCGTTCGATTCTGTAAAAATCTCACCGTGAATACTTAGGTGAAGTGATCTCGAAGTAAACTGTCATTCCATCTGAGACTAGGGATTGAAAGAAACTATTGACAGCTCATTAATTCAAGCTCACTTCACTTAGGTTTTCACCGTGAGATTTCTACAGAATAGCACTGCTGTAGCGCTATTCCATATTATTATAAAAATCTCACCATTAAAATTTAGGTGAAGTGAGTTCAGAGTGAGCTGTCAATCTCTAGATTCCCTAGCGTCAGGTAGGGTGACAGTTCACTTCACGCTCACTTCACCTAAGTTTTCACGGTGAGATTTTTACAGAATCGACCGGCGGTATTTCATTAAACATTAGTTTTGGGATACAAACGCCCTGGACCTGAAATTAGTCAAATGTAACTTTGTTCCCAGCTATTCCCGACAACTGAAGAACTTTTGCGTAGTGCAGTTTCCATCAGGTTTAAAAGCACTTTTCCTGTATTCACTCGGCGTGACTACACGAGCTAGTAAGTCCATTATATTTAAACTTTTGTATTTTACTCCATACTTGCACTACCGCACGAGGTGTCTATGTTTTATTTTGGAGCGAGAACGTACTCTTAATTTTCTTATCGTTCGAAAAGAATGCCGGTATTTTTTATACTTTGGTAAAACGCTAACCGACGATACGTTTCAACGCAGGGTCCAGAATCATGTACTGAATCCATGGTAACCGATTTCGCGTCGCTGTCCCTTCCATCCTATAGACTGATGAATTTATGACATCATCATCATAATTTCAGCCGAAAGACGTCCACTGCTGGACATAGGCCTACCCCAATTGGGGGGGTTTGCCATAATCGCCACGCTTGGCAGGCGGGTTGGCGATCGCAGTATGGTGTTAAAATGCATAGAGAACGCTGCTGCCTATTCTCTAGTAAGTCCCTTAGTCGCCTTTTACGACACCCACGGGACGAAATGGGGTGATGCTATTCTTTACGTCCGGCACCACACGGCAATTAAAGATATTTACAGCTACTGAAAAATTGTTAAATTTCATCAATAGATACCGATTCCACACAACATGCCAGAACAGAATGTTTTAATATTAAAGTCTGAGAACCCGGCTCAAAAGAATAATATCAATTCACTGTAATATAATTTTTAAAACGCGAAAGTAGCCAGGTGCTTTATAACTATTTTTCTAAGTAAACTTCATACATACATTTACATAATTATTGCATACTTTTTGCAACGTGATTCAATAAAAAGAATGTATAAAATAAATAAATTATTTATACTTTTAAATTTCATATTTTATTTTGCTCGTTTTATTTAGCATCAAAAGAAGTACCTAATATAATTTACTTTTAATACCCTTGAAAAATCTGCATTACGCCGTTAGAGTTGTTTTAATCACCATATTAATACGAGTATCTAATCGCATAACGAAGGTGAGAGGACATTTATGTATATCGCACATTGATAAGAAGACCGTCACTATACGAAAAATGATGTTTAAAAAATCTGTTATATAAAAATACTTTTTCATTAAAAAAAAAATACATTGCAGTCGTCTTTAATGCTCTCTGCAATAAAAATCATAACATGATATCGATTTTTTATACTTTCTGGTGAAAAACTCGTAATTACTGTTAGGTAAAACTTTAAACGCTTCTACTGAAAAAATAGCTTTTTTGGTTAGTGTCACTCTTCTTAGCAATGTGCGATATGTCAGCAACAACTTGAAATCGAAAAAGGATTTTTCGAAGAGAACAGAGAATTCAAGAACGTCCAGATTTCCCTATAAAAGGAGCCTGGAGAGGCAATTTCATCAGTTTACGTCTGGTTTCTGATAGTGAACCATCTCTACTGCGGAGGGACTACTGCTTGATTCCTTGAGAACCATCAAGTTCACGATAACTGTAAAGTGGACAGTGTTTGGGTCGCCGACGCTCTGACGCATCCCTACACTTCTCCGAGTTTTCTTCTCGACACTGCGGATATTGCGCTGACAACTTTTCTTCGAAGCTGCCCTAACGCCTGTTCTTCGGAGCTGCCCTGTCTACTGGATTGCGGAGCTTTCCTGACGCGGAGCTGGGAGTGCCTTCCAAGTATTATAAATCTCATCTTCCTCCTTCTTTCCTCCAGGAAGTGCATGTTAGGTACATCCTTCTAATTTTATATCTAATTACTGTATTTTTACCTTGCTCTATTTTTTATTTTTCTTACATACAACGGGGAAGCTCTTGGCCTTCATCTCACCTGATAGTAAGTGATGATAAGGCCGAAGATGGAAGCGAGCTTCACCCGGAATCCTCAACCACAGAGGAACTGGCTATCTTACCTCTAACTGCCGAAACACAACAAATGCTGTTAACATTGTTTTGGCGACAGACTTAGATAAGATGGTGGTAGCTAGCCTGGCGGACTTAGAACAAGCCCTACCACCAACCAAACCGAGCAGAAATTTCTGCCACCGCTGGGAATCGATCCCGGGACCTCTGGATCTGAGACAGGTGGTTTTACCACTAGACCACAGAGGGCGGTTAAAATGATTAAATTGATAAATTTAATTTAATTTAAATTTAATTTAATTTAAATTTAATTTAATTTAAATTTAATTCTATAAATTTATTAAATTTTTCAGTCTAATTTAACCTTTTTATTTGTTAGGAACAAGTAGACATGACGGTTTGGTATGACAAAGGTTGTCTGAACAATCTATATATACCACAAATAAATAAAATTGAAGTGTCTGTTTGCAATGTCAAAATAACAGCTTTTACACACAATAATACATTCCGGATTAATTGGATTCCGGGTGAAAATCGCTTCCACCTTCGGCCTTATCATCACTTACCGTCAGGTGAGATGAAGGCAAAGAGCTTCCCTGTCGTGATTAAAAATTAAAAGAACATCCATACCAATACTAATATTATAAATGTGAAAGTAACTCTGTCTGTCTGTCTGTTTGTCTGTTTGTTACGTTTTCACGCCTAAACCACTGAACTGATCGTCATAAAATTTGGCAGAGATATAGCCTGGGATATGGAGAAGGACATAGGCTTCTTTTTTACACGATAACCGACATCCACGCGGGCGGAGCCACGGGCAAAAGCTAGTAATTTTTTATTTTTTTTATTGTCTGTTCGTTTGTTCCGGTTAATCTCTGAAACGGCTGGACCAATTTTGACGGGACTTTCACTGGCAGATAGCTGATGTTCTAAGGAGTAACTTAGGGTTTTATTTAAAAAAAACCACGTGGGCGCAGCCGCAGGCAGCAGCTAGTAAAAAATTTATGTGTGAACCCATACGCCAAAAAATTTACATTTTTATCCGACAAAATACTGTAAAGCTCTCCTAATATTTTACACCGTAAGATACTTCTTACGGTATAAAATCTTAGGAGAGCTTTGCTTACACGTGTCGAAACGAACAACACGTAAATCGAGCTGGTATTAAGAAATCGCTTAAGAAATAGTGCATCGAACAATTGCACTTAAAAGCAGCAAGCACTCTACTACAGGTAACATCTATGGGATTAAACTCTAGCGGGATTTCGGTAAATACTCTGAGATCTCTTCGAAGAGCTGAGAACACTTTGCAGTATGTAAGTATAATACCAACTTAGTGTGTACTAAACTTGATATTCACTGTAACATTGATTTTATGTAAATAGTTATAAGCCTTTCTCAGACAAACGTTTGTGTTACAGTTTGATCGTCAAAACTGATGTTTTGATCCTTTTGATATAACATGGGTATATTGAATTATATTCATTCGATATTTACAACAAAAGGTTCTGAAAAGTTATAATATTCACTCATATGAATATTTCATGAAAATTAAACGGAACGTAACATTTATAGTTTCATTTACGTGTTCGGGGTGTTTGCAATAACTGTCAACTAAGCTGAATTTATATTGCTGTGTGCAAACACTCTTCCTGGAGTGCCAAAACTAATTTGCGTGAATATTTTGCAGTAAATTAGAGTTCCTTTCAAATATTTGTAACATATTGACATTATAATTATTTATTAGTGACATTATCGTATTTCGTTAAATATTGACATTACCTGACATTACCTATTGCATTTTATTAAATGACATTTAATAAAATTGACATTCATACTTCTTAATTATTATATATTAATTTTCTTAATGGGCAAAAGCCTCCCATAAACGTATATTTGTACGCCAAATGGCAAAACCTAGAGAAACTTTAATATAACAATTATAACATATGGCATACTGTGTTAATAAAGGGAATCAACTGATCAATGATACCCATTATTCTTGCTCTCAACACTTCTCGTCGAGATATTAATCATTATTTTTGTTAAATGTTACCATCTACGAGTACCTTTTTTAAAAGATTTGTAAACTAATCTTAAAATATGGACTCATTTTTCATGCTTATTAAGTACCGGTGCTCTTTAAGATATCAAAGTTAATGCTATCAAAGAGGCTTTGAGAACTGGATGCTTTACATTATTTTTTTTATGCGAAATGCAAATACTTTTTACCAAAGCGGATTTGTCCAATTTACTAATAAGCTTAAGTCGCTTATCATGGCTGACTAAGTTGCAGGAATACATCACGACCTACCTTTTTACTTTCGCCACTTAGAGAGAAATAATTCGAGCTATGGGAGCTGCCCATAGCTCGCCGTCCGGTAAGGACCAGGCCCGGGTCGACGGCGCGTTTGTGTTTCACGCGCGCCTCAAAGAGATGTCAGCACGCACTGACGGGGTCCATCAGGACCGATGCCTGCCTGGGTTGCGGGTTTGTCCAAAAGGGATACCGTAGCCCTGGTACACAGGCAATTGAAGGAACACGGGTGGGTTTTAGTCAGTAAAAGTCTGACATGCCCTCCCGCTCCAGCCAGAGCGGGAGAAGATATATGATAATTTCCCACACAAAAAAAAAAAATGGGCTTGCGGAATTTAATTAGTAGAAGTAATTTTACGATATTTTACGTAGGTGCTTAAAAGTGGCAATTACGCTAGGTGGGTAATTGGTTTGAGTTGATGTGTTTTTTTCTATTTTCAAATAAGGTTAATAGAAAGAAATAAAAAAATCGGCAGTCTTGGACTGCCGACAGAAGTGAAAACTCAAGTCTTTGGAATAACTTTAATGACAGTCTGGTGCAACAACTCACGAGCATGTCGTGCATTTCGGTGACGCGAAACCATAAGTTTTTCCCCGATCAAAAATCGCACAACGCAGCTAAAGAAGTTTTCACTATAAAAGTACACATCACCGTTTCTTACAATATTTATGGTGCCTGTCGTTTTTTTTTTAAATATATTACAATTTGTTGCAACAGTCCTGCTGCTGCAGTGACTAAACAGTCAAATTGAGAACCTCCTCATTTTATTGCAGATGATTCTTACTTATAAAAAAAAAAGAGTTTTCCAAATCGATCCAGCCGTCTTCGAGTAGTAATGGGGGAAGATACTTAAAAAAAAACCGAAGAACTGAGAACCTCCTCCATTTTTAAAGTCTGTTAAAAATAAGCATTCAATTCGATTAAGATATGCCGGAGATATTTACTTTTTTTTAAATCCAGCCAAGTGCGTATCGGACCACGCACAATTAAGGTTGCCGTAGTTGGGAAGAATTTATTCCAAGATAAACTTACCTTTGTAGTTGAACAAAGGTTCTCCTGTACATTCCAACTGCAACTGTAAGTTGTTCGACTATTACTCGTTAACTTGTAAAGCCTACTTAGCTGTGATAGTTTTCCTTTTAACTTCGTTAAACAACATAATGCTACTGCCGTGAATTTACACATATCCAAAAACAACCATTTAGCTGACTCCAACAAAAATATGCACTATAAAGGTCTCTGCACACAGCGGGCGCGGCGCGGCGGGACGGGACGCCGCCGCGCCAATGCGACGCTGAGCAGTTGTAATGTACTAGATATTACGGACGACGCCACACAGAGCCGTTCGGCTCGACGCGACGTGACGCGACGCTCTGTGTGGCGTCGCCCGTAATATATAGTACATTACAACTGCTCAGCGTCGCGCCGGCGTCCCGTCCCGTCGCGCCGCGCCCGCTGTGTGCAGAGACCTTAAAGGTGTCTGCACACAGCGGGCGCGGCGCGGCGGGGCGTGACGCCGACGCGACGCTGAGCAGTTGTAATGTACTAGATATTACGGAGGACGCCACACAGAGCCGTCCGGCGCGACGCGACGTGACGCGACGCTCTGTGTGGCGTCCTCCGTAATATCTAGTACATTACAACTGCTCAGCGTCGCGTCGGCGCCCGGCCACGCCCGGTCCCGCCGCGCCGCGCCCGCTGTGTGCAGACACCTTAAGCTTAATATTTTGCAAACGAATCCCTGAAACGAAAAATGATTTTCACATACCCGTAATATTTCTTAACGATTTTTCCGAGTTCACCCCACACCAAGGGATAAAAAATCATCCCCACGTTAAGTACCCCTTACTGCAAACAATTTTTTTTTAATGATTTTATTTCACCACTTTGTCAACGTAATTAATATATACCCATGCCAAATTGTAGTACTAAGAGTTTCTGAGGTAAGCCGCGGACAGACAGACGGACGGACATGGCGAAACTACAAGGGCTCCTTGGTGACTAAAGAACCCTAAAAAAGAGTGCGCGCTTGAACCGTTTGTGAAGTTTTTTTTTTCATAAATAATCAAACGTAAGTTACATGATGCAATTAACTAATGCAAGTACCTAAGTACATTTTAATCGTCTCGAAACGACGAAAAAGCGATTATAATGTAGCATACTGCACTGGGCCCGCGTGGTGGGTTACGGCCCCAGCAGTGGGAACATTATAAGCTGATAACATTTAATTAAATTACATTAACACACAAATATTCCACCGCCTTCATAATTTTTTCGTGCTTTACCTACCTACATGCAACACAGGCATAAAACAAAACCATAAACAAGATTTAATAAAAAAAAAATTAAGTAACAAATAGTTATTCAAAATTTTTGAAAAAGGAACAATAACCATTCAAGAATAATGGGCGCGAATTTACTATTTTAGTTACGTGTGAATGTGAAATAAGTTTTTTAAGTCAGTTTAAAAAATACTTGATAGATACTAATTTTCATAAAATTTCAGTACAAGTTAAATACTCACGGAAATGTTTAGACCAGAAGAACAGCAAGTTGAAATATGTTTACTCAAATCCAATTTGGAAGAAATCGAAAATGAGTTGGTCGTGCAGGTAAGATTTATGCATGAAAGTTTTTATAGAGATTATTTTATTGATGTATTCTAATCTATTAGGTAACGGATATTTCGCATGAGACAAAATACGCTTCTACATTCTAACTAGCTCGAACTTAGGTATTAATTGAACGAAGTTTACATTAAACTTTCTATTGGAGCTCCCATTTTATCACCTATTAAATTATTAATTAGTGCTTATTAGGTTTAGGTACTTAATTATCTTTTCAGAATGGCTTGGTTACTTTGATAAATGGATGTGTAAAAGATTATGTTAGGGGTAGACTAGATACGTAACTACTATAACTATCTATTTGAAAATTAAACATCACTCCTCTCATTAAAGTTAATTTGTGTGATTTTACTACGTTTTATGAACGAGCAATACGGTTGGTCGTGTAAAGTTGTATAATAATGTAGATTAAAATTGATTTGTCTATTACATGATGATTTGGTATTTATTTATCTCTAAAATTTTGATTCCTACTTGATGATAACGATTATTGGGGTTCCTTAGTCAACAAGGAACCCTTATACTTTCACCAGTCTCGCCGTCTGTCTGTCTGTCCGTCTGTCTGTCTGTCTGTCCGTCCGAGGCTTAGCTTAAAGACTCTTAGTACAGCCAGTTACTGCAATTAGCTGACCCCCTTTGGTTGAGGTTTTTTGACTAAAAAATCGTATGACTTTCATATTTTTCTAGTTTTAGGTAGATTTCGTATAGGAATTTAAATAAAATTAAGAATTATAAAATTCCATCGATTCATATTCTAATAAATCTCAACCATTTATGCAAGGGGGGTCAGGTAATCGCAGTAACTGTCTGTACTAGAAAGCTGTAATTTGACGCCGACAATGTGGTAAAATAGAATCATCAAATATATTTTTTTAGGGTACCTCCCCTGCATGTTATTCAACTACAATGTTATTTGTTCCTGTAATTAATTTATCCCATCTACGGAACCCTTCATTGTGCGTGGTCGGACACGCACTTGGCCGGGTTTTTAAATAAATAATTATTCTATCTATAGGTCACATAACTTAACACCTTAAAATTGCTATAGGTAAGATACCTTCTCCACGATATCTTCTCTTCTTCTCTTCTCCTTTCGCAGGTCTGCTGGAGAAATTTCTTAAGAAATAAGCAGTACCTTTGTACTGAAATTATAATGACATCGTATCTCTATGTATTTAACTGTGTGTACATAAATAATAAAATAAAAAAATACCTACTTAGGTCAGATACGTCTGAACAGAAAGAAATAAATCGATCCATAATGCAGACCACAATCATTTGTGACCTCAAGCATATCCACTCTTACCGGTATCCGTAGAACTTACTCGTATGTAGTTGTCACTTAGGCATTGTTACTTAAGCCGGCTTTACTTGACTGACTGAGGTTAAAGTGTCATCGATCTGTGATACCATCTGAATATGACTAAGGCTACATTCCGAGTTAAGCCGTAATCACTCATAGCACTCACATCAATAATTTGCGTTCCGATTTAGAATATCACGATTATGACAGCTGAGAGCTGTTTGAAAGCGCTCACGGTGGTATTACTAAAGGATATGGTCGGCGTTATCGCAAGATGGCGCATGTCATGACGTCATCTATGACGATTCACGGGACATCATTCGGTATGCGTATAAGCACGCTCAAATCGGTTACAGTGCAATTCGGAATGCAGCCTAAATCTTACTTAAGGAGGAAGCGCTAAGGTAGCCCGCGAAATTCAATTTTTCTTACGATTTTTGCATTTTCAACACATTGTCTGGGTGTATATTGATAAAAGTATGATTTGCGACCATAAAAAATATGTATTTACATAATTATAATCATTAGAATCATTAATACAATTCCTTAAGTTAGTATAATCCTAAATGTCATGATTTCATGAAATAGTTATTCAATAGGATTATATGAACTTATAGAGTTGTATTGATGATTTTTATGATTATATTTCTCTTAATAAATATTTGATACGGTCGCGAATCATACTACTTTGTACTGACCTGCAAATTGCTTGAATTTAGCGGGCTTCCTTGTCGCTTTCACCTTTACCAGTAATTTTTAACACTTCAGCGCTCAGCGTTGCCCGCATTGGATGCGGAGAACGAGCAAAAGTATCGGGAGACCATGACCGCATTGAGGGTCACCCGTTCACTGAACACAGAAATTGAACGTCTGAAACTTGAAAATGGTAAGTCGTAATTGCACTTTTTAAGTTCACTGCGTAGGTATGAGTGACATTTTTAAAAGCTTAATGGGATGTTACTTTAGTTTTGCATGAAATTTAAGGCGAATCAGTCTCCATCGAGTCACCCAAAGGTCAATAGGGAGGGCTGTGCTTGGAGTTTCCCTACGTGATCGAATCAAAAATGAAGAGATCCGCAGGAGAACCAAGGTGACCGACACAGCTCGAAGAATTGCCAAACTTAAGTTGCAATGTGCAGGGACATTGCTCGCAGAACAGATGGCCGTTGGGGTCGAAAGATTCTGGAGCGGCAACCGCGTACCGGAAGTCGTAGCGTAGGAAGGCGTTTTTTTTTTTTTCTTTTCCCGCTGGGAAAAATGCATTACGCATACCCTCCCATCGGGGGACGGGAGCGGTATGTGGGACTCCCCGGTAGAACCGGTATACCCACTAAAAAACCCAACGGTGTTCCCTCATCGCCGTGATGGGAGGGCCATGGGAAACCGGCACAGCCTTTACATCCACGACCCTCCCGGCGCGTGCCCGCCTAGCTGGCGGGCCCCGCATGCTCCCCCAAGCTGAGGGCTACGGGAATGGCAGGGAACACCTGGCCATTCCCGTCCGGCACTGGTGGAAACCTGTGCAATGCAGGCGAGGTTGCCCCCGCACCCGTTGCCTGCTGGCCTCCACCAGGGAGGAGTCAGAGATGACTTCTCCCCTCGCAGCGGCCACGTATCCCGGTCCCCTCTCTAATAGCGAGAGGGGAGGGGAGTCCGTGAAAAACCGCGCCGTTGGTGCCACCAAGCCGTCCTCGTCACCCAGCCAGCTGCCGGGGATCGAGTAGGGCTCGGCGACCACCGCTACGTTCACCAACCACTCGGCAACGGCCCGCACCAAACGGCGACAGCGGCGGTGGTGGCGACAGGGCGAACCTGCGCCGGCACTTTACCTTTCTTCGCGGGTGGCTGGCAGCTCCTGCCCCCCATCCTGTGCCCCGCGGGGCGGCCACTGGCAGCACACGCCACGCAGTGTGGCGTGGTGGCGCGGCAAGCGGCACTCCTGTGTCCCTCCTGCCCGCACTGAAAACAGGACTCTCCCCAGTCAGACTTGGAGGGAGCGTAGGAAGGCCTCCCACAAGGTGGACTGATGACCTTGTGAAAGCCGCAGGAATCTGCTGGATGCGGGAAGCACGGAACTGGTCAGGGTGGCGATGCTTGGGGGAGGCCTATGTCCAGCAGTGGACGTCTTTCGGCTGAAATGATGAATGATAATGATTCATACTTCAACATGCTGCAACGGCATCCCATCCGAGTATTGACTCCTAAAAATCTAGCCGACTCGTAGCTTGCTTACTAAGTAACACAAATCATCCTAAGGACTATTTGTTGCAGTCCGACTAACTGCTAAACGTATGCAGTTGAAGCGTCAGAGCGATGACATAAATAAAAGCGTGGAACGAGCACGGGAAACTCAACGCGAACTGGCTAACTTTGTGAAGCAAGAAACTCAGGGAACAGAAGTCCTTATGTAAGTTTAAAGGTTACACTGAATTTTGGCAATCACAAGATTTAATTAATTTCAGTCGGGGGTTTATTGTGTAAGTACAATCATTCGAACGTCGCGTCGGTGGAAGCACTTTGTCTTTGAGCTTGCCTAGCGTATCTGGTACGGGGTTTCATTAGAATAAAAGACCAGTGAATACCTACTGGTTTTGTTACCACTGATGCCTTTGATGTGCCTCGGGTAAAGGCTAGTGGCTTACGTGGCGTTATCATATATTTTATTATTTTCTTGCGAAATATAATGGATTAATTGGCAGCATAATAACTTCCGTTCCGTGTGGTGCCGGACGTAAAGAATAGCTCCACCCCATTTCCCCCCATAGGTGTCGTAAAAGGCGACTAAGGGGTTACTAGAGAATGGGCAGCAGCGTTCTCTATGCATTTTTAACGATTATGGCAAACCCCCCAATTGGAGGAGGCTTATGTCCAGCAGTGGACGTCTTTCGGCTGAAATGATGATGATGATGATGATAACTCCCATGAAAATAAAATAAACATGAAATACAAGTAAACGTTCACAATATCGATACCTACCCTTAAAACACGGATTTCAGGCCATTATCTACCTACCCATTCAATTAAAAACAGAACAATAGTCTTGACACCGAATGTAGGTACAAGAACGGTTCAGTGGGTTTCCATTGAAACGACACCCATTCTTGATTTTCATTGTAACCATACATTATTTACATCTGACTCGTCCTCTAAAAAGGAATGATTCATTTTAACGAATGTACTGAAACAATAATTCAGGTATAACTGAAAATAAATAATAATATTAACTCGTCCTCAACTGTTATTATTAGAGTTCGGATAGTCGGATGCATATTTATCTAAAGTTAATTATTGGCTATGAAAGTATGGAAGCAGCTTCTTAAAATATATTTTTTGTAAGAAAATATCCCGTGATGCCAGGAATACCGGCAATGCATAACTAGTCGGTTGTATAGTGTGGAAGCGACTTCTAAAATATTATTTATAAAAAAAAATACCTGGGATTCTTGGATTGCATAACTATTCAGATGCATATTTATTTAAAATTATTTTAACCCCCTATGCAAATATGTGTATGTAGGGTGTAAGAGTAGGGGTGGTGTGTGTTAGTTAAAATAAAAATAAAACACCGGAACCGCGGGATTTATTCGATACAAAAGCGCTTTCCATAATAGCAAACATCTCAACTTTAGGTGAATATGCATCCGAATATCCGATCTCTAGTTATTATATTATATTTACCACAGAAGTGACATAACTACAGGAGTTTACTGCTTGAATTCGAATATCGAATGCCCGATGGCTAATTCCCAAAAGCCATTGCAACGACAGTCCTACCCATCGAATGTCTATTGGCTCGACGTGCCAATAAGTAGAAAGCTATTCTACATGAAATATTCAAGAAGAGTAAAACTAAGTCTTGAATATTTTATGTAGAATAATAGCTTTCGACTTTTCGGCGAAACGGACGCTCGATCTAATGGTTATTCGAAATTGTGGTACGCACGGCTACAAATCAAGCTATACATTTCCAGTATAAGCTAAACTCTCATTGTGCGGAAATCCTATACAATGCGAGATTAGCCTAAAGTGGGAACTTATAGCTTGATTTGTAGTGTGTACGTCGATGCTTTGGAATTTCGGAAATTCGGACGTTCGATCTGACGACTTCGAGGAATTAGTCATCGGGCATATGACATTCGAAATCAAGCAGTAAACTCATACTACAGACCTACATAAACTGAAATACATTCAAATACATACCTGCGAAAGGAGCTACGACTTCATTAAAAATTACAGTCACTGTAGGAAGTAGCAACCGTGTCGGAACCATTATGCCATAACAATTTTGGTATTCCTAGTGCTCGGCTATGGTGATCATGTTAAGGTGTTTAACATTCATTGTTGAGTATACAATACCTACATATGTATTGGCGACTTTCAGTAGGCACATTCAGTACCTAGATAGGTACACTTTAAGATGAAAGCGTCAGGGTAGCCCGTGAAATTCAAGTTTCCTTAAATTTTTTGGAATTTGGAGGTCAGTATAATAACCGGCACGAGTCGTGAGCACAGATGGGCAGTAGTGGGGGCAAGCTCGCGCATGCACACTTTCGGCTAAATAAAAATGACACGCAAGAGTCCAATAGTCGACGAGTATCGACTGACGAACCAATCGCATGCAGCTCGACGCCCCCCGGCTTCTTCATTCCGCCAAAAAGACTTAAAATGTATTACTGCGCAGGTGTCAGTTTGTGCTCATGACTCATGCCGGTTACTATATCAGGTTGTATGTTGATCTAATGATTCGCGGCCGTATCAAACATTTATTTATAGAATTACAATCATCAAAAGGTACAACTCTCTAAATTGATACTATCCTATTGAATAACTATTTCATGAAATCATGACTTTTAGGATTATACTAACATAAGGAGTTGTATTACTGATTCTAATGATTATAATTATATTTGTTACCTATACCTGTAATTCAGAACTGGCGTAGGGTTCTGCACATCCTGAAAATGTTTTTTGATTTTTGCAATTTACGCGCATCTACGCGGGCCGCCTACATATGTTCTTCTCCATATCCCAGTTTTATGTCTCTGCTAAATTTCATGACGATCGATTATTTCAGTTACGGAAAGTCCTGTCGGTGTAGTCCTTATCCTTACATAAAATTATTTAATTTTAAATTGCAGACAGCAGTATGAAGACACACTACAAGAAATAGCGGATCGTTTCAGAAAAATACGCGGGTATTACGTATGTAACTTTGTTTTTTATATAATAAGTGAGGTCAAATACAACGAAATACATAAACGATCATCTTAAAATTACATAGTCTATACTATATAATAAAATAATATTATTAAGTTTGTAAGTTTGGATGTAGGAGGTAATCTCCGAAACTTCTCATCTGTTTTCAAAAATTCTTTCACTGATAGAAAGCTAAACTATTGCGGAGTGGCATAGTCTATATTTTATGATATAGTTTGCTTCCACGCGGATGGAGTCACGTGCAGAAGCTAGTATAACATAAAATTTTATTTCTATTAAAACTGGGATAGTTCCTTAGATACAATAATTTATCAATAAATTTAAAAAATATATATATAACAACATCTTTTCTCATAACTCAGAATGAAGACGAAATTAACAAGGAAAGAGACAATGTCAACACTATAATTAAACAACAGGAAGATGAGTTGGAGCAGCGTCAGAGCATGGTTGATGAACTAAAATCACAACTGAACCTGCTCCAACCAGATGTTCCAGAAGATCTGCTAACCATAATGTAAGTAACCTTTTAATTCATCGCCCACTACATATCGTCGCCTTAGAGTGAAAACCTCGTATATGCGAAAAAGGCAACTTTACAGGAGGAAGCAAAAACTGCGCCCTGTAATAGTACATTACTTACCAAGGGCTGCAAAAGAAAGAAAGCCCGAAATCGCAGGTTGTAAATATGCGATAGAGGGCTTTCTTTTTTACTTCCCGTGGTGAGTACACAATTTTTCCGTCTTCACCTGGCCACAATGCGAGTTTTACTGTACGCGTAGCGTGCGGTAAAACTCACATTATGGCCAGGTGTGACGTAAAATTTTATTACCACAGTTTCTTCAAATATGTGTATTTTAGTGTGCAATATTCAAACCCGTCATAGATGGCGTAACAGATTACAAAACTTTTTTGTTTGAAACTAGGACATGCGCTGCTAGGTTTTCTTTAAAAAATTGTAATAAAATAAAAATGACCGAAATTGCATTCCCGAAGGTTTCACTCTAAGGCGACGATATTCTGAAAACGGTTCATTTTGCTTTATGTCAAACGGCTTTTTTGTTTTTTCTAAACACCTTAACAAAATGCTATTTATGTTATTTTCAAACGAAACCCACAAAGGTTCACTTACTTGTTCGGTTTTTCTTATGAATACTTAGCTGTTGTTGCTGTTTGATATTGTGGAACAAAATTCTATGTTGTATTGTTTTAAAAATAAATTATCATAGTTAGGGTATAATTATCTGTGACTGAATTTTCAATAACGAATATATTTTTTTATTAAAAGTGCAAAATATTTATTCAGTTTGGATATTAAATCAATGACAATTCCTTCAAACTCCTATTATAGTATCTTTCGTTTTATTAATCCTGTAAGTCTCGAGAAAAAAAGCCACTCAACATTAATTTTAATTTACAGGGGGAAAATTGAATTAGATGCAAAAGTAAAGGACCTTACAGAGCATCTAGAAGCTCTAATTAAAAAACGTAATTATCTTCTCAATAAGAAGAACACATCGGCTGTGAAGAAGTAGTTAATATTAATTAATTTAAAGATCCTCCTAGTATTGTTAAAATCCCTTGCAAACATGTACTTATTCATTAATTAGTAGAAACATTTTTATTTGTAGCACTTACATAATAAAGAGTGACCAAAATATTTAACATGGTGTATTTTGAACTGAATACTCGTACGTCTTTAAATTTGCTTTTATAGTGGAAGCCAATTCAGAAAATTGATGATCACAATATCGGGGGACATATTTTGGTGTTGCAGCTACATATTTATCATCTACATCCAAAATTTAATTACACCACTCGATAACTAAGGGATCAAATAAAATATTAGCCGTTATGTACACGTATTCACGTAAAACACACCGATTTCCTTCCCCTTTTTACAGTGTTTCATTTTCCTGTACCAAGCAAAAACCAACATAAGTGAAACAAAAAATTACTAAGAAGAAAATGTTACACGATGGGCAAGTTTTTTAAACATTTTTTTTTTTTTATAGTAGTAGGTACTTAATGGTAACTTTACATTCACACCAAGATACGCTACGCTCATACTGAGCGGGGTTCTTTTTTTTTTTTTATCTAGGGCATCTCAGAGTGTAACCACTAAAGTTCCGACTCTTTAACCGGACTTTCCTGTGGTTGCCTTAAGCTCCTATCGAAACTTAATGCCTCCAGCCAGGGCGTAAAAAACCACAAACTAAACGACTGCTGCTCGCTAAGGGCACCCCCTGTGGGGTACGAACCTCGGCTTAGGGCAGCTGAGTCGGAGGGAGGGTGGCAAGGGACCGACGGTGGCTGGATAAAATCAGTGTTTTGATTATTATCCTGGGGAGTTTGGATTACATGCTGCTCAGCTAAAACGCGTGCTGGCGCTTCACTTACAGTCAAGGGTCGGGGAGGAAGCGGGGTTCAGATATTGTTGCGTTTTTATTACAAATTATGGTATGAAATTCCTTCACTCTTATTTATAGTTTTTACACTTTCTTAACACACAACTTGGCATTTAGATATATTATTGTCGTGGCGTGACCACACTATAGGGGGGCAGAATCCAACAAAATTTTAGAGCAGTGGAATCTGCCCCACCAAATCGAATTAGTAAAGCAGATTCCACTGCAAAATTCTAGGCATTCCACTTTGCCACGGGTGATATATTCTGGTGAATGATTCGAATATGTGTTTTATGAATTTAAACTCCAAATATAATTATAATTCCAAATCTTTTACAACGGACAGGTGTCAAAAAAGCATTCTCTTGGTGGACGGAATATAATCGTACTTCTTTTCTTAGTTCCTCGTCATTGAATAGCAAATAGAATCAATTTCTCTATAACGAGAAGTAAGAGAATCCTTTTAGAATTAATCTCGTCATAGCATAGCTAAGATGTGCGAATACTTTCTGTAACTTGATTTACAGACCTTATTTATACGAATAAGATTTGTAAATCAAGTTACAGAAAGTACCTACTGTTCCACTGTTTAGCGTTTCTTGTATCGATACAAGAAACGCTAAACCGATAAAATCCATCTTCTGACGATGTTTCTAAGCACAATAATAATAGTTTTCTAGTTGTTATAAAGTTTCAATTATAAACATTAGTGATACCGAGCTATTCCACGTATTGATTATGAACACAAAGTGCAGTGGGCGGTACCTCGTGTCGGCTCCGTTCCTTTGTTGGCCACAGTCCAGTTGTTAGTAGACCGTCTCCTGTTTCACCAGACGCTGTCCACGTCTTTCAAAACTTTTGATATGTCAGCGAACTAGATACAATACTCGTATCTTTGTTCACGACGCGCGACGGCTGAAGAAGCTCTTTATTCAGCTTTACAAAAGACAAATAAAGCGCAGAAAAAAAAACTGATCTTTTTATAGCAAATTCGAATTTTCGTTCACATATTCAGTATTTGTATACAGATATAACTATAGTTAGGTACTTCGTCAGAGTTTCACTGTTGTTCATGAATTCTCTTTAGAGTTTATTTTATTACTAGCTTCTGCCCGCGACTTCGTACGCGTGAAATTTCTTGTTACTCCCACCCACACCGTCGCATCACATCGCATCGCCAGTCCGCGCGTTTTCTTCGTTTTCGCTTAGTGTTCTTTATTACTTTTTTCTTTTTGCTCGACTCTGAGTCCTAGCATGATATTAAATATCCTATAGCCTCAATCTACATGGTCTTCACATGATTTGACCAAGATTATGTCTGGACTTTAAAAGAGACTGTGACCTCTGAGTTTGTTTCGGTCTTTCTTCTCAGAGTAGTCAGATACGAAATGCCGACCTCATCTAGTTTTAAAATATGGTTGACGTGTAAAAGTGTTTGTAAAAACCTACTTACAGAAATAAAATCATTTATCATTTATCAAGAATTGGGCTATCAAAAATTGGGCTGGCAAAAAAAAAAATCATCCGACGGGTAGTTCCAGAGATTAGCACGTTCAAACAACAAACAAGCAAAATATTCAGCTTTATAATATTAGTAGGGATTTAGTTAATTACAAGCTCAATTTGATTAACTTTTTTAATTCCACTGATTGGACATAGATAAGTAGGTTACAACTTATATTATTGGACAATTCAAAATGCCAATTTGAGATACTTATAAGCAGGTATGTTTACTTAATACTAGCTTAATACTTTGGCCGAAATATTGAAAACTTGGTTTTATCCAAGTTTGTGTATCATTCTGTTTTTGATTATTTTTACAGAACATAAGAGTAACCTCAGGTACGCACGGACGATTTTTTAATGGGGCGATCTTTTATGGCGCACTCGATTTTCAACTCTCGTATTAAGCCGATCATTGAGAATCCATAAGCGCATCCCAGCGCGTTCAAAAAATACACTATTGGATTTTTAACTGTCGGCGCTAAGGAATGCGCCGTGTGTACACGGGTGCGTAAAAAAATCACAGCGATAAAAAATCACCCGTGCAACCTAGGCTTACTACTAAGAAGGGCAAGAGAATGATCATGATAAGAGTTACTGAATTTAATTTTTTGCACCCGGCGCTAACGATGCTGCTGATGATGGCTTGTATTTGTGGCTGCGATAGTTATGGAACCCTTGCTGGACTGCACCAGCTATCGCTGCCCCTTTGAAGAATGTACTCTGAAAAAGAAAACAATTATTAAGTAAAAGATTTAAAACAAAACATATAATAGATGAAAAACAGGTACACTCTAAAGGTAACTAGAAGACACTCTATCGGATAAATAATGTATTATATTAAAATATATATAAATAATTATAACGAAACAATAATAAGGAAAATATCTTATTATTATTGTTTCATTATAATCAATAGATAACAGGAAATAAAGCCAAGTATAAACGCACCAAGCTCATACGATTATGCATAAAGTATAATTATTGCATGATTATACACTGGCATAAATAGATAAGTTAAAGGTAATTTATTTTTAAACTATACTGCGTTTGAAATAAGATTAGACATATATAAACCTTTTTTATCTACGCCCATGCTATAAATCCTCTATAAAAGTTTCTGAAACAGCTTATTGCCAACATTAAAACACCCAGTATCATAGTAACCATAATAGCATCCAAACGGGAGTTATAATGTTGTACTGAATTTCATAATGCAACTCCTTTGCTTTTACGAGGATGATGATCCCTTCCTTACTCATCTATTTGATGAGTAAGGAAGGGATCATCATCCTCCCTTCCATTCTCACTACTCAATTCGTGGTATCTTTATGAATTTCAAAAACAGAACATTGTCACGCACGCGCGTTTCACTATACTATACCGTAGCGTATTATCCCGCCATTTTTGTTCGATATTAGTATTGCAAAAACTGTTTCAGAACCTTTTATAGAGGATTCATGTCATGGGTGTAGATAAAGTCTTCTATGCAACTGTAATCATTAGGTATTAAAACACTCATGTGATACTCGGCTTCGCCTCATGTGATAAACCCACATTCGTGTTTTAATACCCCTTATGTAATCTAAGTTATTTATGCAACTGTTGTATACAACAGTTGCATAAATAACTATTACAGTCCGTTCAACTGATTTAGACTTCTATTGCGTCGGTGGCATGACAAATGGCAGCTGCAGTAAACGCTGGTATTCTAACCACTTTTTTTGCTTTTAATGCCATCCTTATGCCTACGGAATAGAAGTGAAAATCGGTTGAACGGACTGTAAAAAAGGTTTATTTAAATGTCGTATCTTATTTCAAATGGAGTTATTTATAGATAAGACAATGTATGTATGTCGAGATTACTTTTCAAGAGGCTTAATGGGTACACCTTAGTGTTTATCAAAACTCTGACAATAAACAATTTCAATAAAAATATAAAACATTAAACATACCAGCCCATCTTTGAATTTCTGCGTCCAAGGTTTTTTCGTGGTAGTTGTGACAATGCCAGCTGGTGCACCAATCAGTGCCGGCGCACTGGACGGAGCGCACGTCACATCAAAGACGTGCGAACATAATGCTACTACGAAAACAATTGCCAACGCGATCTTCATCGTGCCGTCGTTCGTCGTCAAGTAATTGATACCAACAGTAAAACTGACTTTTCTTTTATAAATCACACACAGGAAAAGGTGAAAAAAAAAAAATGCCTTTGCTGCTTGGACTTACCATTTGCTCCATTCAGTTTCCTATCATTGTGTGTGCATTACTAAAAGCGCGTTTTAACCCACACGCGCAATGTCAATGTGACACATTAGCTTCCTTTGTGATTGTTTATTTATCACAGGTTGGGTATACCATGTCATTAGGGCATGGAGTGAGCTACTTAATGTTCAATCGATTTATCAAATGATGTCTAGTTTAAATTGTCCTTTAATTCAGAATCCATAAAACCGGCCAAGTGCGTGTCGGACCACACAATGAAGGGTAGTTGAAAAACAAGTTCTCCCATACATTACAACTGCTAATGTAAGTTTGTACGCACAATATTGAGTGGTTCACTATGTTATATTAAGACCATTTTAAACAGTATGGCGTGACGGCAAACGGCATGGCGTTCTCTTATGCCGTCACCCCCCTCTCCACCATGTTTCGCATCTGCTGGACGTCCCGCGACGGCCACATTTTTTTTTAATGATAGCTAGGTATAGATAGGTATCTGTTTAGACATCAAAAAGATTTCGTAACGACAAATTTTGAAAGTCCCGTTCATCTTCACGGCTGAGAGTATAGACACCATTACATGCACATTTAAACTCTTCAGGAACAGTTAACTTTATACCAATACGTAAGTATTTTCTTCAAAGTCAAAGTCAAATAATTTATTTCAAATAGGCACGAAGATGCACTTTTGAACGTCAAAAATTACATGAATAGTTAATTGATTCTAGTTGCGCCTTCCAAAATGTAGTTATGTATGGAGAAGAATGGGCAATAAACTCCATACTTACTCTTTTAAAATGTTAACAATAGTTTGTATACATTAATTAATATTTATAGGTGAAGACTATGTACCTAGAATAAAAAAATTAAAAATATAAAAATTTCATCAAAATTACTTACCACAATTGGTAAAAAGAATGAAAAGTGAAGTAATAACAGAAAAATTAATAAATGCGATAGGTACATGGTGCTCACATATTTACAAACATTGTATATGATTTCCCAAAAAAAAAAAAAAAAACAACATATAATAAGTCAGTGTGTGAGTTAAAATATTAATCACAGAAAATAAAATTAATATCATAAAAATTATAAATTATACAGTTAAATTAGCAACCAGTTTGATTTTGTCTAGACTCTAAATTGTCCTATGGAGCAGGACCAGCATGTTTCCAAGCATTCTTATCTTGGATATAATCCTCTAATTTGTAATATGCTTGTTTACAAAGTGTACTTTTAATATGAGTTTTAAATTTTCTTTCATTTAATTGTAATATATCAGAAGGTATTTTATTGTAACATTTAACACAGTACCCCATAAAAGATGTATGTACCTTAGATAATCTGAAAAATGGTTGATCTATTTTATATTTATTTCTAGTATTAAAATTATGCCTATCACTGATTTTATTAAAAATATGTAGATTTTTTCTTACATACATAATATTTTCATAAATGATTCATCTTAGTAATGAGTCTCCCTTAATCCCAGTGCCTCTTTTTGTGTTTTGGTTTAAGGAAACTGTAGACATCGTACGCCGTGCTTGCTATATTAACCGCTCGAAGCCCTGTAAAGAACAAATTTTGTTATAACATAATCTAACATTCCGTCAGGCTTAATTCTGACATTTAGAGACAAATTCATTAATTCACTTTATTTCGAATTTTAACATTTTTCAGTTACAAAATGGAATACTAATTTCACTTTATTGTACAAACTCTACTGCTCATCTGAAATGTCTTTCAAATTATTTTTAGTCCCTGAATATTCTTTAAAGCTCATTTTGTCTTCTCATAATGAGCTCATTTAAGTGATGTGGGTATTGTGAATCTTTTTGACACTTGGTAAATTTGGAACAAGGGTAGAATTATTTCAGTTGACGTTTCTACTCTGACAGCTCGTCATGACTAATGCCTTGATCATACGTACCGAGTAGATGGGCGAGACATACTCTCAGCCGAGTGCTCGGTACGTATAAACACATCACTGAGTGCTCGGCCGAGTTAAGTTAGAGAGTTAGAGTTAGTTAAGTTCGAGAAAGTCACTCGGACCTTATGAAATTAGATATTATTGCTGAGAAAATATAGAAAATATATTCAAAGCTCATTGTCAAAAAATAAAAATAAATACTAGCCCTCGTATGCGGGAAAGAAAAGATTGGGGAAGATTTCTGTAACGCATGCCATAGCGCCCACAAGCAAGGAACCGTTTGCAACAGTCGATACGGCCCGCATGTGGGGTGCTGAGGATTTCTGTAAAGCATGTAAGTAATTTATCAATGTACCTTATTGAAAATATTTACAAAAAAATACTTTGGTGTCTATTTTATAAAAATAGACACCGAAGTAAATTATATTTTTTAAGATGACCTCTTAAAACAAAAAAAAAATAGACATTTTACGTTATAAAAAATATAATAAGAAGTACTGTACAATATATAATATAGGAACTTTATTTTTACCCTTTTGGGCTTCGTCACAGTCGGGTAGAAAAATATTTTTCAACACACTTGCTCGTAAAGTGGCTCTTATTGAACCGCTTTTAGGTCCATAATGCAGTGTATTAAAAACGCGTGCTTTTTACTTTACGTTACCATACGAGTGCTGTAACGCCACAGATAACTGTTTACTAGTCGAAAACTTGCGCTTTTTTTTTTAAATCTCTTCAAAGAAACTTCATGCCAAAAGGAATCCGCGCGTTCACTTTTTTTGTTTAAATAGTCTGAATTGTCTTTGGTCCCAAAATTAACTAAATTTTATTTAACTTAAATCAGGAGTGGGTTGTAACAGATAAAATCCCATATCTGTTCCGCCTGTTTCTGTTCCACGTAATTAACAGTTCCAAAAACCTGTTACAAAATAGCAGGCTATTATTTCATACTATGTGGGAACAAACTATTGTGTGTTCTCTGTTACCACAGCTGCACAGTTATAATACACGGAAGTACTTCTCTTTCTAACTATGGTGTTACACCTATGCGAGAAAAGGAAAGAGCTTGTGACGGACGATGTAACAGGGTGTCACAGTGTAACAGTAACATTTATTATCTATATTTTAACTAAGGTAACTGTCATAAGCATGAATAGACAAAAGCTTGTGACTGGATGGATTCTGTTATCTCGTCGCGGAACAGAAGCTTTTAATTTTTCAGTTTATTTGTCACAGTTACAGTCTGGTATCTTGTGATACCTGTTGTATTTAGCTGTTACGATATATACGCCTCACTCCTACCTTAAATTGTCCGTGGTCCCTCCCGGAACCAAACGGACTGACGTTCTATTATTGCGGATTCTCACTGAACTAATGTATATTTCTCTATGCCAATAGTACTTTCTAATTCCATACTAACTAAACTACGATCAGTCTAAAAAATTTTTTTTATAAAGGCTGTTGAGCAATTTCGCTAGTGCCTTTATTTACACCTGCGCGCGCATCGCAAGCGGGGCGCGGAAAAAAAAAAATACAAAACCAGCGCGCCATTTTCCATAAATATTTGTTAACGTTTTCGTTGTGTTGTTAGTTACTATTAAAAATACGAAATCTAAATTATTGTCACCAAGCGACGTTAAACAGTTTTTAAAAAAACGTCCGGATACGCCTACGGATTGCCAGTACCTGGCAACAAAGGTCAGTTGAATTTTATAAACCTAAATGTATAATTTCTATAATTACGTTATTGTAGCATAAGTTTTTACAAGAATCTGTTTTTCCTCGCAAGTGTGTTGAAAAACGTCGTATGAAACGCGTGTGCATTGATCATTACACAGCACACTCGTATCATAATGTACTATTAAGAGATTTATTCTAAGTCAATTTGCCACATTTCATGTGTAACTATTTTCATTTCATTTTTTGTGTGTGTTTACCTAAATATATGGCAGGAAAATAATTAAAATCTATTTAATTATTTTCCTGCCATATATAACCATACAAAGAATTAATCTAAGTACCTATTTAAGGGCACCGAATAATTTTCTCCTGTTTATCATGAATCTTGTCAAGTCATAAATGTAGGTATGTGGTTACCGTCGCTCATGGACAACTGCAATACCAGACAGATACCTGATGATATTTCTGATTACCTGACAGATAACATTGAAGGAACGCAACCAAGCCTTAACTACTCTCCAATCATGCTTCAAGAAACCTCCAAGGTTGCCGCCAGAAATAGATATATGTAGTAGGGAGGTAGGTACTTCCCCGGTCGAGTGACGTCACAGATCTCTAATGCTATTATTATCGTATCATTCATATCATACTGCTCGTACTATCTACTAAAACAGATCAAAATTGATGCATGTATTGGGTGATTTGATGATTTTAGGCTCTCAGTATTCATATGTAGGTTGTTCCTATGGATTAGTCATCATAAAAGTTGAGCTAAGAAACAGTCACCGATGTTTGAACACGGCTTAACGCGGGCTAACCTCTAGGAAATGCAATTTTAATGCCATTTTATTTAGAAACGGTGATGTTCGTAATTGCACCTACCACTGTTTGTCTTTGCACCACCCAAAGGTTAACTGGTTGAAAATGCTTATGGCATTAAGTCCGCCTCTGTACATTTGTGTGAGAAAGTGTTATATAAATAAATTAATTAATTAAACACGTAAAAAAAAATATGTTGCTTTTGAGACCTTATTGTAGGTACGTCGGGTAGTCGTTACATAATTGATGTACTACGAATGTAAACTACGAATACGAATGTGAATTATGAAAAACGGCTCAATCAACTATCTCGGTAAGTGAGTCTAGAATTTTGTAATACCTTTTTTCATATTGAGACACGAAGCAACAAAAAACGATCTAGAGGAATGTGGTCGTTTTTATTTAGATCGAATTTTGTTGCTTCGTGTCTCAATATGAAAAAAGGTATTACAAAATTCTAGACTCACTTACTGAGATAGTTGATTGAGCCGTTTTTCATAATTCCTACTCAGTCACGAGATAATATGTTTTTAAAGTAGTGGCGCTAGTGAACCGGTGACAACGCTCTTAAAACTCGTTTGCACATTATATAACAACAAAAAGTGTTTTTCATGCGTTCCTTGTTTTTCATAAAGGTTTACAAACTAAGGACTTTCTTTGGCTAGGAAATGATCCCAACACTGATACACAAAAAGCCAATATCATCATCTACCTAGCCGTTTCCCAACTATGTTGGGGTCGGCTTCCAGTCTAACCGGATACAGCTAAATACCACTGTTTTACATGGAGCGACTGCTTATCTGACCTCCGCAACTAAGTAACTGGGTAATACGATACCCTTGGCAAGACTGGTTGTCAAACTTTCGGGCTTCTGACGACCCGTAACGACTGTCAAAGATCCACGAATTATAGCCGGGACCAACGGCTTAACGTGCTTTCCGAGGCAAGGTGGAGTCTCGGTATGTAAAGATAGTCACCCATCCACGGACCAACCCTGTTAAGCGTAGCTAAACCTGATGGACCGACCCGTGCGGCTAAGTAATAAACTTAGCCATGAGATACACAAATAGTGAACAATGTGAACATATAACTTTAATGAACTTAACTAAATAATTTATTAAATAGCAAAATATATTAGCAATAGGTACTTATCAGTTGTACAAAGTTGAGTCCATTGATAGATATAAGTGTGGCGGTATCAATAACGCCACATGCGAACAACGCATCAAAGACCTGACGTCACAAATGCTGCATCGCGCTATCAGAGTTTACCGCGTGACTAGCATACATACAACATCCCGACATCAACCGTTGGGCAGTTGTTCACCAGACACAACACCCGTCTGGTCGGAGGATCCTCCCTCTACTATAGAGTATGAGTGAACTTTATACCCTGTGTCTCACACCTCTAAATAAGAAAGTAATTTCTATGGTCGAGTCACACTTAGGGCAAATTTTTCAATAGGCACATACTGAAAAATCGAAAAAGGAGTAAGCCACAACCCGCAACTCGTTAAAATATGATTCGCGATCGTATCAAATATGAATTTATAGAATTATAATCATAAAAGCATCAATACAGCTCTCTAAGTTCTTACAATCCCTTTGAATGACTATTTCGTGAAATTACAACTTTAAGGATTATACTAACTTAAGGAGTTTTATTACTGATTCTAACGATTATAATTCTGTGAATACATATCTGCTACAGTCCCGAATCATACTTTAATCAACATACACCCAGACAATGAGCTGCAAATTGCAAAAGCCGTAAGAAAATTTAAATTTCATCGCTTCCCCCTTAAAGGCAATTACGCTAGGTGGGTAGGTAATTGGATTAGTTTGATGTTTATTTTATTTTTTATTAACAAACTAATGTTATAGATTAAGAACCTACAGCATGACACAAAACATCGCCATTTCTTACAATCTTTATGGCGCCTCAGGTGTCACCCTGTCGTTTTTGTTTTGAGTTACGATTTGCTGCAGCAATCCTGCTGCAGAAGCGATACTGCCACGCTGCATGCAATCTCTCTTCAAAAAACAACAAAGTATCCAAAACTCAAAGAATGAGAAAGTTTGGATTGAAATATCAAGTTGTCAAAACGGCTTGTTAAAAAAAAAAAAATTGTTTGTCCGTAAAGTTGGTTTACGGACGATAGTATAACGTGACAACGTCATAACAAAACATTGATGCGGCGCAAGCGTACAATGAGCGTAACGGGACGATGAGTCACCATTTTTCGTGCATGCAGCCGGCGTTCATCGATTTATTAGACGTTGTCACGTCAAAAATCAGAAAAAAAAAAAACTGCAAGTAAATTCTCGCATCATTACTCCTGAAAAAGTAGCTTTTCTTTTTGTACACATTTCACATTCCAAGTCGTTCTTTGACGTTGATTAATTATGAGATCTCTTGAACTCGAGCCATTTTTTGTGCGGATTTACAAATTCATTGTTTACTGATGTGTCGTATAATCAAACCATTAACGTTTGCTCGTCACCGATAAACTAAAATTAATCTGCTTCTTTTTAGATAAGTCTATCTTTGACAGAACTTTACTTACGACATTTTTTAAGTAGAAACATGCTTGTAGAGGTTTAGTAGCATTAGTCCCCAGTTGCGTTTTCATTCGAGATTTTTTATATTAAATCTAGTTGCGTCTTCACCCGGTTTTGTTACAGTTCAAAACTGACTAAATTATTAGGTTCTTAGGTACCTTTTTTTACCTTACACACGTTACAGGGAGAGCCGGCGGTCTTTGTCTTTATTTATTTGGCTATAGCCTTGGCTATACCTTCGGCCTGCAATTTAAAGTCGTTGACGACTCACCCTCGCCCTTTAACAATGTAAGTAGGTACTCCAATTATTTGAGAACTGATAGTATTAAAATACAAAAAAAAAACATTCATCCCAATGTGTTTGCCACACATCTTTGGTGAAAATTATGTAAAATAATTGTTACAAAAAACTAAACAAGATATTTGTGAAAAAAAATCTGTGATTATAGTTGACTTTATCACTGGCATCCCGGAGTTTTAAAGTGTGAAATATCAATTTTAAGGCTCGCGCAGACTGGCGCGACAGGCAGCGCGACCCTTGTCGCGCCGTGGAAGCCTTTACAGATATCGAAATAAAACGTACAAAGTGTCAAAGACCAAATTCATAAATCCAGATAACGTCGTGATACCTGAAATTTTTCTGAAATACGTATTATTAGATTACAATGAAAACGAGAGAAGAAGAATTGTTTTTGCCTCACCAGCTGAAATCCACAATCATGTGCAAAACATTCATCATTATTTTTGCGATGGAACATTTAAGTCGTGTGTAAAATCTTTTACACAGCTTTATACCATCTATGCAGTCTGTTCTATAGAACAGACTACCCATAGGTAGGTACATTCGATAAAGTCAAGGTCAAATCGTTTATTTCAAATAGGCACATAAAAGGCACTTTTGAACGTCAAATTTTACAAAATAATTAATTGAATCTAGTTGCCCCTTCCAAAAGGTAGTTACGTGTGGAGAAGAATGGGCAAGAAACTCCATACTTACTCTTTTAAAAATTTTACAATATTTTGTATACATTAATTATTAATTATATGTGAAGACGATGCACTTACTTAGAATAAAATCACTATACCACAATAGGTAAAATGAATAAAAAGTAAATAATAAGCAATGACAGACAAATAATTATGCGATAGATACATGGTGCTCACATATTTACAAACATTGTAAAAGTAGATGAGTTCCCTAAAGTTTTAACATTTAATAACCTATATCAGTGTGTGAGTTAAAGTGTATCACAGAAAATAAAATTAATATCATAAAAATTGTAAATTATACAATTAAATTAGCGACCAGTTTGATTTTGTCTAGATTCTAAATTGTCCTATGGAGCAGGACCAGCATGTTTCCAAGCATTCTTATCTTGGATATAAATATATTATATCCAAGATAAGATATATAATCCTCTAATTTGTAAAACTTATGCTAGTTTACAAAGTGTGCTTTAATATGAGTTTTAAATTTTCTTTCATTTAATTGTAATATATCAGAAGGTATTTTATTGTAACATTTAACACAGTACCCCATAAAAGATGTACGTATGTACTTTAGACAACCTGAAAAATGGTTGATCTATTTTATCTTTATTTCTAGTATTAAAATTATGTCTATCACTGATTTTATTAAAAAGATGTAGATTTTTTCTTACATACATAATATTTTCATAAATGAATTGGCAAGGGACCGTCATAATATTAATCCTTTTAAATAGTTCCCTAAGTGATTCGCGGCGACGTAGATTATAAATGGATATAATCGGTCAGTCAGCTCCTACGACAGCTGTCTGCAGTGAAAGAGTGGTTTATTCATAGCCCAGCCCACACGACATACCTCGGTACATAATGCTTTTAAAACGTTCAGTATAATATATTAATACGTATATTTTATACACAACATAATAAAATATGTAAATCAGTGTTCGTAAACAAACCTTATCGCGTCACAACGTAAAATGTCGAAGCCTGTTTTTACTGCAAAATTGTTGCAAACGTTAGCTTTTCGCTTATTTTTTTTTTTTTTTTGTTAAATGTGTGTACAGATTTAATTTCCTCGTCAAATCATTGTTCAAGTTACATGTATAGCTCAACTTAAATGTTTCTAACACAGCCTGTTTTAACATGATAGACCTGTATTGGGTTTATGAACCCGTCATATTAAAATAGCAAAGCTGAATTAAACTCAAATAATTATGAAATAACAAACAAACAGTAGCTATGTTGGTAAACATTTTAGTTAGGGTATAATGAAACCAAATTGATCTAATATTTACAGAAATTACGCGATCGTGTAAAGTTCGATTAGTGACGTATTTGGGCGTTTTATAACGTATTTGTTGGGATAACCAAAAATTTTTTCCTTGATTTTATACGCAGGTATTTTGTAATTACTATTTAATTACACTAAACTTCCAGTAAAGTAGATGTAAATAGAATTTTATACAGGAAAAAAAATTAATCATTGCGCAAATTTTGACAAATTAAACTTAAACGTGTTTAAGATCATTATACATCTATTTCATATTTTGATATGTCTTAGTACAAAAAACCGGCCAAGTGCGTGTCAGACCATGCACAATGAAGGGTTCCGTACTTGGAAAGAATGGAAAACATAATATCCAATACATTCCAACTGCAAATGCAAATATAAGTTTGTACGCGAAATATCGAGAGATTTACCATGTTATTTTAAGATAATAGACTTCTTATAGATTTTCCTGTACGTAATCTATAAGTATTTCTATTTCTGTTTTTTTTATTTTATTTTAGGTTCAGTAGTTTCGGAGATAAGGGGAGGGGATGATAAATTTTCGTCTATTTTCACTTATACCTTTAAAACAATTTATTTTAAAATTATTAAAAAAAAGTAAGTCCTTTCATTTGATATATCACACGGTACAGTTTGCAAACTTCTTTTTTAATTTTCTTGTTTGCCCCCCAAAACTAACCCTAATATTCTAAATTCATTTATTTACGATTCACGTCCGTGTTTGGGTCACTCAAATTGATACGTTTACCAAATTTCAACTTAATCGGTCCATTAACATTCGAAGCAAATTGGCTGTGACAGACGGACAGACAGACAGACAGACACACGAATGATCCTATAAGGGTTCCGTTTTTTCCTTTTGAGGTACGGAACCCTAAAAATGAAGATATCGTTAACGAAAGATGTTTATTTTGAGACTGGTATAATTAGGGTTGCCAGACGTCGTTTATTTTAAAGGACATCCTCTTTTTCAGACCTAAAAATTTATATTGTCCCCTTATTTGAAATGTTCAATAGAAGGACATTACTTTGTCCTTTATTTTGTGAAAAATGAAATAAGTTAGATATTGACACTGTAAAAACAGAACTACAAATAAAATCGAACTTCAACATGCAATGCAAACAATTTTATCATTTCATTATAGAAAACGAAGAAGCTCTTAGAGCAGCCAAAAGTAATACCAGGTACAAAAAGTGTAATTAGGTCGTACTATCTACTTGGCTTCGATTCGAGACAAACTACGTTACATTGCGTATTAGTATTAACATTGTTTTCTTAATTAATAAATGTCGCTACTGATACCATAAAAACATTTTAATAAAAATAATATGATATCCTTTATTGTCATCCTATATTGTCCTTTATTTAATCTTATCAAATCCTCTCTAAAACATAAAACCGGAACTGGCAACCCTAGGTATAATGGATACTCGTCGCGCGACGCGGCCAGTTAAGCGGAACGCAGTAGTAGGTACCTATCAGCTGTGCTCGACCATTGATATTATTACAAATAGATTGTATCCATATTTTTGCTGATTTCAAGTAGGACCAAAAAAAAAGTTTTGAACTAATAATGGAATTGTGTTATATTATTGATTTCTTTTATTCTTTATTTTTAAACACCTTATGTTGAGCTACAGACTCCAAAAAAAATACAGCTTCCAACTCAAAATTGTTAAATCACTTTTAGTTTTTATTATTATTAATGTATCGAACTGCTAGAGGGTGGGGACCTGGTGACCTGAAACACAGGCCCTTAAAGCCTAGCTTGGGCACCAGTCTCACACAGTAAACCAATCATATCATGTACCATAATTGTAACCAATGTCTGTAATGTTTTAGTGTGGTGAGAAAATAAAATACTTATTATTACTTATTATTATTGATAATGAACCACCAAAAAAAAATTGCGCATTGATTAAACACTTATCCTGTATACACACATAGATATAATCAGCCTATAATTTTCCCACTGCTGGGACACAAGGCTCCTCTCTGTGAGAGGGAGTGGGCCTTAACCCACCACGCGGGCCCAGTTCGGATTGGTGGATGTCACATGTCTTTGAACTTTTGGTTCTGAGACATGCCGGTTTCCACACGATGATTTCCTTCACCGTTTTAGAGCAGTGGTGATAAATTTAAATACACAAAGTAAAGTACAGTAAGATTCACGAAAGATGACCACGGCGCAGAAGGCATATTTTAGGTCCCTTTGGAGGTGCGAGGTGAGGCGCGGGCGGAATGCGTCAAGACCGGAGCGACGCCATTGGTGCGTACCAACATTAAAATATTATTTTGTCTTAAGTCTTTTCTTCATGAGTGTACGTGCGCAGACTACCGCCATTTGTGGTCATCTTTCGTGAATCGTGCTGTACCTGCCTGGGTTCGAACTCACGACCTACATACAACGCACAACGGACCAAATGAGAGTCTAAGTGCGGAGAAGGGAGCCCCATCCTACATACAACTCGTAAGTAAGAGCCTATATCACTGGGCTACCATTGCTGCTCTTATAATCTTTTAATCTAACCTTCATTATATAATCTTACATACTTATTACGATATAATCGAGGGTTATTAAAAAGAAAGTTATGTACCTACAAACAATGCCTTGAACAATATTTATTTTATACGGCATAAAACCTTTGTTTGGGGCTTGTGTCCAGCACACTGAATTAATAATTGTTGCCAAACAAAAAGTCTTTAAAAAAATCAAACTTTTTCAGTTAATGTACTTTGTTAAAATTGTGAAGACTTAAGGCCCAGATATATTCCAGTGACCTTGAGTGGTTAGCTTGCGTGTTCTGTACTGAACTCAATCAACGTGTCGTACGTCCAGCCAGTAAAGGCTCCTACAAACAGGCGCGACATGCGTTGCGACACAAAAACATCGCGTGCCGCGCGACAAGCGGGTTCTTTGTGTCGCGTCGCGTGTCGCGCCTATTTGTAGGAGCCTTAATAGGACTCGCCCATTCAAGAGCGCTGGCCCAAATAAGACACATTATTAATTTATTACATATAAAACAAAAGGTATTAAAACACGTATACTAAGATAATTTAATTATTGATCTTTATCAATAATTAAATTATCTTTAAAAAAGTGAAGGTTTCAGAAATATACGCTTGATAGATTTTGCGTGATTTTCAGATTTTTATCCGCGTTAGAAATATCTTTACAAATTAATTTCACTATATACTCGTAATATTAACATAATCAAAAATATTCACATATTAAGTTATTAAGAAAATGCATGCTCTAATTTAACATATGGTTTTTCCATATCATTAACACTACTCGTTTCGTTTCGTTTTAGACGTGATCTTCAGTATAAAATCATTAAAAGTCAGTTATCGTCGCCTTAACCTAGGTTTACTGCTCAGTGTAGAAAAAGTAAGCTTTGGAGTTAAATGCGTCTTTTGGAACTACTAGAACAACAGACAACTACAATATAAAATGTGTTCAAGAGTCTTAACAACACAAAATTTTCTTTTGTGTACTTTTTGAATGCAATACTGCATAATAAATGATTTGATTTGATTTGAATACTTATTTATTTATTATATAGACAGCCAAAATATGTTTGTCACCTTAAGGGCTGTGTTTGTCTGCTCATTGCACAATGGAAATTATTTAGATACCTACTCAGTATTATCTCTACTGCGTCGTAATGTCAATACTGCAGGATGACAGTCAGCCATTTTCTTGACACATGTCATGTGACCGCATTAATAGTACATTATGGTACAAGTGTGTAATATTGGTGATTACCGCTGAGGCGCCATTGAGACCCGAGCCGTTAGGTGAGGGTCTTAAGAGAGCCGAGGACGGTAATTATCAATACACACGTGTATCATACGACGTTTTTCAACACACTTGTGAAGAAAATAGTAATAAAAAATATTTTTTTCCTTGGAGTTTTCAGGTAGTAAACTTTCCATAACGTTAAGGGCTTCACATCTTATACGTATCGGGCGGTGTACAACATAAATATTTTTTTTCATAACTAGTACTTGTAGACATTTTAATTAATAAATAACTTTAATTTCAACAGTGAAAATGAAAATGAGTTGTTAATTTTTTTTTCGCAATGGTGGGAAAAATTCATCAGTTTTCGTATGTGCGCGCATCTAACAATGGCGATTTGCCATAGACTAAAGGAATGAGGTTTCTTCTTTTTTAGGACTTGAAAAGAATTTGAAAACTGACGAAAATAAAAGACTTGACTAAACAAGAAAATCTCAATTTACCAAAAAGGTTTTTGTCAGGTTTACCTTCCATTCATTCCTTCAAATCATTATCACTTTAATTGAAAAAGTATTTGATTGTGAGACAACCCTTTACACAAATGATTTGTCTTGATTTTTTATTACCCAGGTATGTGCAATAATAATAATAATAATTTTTTATTACCAATTTAATAAAATCGGGATGTCTGAAACCTCTTCATATAAATTAGTAGTGAAACGCAAAAAGCCCAGTGTTGTTGCCAAGAGAATTGTTCTGAAATGGTTGGAATGGTAAGGAACCTCGCATGAACTTGCAGTTTCTAAAGTTTTTGGCCGCAGTTACGTTGTAAAAAGACGACTTTATGATTTACTAGTTCCTGAGAGCTTCTTTTTATCGAGCGAGTTGGTAAATGGGGTGACCTATATAATTTCTTATTTTTTAGCGCTTAACTCTTATTTTTTCGAAGAATTGTGCTTTATCCATAGAAGTAGATAAAGGGCGCTGACCACCTTGTTTCCATTTCTTGACTCTCCATCTTCCCCTCGTTATCTAGCCCCCAACTTTCAGTACATTTGCGCCAACCACAATAGAAATCTACGATCATCGCACAATCGTCTTCTTCAATGTCTCACTCACCGCACTGACTTCATTCACTCTTCCTTCTTCGTTCAGTCTATCTCTCTGTGGAACGGGCTATCAGGAAATCAGGATGACAACCAACCGATTATCCTTTAAAGTTACAGTTCGCGAGCACATTCGTAAGAAGCTGGCAGTATCACAACAACGGTAATGTTATACCATTGTTTGTCTTATTTGTTTTAGTATATTCGTGTATTTATGTGTATTTATTTGTTCTTATATTTATATATAAATTGGTATATATATTTTATTTATAGTTAAGGTATAGGTTTATCCTTATATTTAAATCAAATATAATATTCCCCAATTTTCGTAATTGCACCTACCACTGTTTGTCTCTGCACCACCCAACCCAACCCTCGGGACCAATTAGTTCAACCAGGTTTCAGACTGGCTAAAGTAGACTCATCCTTCATGGGGTACTGTTTAAAATGTTACAATAAAATACCTCCCCACATACTCCAATTGAACGAAATAAAATTTAAAACTTGTATAAAACGCACACTATGCAGCCGAGCATATTATAAATTGGGGGATTACATCGCTGACAAAAATGCTTGGCTCAATGCTGGTCCTGCTCCATAAGGGCGCATAAACTAATTGATTAGCATTTGAAAATATTATTGGAGCTGCTGAAGATTGTAAACTATTTTTGCATTGTATAAACTCAATGTCCTTGAATTATATA
The DNA here is from genome assembly GCA_947523025.1 of Dryobota labecula. Taxonomy (NCBI): domain Eukaryota; kingdom Metazoa; phylum Arthropoda; class Insecta; order Lepidoptera; family Noctuidae; genus Dryobota; species Dryobota labecula. The sequence continues at coordinate 12,734,377 of OX383294.1, read as the reverse complement.
ATTGCATAGCACAGGTGTGAGTACTATGTACTATAGAGCTACCATTTACCGGGTAATATGTCTTTTATTGACTTGAATGTGCCCTGGCGGCTGAGAGTATGTCATGCTCACTCAAATGTCTCGCTGGTGGTGGCGTGTGTGTTGGATCATTAAGTTCCCTTCAAAATGGTTGAGCTAAATGGTGCTGATCCATGCGTCATGTTCGTGAACGGGCGCCGTCAGTTGGGACTGGTCATCTCTTAGCTGCCACGGCTTATTTTAATTTTTGAATTGTTTCTATTACAGACGCTTCTAACGTGCACGTCTTTCTACATTGTTCTCACATGTATAACTTCAACATGAATGATGTAACCCATATTTTGTAACAATATTTTGTTTTAAAAGAGTGTCCATGGAGTTTCTTGTCCGTTCTTCTCCATAGGAACCTACTACGCTTTGGAATGGGCAACTAGCTTCATCTTTTTGACTGACCGACCCCTTGACAATTCAAAAGTGCCTGTAATTGGTTTATTTGAAATAAATGCTTTGAGTTTTTTTTTGAGACCCAAAGGTTGATTGGTAGAAAAGGCCTATTGCATTAAGTCCGTAGGAAATCCGTAGTAAATTTGTGTGAGAAAGTGTTATATAAATAAGTAGATAGGTAGGTAGATATTTAATATTAGAATCAATCTAGAAGCACACCGACTTTTAAACGCACCAAATAAAGCGCACCAAAAGTACTTTAAACTTTTGGTGCGCTTCATTTAGTGCGTTTCAAAGTTGGTGGGCTTCGAGGAACACTCCAAATTGATATATTCTTACACGCGTCAATTTACAATGCAAAAATAGTTTCACGATTATTTCAATACTCTATACTCCATTTGAAATAAGATGAGACATTTAAGTTTGTGAACCTTACAGTCCGTTCAACCGATTTTGACTTCTATTGCGTTGGTGGCTTGATAAATGGCAGCTGCAGTAAACAGTTGGTATTTTAACCAATTCTTTGCTTTTAATGCCATCCTTATGCCTACGGAATAGACAAAATCGGTTGAACGGACTGTAAAAAGGTTTTTTTGAATATCTAATGTTATTTCAAATGAAGAATACTTTCCAGCTATTATCCTAGCAAAAACCTAACGATAAGTATCTCTTTGTGTTTTCCTCGGTCACCAATGTTTTAGGATCCCCGACATTACAGAAATGTTAGTAATACTGGGTAGTGTTTGCGCTAGTTCAACAAAAAGTTTTCCAGCTAAGTTAAAATAATTATTAGCTTAGTATAGAAAGGGCGAGGTTTATTCATGTATATGTCAGCATTAGCATAGCTAGATATCACAACTAACCTATGTATTTCTAGAACACAATACTACTATGTGGGTACATGTGTAAGCTTCAGTATTTTACCAAAGCCCGTATACAATGGTTCCGATTCCCTTGTTCACAAACTAAACTAAATTTAAGTTCAGTGCATCTTTTTCTTTCTATTTCATTAAGAAAATGACAGAAGTTTAAGTTAGTCTTTAGTTAGTTGAGACCTGTAAAATTAATCAGCGCTTGACGTAAATTGATGTAATTTTAGTTGGCAAGTTTTTAATCACGTCTAAACTTGTATGGAGTAGTGACGGGCACTGATTAATTTGACAGGACTAAACTAAAATTTATCTTCTGTCCTTTTCTTAATGAAATAGAAAGAAAAAGATGCACTTAACTTAAATTTAATTTAGTTTGTGAACAAGGGAATCGGCACCTCTCTCACTCCCACCCTCTACTGTACAGTCAAAACAAACCAAAATGGACGAAGTACCTACTACGCTAGATCCACATACGTGTGCGACTGTACGTGCGTTGATTTGTAATGTGATCACAATTTTCTTCAACAATCAGTATAACTAATTCAATAAATAAACTATGTTTTATAAGCAGAGTAATTGGTAACAAAAACTTTTGTTCTATATATAGCTTTTAATACTTCAACCATTGATGTTATTAAAAGCGGTAGATACGGGACTTAGTAACAGCGCCTGGTCCTATCAAACTAAGTGATGGCCCGTAGTTGGCACTCAGTCGCGCACGGGATATCGTTGATCAAACAGCTCCATAATTACAGTTTTTTTGTGATAAATACGCATCAAAATGACTTCTTGTGCAGCTAAACAGTGTTTTCATAATACGAGGAAGAAAAATAAGACACACTGAATTACTTATCACTCGTAAGTACAACCAAAAATGCTAATTTGTTGAAAGTTACAATAATATTTAATGTTTGCTTCGCCATGTTTGTGCTACCACATGCAATGTCATTCATAATCGTAAACATACGGCCAACATTCGGCAGCTAACGCGATTACGCTCGCACGACAGCGCCGTCTCCTATCTCTGTTCTTGTCTATCGGTAACTGCAGCTTTGCGACTGTAATCACACTGATCACAGATGTGTGAGTTTTGGTGCATATATTCGTGCGCCGAGACCAGGTTTACTGATTGTGATGTTAGCGCGTAACATATCTTCCTCCTTTTAATATATCAATGATTATAACATAATATTCTAATTGGGGTATTTGGTGGTGTGTGTTAATTCCGAGACATGTTGTAGGTGCAACAGCAAGCGGAATTTATAAGACGACATGCAAATGTGTATGTTCCTATGCAATATGCATACGCCCAAATAATACCTTACATATAGAATGCAGGATAGAACGTCCTGGTATTATCTTGGGAGCCATGTTTAAGGTTGTGTGAGGAAAATTTCCAAGCGACTGCCACTATTTATTTTACATCCCACACGTAGCTTAGTGTAAATAAGGTCACATACTAAGTGTTATTGGATTGAAGATCAGCAGTGTTATATCTGTTTAAGGCCCAGATATATGCCAGTGACCTTGAGTGGTCAGCTTGCGTGTTCTGTACTGCGCTCACACAACGCGTCGTACGTCCAGCCAGTAATAGGACTCGCCCATCCAAGAGCGCTGTCCGAATAAGACGCATTATTATTGTATTATGCATAAAACAAAAGTTATTTTAATAAAACACGTATACTAAAAGATCAATAATTAAATTATCTTTAAAAATGTGAATGTTTCAGAAAAATATGCTTGATGGATTTGGTGGATTCTCAGTTTTTTATCCGCATTAGACTTAATTTTAGAAATTAATTTCAGTATGTAACACATATCGAAATGATATCTATGCTTAATTTTATCTACGAAAAAAATACAAAAAAAAAACTTTTTTTTGAATGGATTTTTTTTTTTTCAAAATTTCTCAATAAGACGCCCCCTTATTGAGAAATTTTACAATTATTGTAAAAAATTATGAAAAAACAAACAGATTTTTGCTAAAAAAAACATGTTTATTTTTAATTGAGGGTAGTTTTTCCCCAATTTTTGGACGCCTAATTACTTCCAATCATTATAGAGTTTGTTTCATCGTGATAGATCATTTAGTTTAAAAATTACACCGTTTTGTTTACACTGGGAACAATTTTTTTTTTTAATTCCTTAAAAAATAAGATAAAATATTTAGATTTTTTTTATATTTTTGCCGTAGATAAAATTAAGCATAGATTCCCTCATTTCGATATGTGCACATTATAAAGACTCACACTGTATAACGAAGTTAAAAGGAAAACTATCACAGCTAAGTAGGCTTTACAAGTTACCGAGTAATAGTCGGCCAACTTACATTTACAGTTGAAAAACATGTTCTCCCATACATTCCGTATGGAAGAACATGTTTTTCAACTACAATGTTAAGTTTGTTCTTGGGATAAATTCATACTCGTACCAACTACGGAAGAGTTTCATATTAAATTATGAAACCATGTTGCGCCGACCCCAAATAAATTAGGATAGGGACAAGAGAACGATAATATTGTAATTATTAAACCATGATTATGTTTGTAATGCCAAAATAAAAACTTCTGTGACGGCGAATGTTCCCAATTAGGGCCCGGACCAATTTGGTCTGAACCTATACAAATATTAATTCTATGCGGGCTCAACCTCATGACCCGCGTCCAACTTTCAGCCTAACATAATTTACAAGCTATTCATTACAAAAGCACTGAACTTTACACAGTGGGCACTCTTTTGTTCTTACAATACTTGTTGACGTACTATCGGGGACATCCGAATCGGCACACTTTCAAAACAAAATCCCGTGCTCATGGTTGTCCACATCTGTTTACGGTGCGAAGACTTATGTTTAAATTAACTTCTCAGGCTCTGTTACAATCCTGCCGGGGTTGCGGGTTTGTCCGAAAGGGATATCGTGGCCCTGGCACATAGGCAACTGAAGGAGTAAAAGTCTGACACGTCCTCCCGCTCCGCCCAGAGCGGGAGAAGTTATTTGGTAATTTCCCACCCAAAAAAAAAAGGCTTTGTTAAAATGATCATTGATGACAGATGTCTGACCACCTTGACTAGTTTTTTACGCTTTATTTTGACATAAGCAAAAATGAGCTGATGCTGCGATATTATTGGTTGATGAGCGAAGGTAGCGTTACTACAACGGCCGGCGGCCGAGCGCTGCAAGCAAGAATAGTCCGATTCGGATGTCCGTGATAGTACCTACCAGCCAAATTCATAACAGCTTGTTGGCACTTTAATAATAAATTACCTAGATACGGTTCTAAAATTTTATTACAGAGTAAAGAAAAAAACTTGAAGGAGTAGATTTAAGAGAATCTAGACATCTAGTAGCTACTAAATCTAATCTACTACGCTACCAGTGGTGGCGGACTCTACTTACGAGTTGTAGACTTGTTGTTGGTCATGGGTTCGAACCTAGGCAAGCACTTTACTTAGTGTAAATCATTTAATGACCACTGCTCTCAAAACGGTGAAGGAAAACGTGAGGAAACTGGCATGTCCTAGAACCAAAAATTCGAAGACATGGGGCATCTACCAACCCGCATTAGGCCCTCGTGGTGGATTAAAGCCCACTCCCTCTCACAGAGAGAAGTTCTTTACCCCAGCAGTGAGAATATTGTAGGCTGATTATGATGACTAAGAGCAGATCTAATTTAAATAGAAATCTGGCAGAACGCCAACTCAGCGTTCCGTGGAAAAAGATAATTAAAAGGCAATTACTACGGTCATTGATTTTTTAGGGTTCCCTACCCAAAGGGTAAAACGGAACCCTATTATTAAGGCTCCACTGTCCGTCCGTCTGTCACCAAGCTATATATCTCATGAACCGTGATAGTTAGACAGTTGAAATTTTCACAGATGATGTATTTCTGTTGCCGCTATAACAACAAATACTAAGAAACAGAATTAAGTAAATATTTAATGGAGCTCCCATACAAAAGACATGATTTTTTTGCCATTTTTATAGGTAGGTAACTAGCTTTTGCCCGCGGCTTCGCTCGCGTTAATTTAAAATTTGACTATCAATTCGGGTTGTACTCTGCTTGCTCTGTAAAAAAACTATTAACACACTACTAAAAATATTAAAAAATGAAAAAAGGACAAAGATGATACAAGAAAGGCTCGATAATATATCGATATTATACATAGAGTCCAATATGTTAAAAACGTTAGACGTCTCGTTACTATCTTGCGTAAATTCAATGCCCGAAAAAGCCGCAAGGCGCATTTCAATAAATAAATAAATTATGCTTTGGTTTTTATTGTTGTCGCACCTCTACTCCACTTCTAAGGTACGTTACATCTCATCATCTTATTTTACAAAAAACTAATGTTTTTAGGCGGTAAAGGCTTTATGCGACCGATTCTAGTTTACATAAGGATAGGAGGGCCCACAGGCGTGGATTGCTTAGGGCATCAAGTAGTCTTAATCCGTCACTGATAGTAGGTAGGTAGTCAAAAAATGGCACGCTTGGTTTTCATACAGTTCGTGATACTTGCGTTATCTAGGGTATATCTATATCTGTGGTACCAACCAATATCAGAACTGGACGTAACTTAATCAAGCAGATCTCATCCTAAAGTTAGCGCTTACAAGTTTTACCCACCAAAACCTGGACTACACTTCACCTAATCCTTTACGCATGCAAAAGTTAGTAAATAAAGCAAAATCTTGTTAAAGCAAAGTGAATGAAGAATAATTATCTTAGCTAACTTGTTGCAAAGTTCATCCTAACTTAATGCGAAGTATAGGAATAACAAAGGTATTGTTAACACCGTGCAATATTAAATTTTGTAAGCAAGGCGGTGGATTTGCCTCGCTACAACGTTAATAAATTAGTCCAAGTTTCTACTAGCACAGGATATTGAGAAACTTGCAGATTTAAGATGTAATAACATACGAACTGTGCAAAGGATTTATGCAAAACAGTTTTTGAAACAAAAAAAGATTTTTTTCCGCTTTAGTTTTCTTTGTTCCTAAATATTTATGAAAATAACTCTTTTTCCTTAATTGAGTAAGATGATTGATAAGCGCCCCAAGAATGTAGTAGGAAACAGGAAAATATTTTGTATATTGCTTTTTGTGAAGATAATATAATATTAAAACTGATGATATAATAAATAGGGGCATGCATTGATCTATAAAAAAGGAAGATAAGGCACTGCTCTAATATCACGAACATGCTGCTAACATGATTCTGCTCTAACATGATTGAAGTAGACACAATAACATGTAAATACACCCACACAACTACATTTCCCGATGTCGTTCGTCATGCATCAACAACCGAAATACAGAGATATGACGCGGGCTGTAGCGGGAACGAGATACCAATAAGTGTCACTGTTATAACAATTCAGAAACAAATGGGGACCTAGAAAGCAATTTTATTCAGGAGAATTTTAAAGAACAGATTACTTTCCACTCGGTAAGAACACATGGCCACATATCAAGCTATACATTTTCAGTATAAGCTAATCTCTCATTGTACGGAAATCCTATACAATGCGAGACCATTGTAAACTGGATTTTTTATTGCTTGATATGTAGCCGTGTGTACATCAAAACTTGAAAGTAACCCCATGGAACTTGTTTTTGGTTTGTGAATTATTTGTGCACATTTTGAAAACACAGAAAGGCATTGTTGCTGCCTATTCAGACGATTACAGTAATTTTACTTAACGTGCTACTCATGTGCTGCACAAACGCCAGTTCGATTGTGACTAAGGCCAATTGTGCCGATAGGCATAGTTTAAGCGGTCCACGTCGAGGAGCGCGTATCTAATCTTCCTTTTTTATACATCAATGGGGGCATGTGAACTATCTGTGGCATGTGCTTGTACGTACTAGCTCTTAGTAGAAGGGGTTCCGGATTCAGAATAGACATTTTGATGGATGATGTTTACAGCCACGATTTGGTTTGGGGACTTGTGGCTGGTCGCACAATTTGCTAAGCTACAGACGTAGGTAAAGAGGTACTTAATCCTCCTCCTCCTCCTGTTAACTTTCCCTTGAGCCTGCTGACGTAACTATATTGCTCCGGGCTACAAGCTATTTTCACCATAAGGAAATGATAAATGGGTTGATTCAAACCTGTGTAGGACGTGACCACAATAAATCATTATATTCTATAAAAAAGCCCCACATACGTCTGCCTATCCGTTTTCTGTTTCATGAAAATATATGTATAGTCAGCCTATGAAAGCAAATGTATGTAAGTTTTGGTAAGCTGGAAACAAGTTGACCCAGAAAGGAATAAACTTCTCTGTAATGCCAACTCCTCATGTCGACTATGTAACTAACTTTACGATTTGTTTACGTGCCGGTCGTATTGTTCATGTCCTGAAATTATTAATGAAAAAAATGCACAGCGGCTTCTGTAATTATTATTTATTTATTTATTCAAAATCTGTATTAACAATAACAAACATAAAGTCTGCCAAACTGCATAACTGTTGGCAATTGTTCTCGTCTAGCAATAGATTACAAATTTTTAAAATTAATTATGCTAAGTAAACTAGGTATAAAATAATAAACCTACAGTCGAGATAAAAAATCTCACATTTTACAGAAAGAAAAAAAAAACTAAATTACCAATACCTAACTAAAAAACCTTAAGGCTGCAGTCTCGCAAAATTCACTCGCGGTGAGTTATTTGCGCAACTTTGTATTTATTTTTTTAAACAAATTAAAGAAATAACGTGAAATATTATTATTGCACGTTATTTCTTTAATTTGTTTAAAAAAATAAATACAAAGTTGCGCAAATAACTCACCGGGAGTGAATTTTGCGAGACTTACCTCCTAAGCTAAGTTGTGAAGATTTGATATTCGCGAAATGTGAGAGGTTGAGCTTAATCTTTAACAGACTGTATGACATGATTATAAATCAGACATGAGGGGTTAAATAAAATACCTTATTATGACTGGAATGAAACAGATTAATATAGCATAATAATCGTTTTTCGCCTGAATGCCTTCTGTTTTAATATTTGAAAACATGATTAATATTAATGAGTCATACTCAACTTAGATTGTTTTCGTAGCCAACGACAGAAACAAGATAATTATCAAGAATTCACGAGGAGCTGCCATCTGTGTCGACATCATGTTTTCTAAACAGAATACGCTACTAGAATTAAATAGGTACTAGGTAAGTAACCTTGGTAAGTGTACACTCGGCTAGATATACATATACAGTGCCGGTTTTAGCATTAACGGGGCGCCCTGGGCGAAGTTTCTATAGCGCCCCATTTCTACTACCCAACTCACAAATTAAAAAAAAAAAATACTTTTGTATCGGCAAACTCTCTTATTAAGGCGTCGAAGTCTATATTTTCTGGAAGTTGCCAAGTTTATCAATCACGATTGAGATATTTTTGATTGTAGATAGGTTTTTAAAACACTCTTTTCCCCACTCGCTACCGTTACAGGTTTTGTGAACAATATTCTCAATGGAAGGACGAGACAGGAAACCAGACATGTAGGGCCTTCGGTGCTCCTCCATGCCTGGCGCCCTTGGGCGGTCGCCCAACCGCGCCCTGCCCTAACGCCACTACTGTACATATGTATACCTTTCCCAGTATAAGCTTAATGCCTCTCATTGTACCGAAATCCTATACAATGCGAGATCAGCTTATAATGGAAAGATATATCTTGATATGTAGCTGTGCGTAAATATGCTATTCTTAGTATATAACAATTCAAAACTTAATTTACCTATTATAACGTAAACTCATCAACATTATATCAAACCTATTCCTGTAATTAAAATATTAAAATACCTTCACTTATGTTCAGTTCATACTCGTAACTATTGTGGGAGTTTCAAGGTGCTTTTCTCATTAATATTAAATTATTATTTCATAAGGTAGGCACAAACACATCGCCAATAATGATAACGAGGGTGGGCGCTGATACCTATAATTACAAGATATTAAGTTAGCTTAGGTATTGGCTGCAACTCGAACATACAACCTTACTTACCTTAAGTACCTATATCCATACTATCCATACTATCTATACTAATATTATAAATGTGAAAGTAACTCTGTCTGTCTGTCTGTATGTTACGTTTTCACGCCTAAACCGCTGAACCGATCGTCATGAAATTTGGCAGAGATATAGCCTGGGATATGGAGAAGGACATAGGCTACTTTTTTACGCGATAACCGACATCCACGCGGGCGGAGCCGCGGGCAAAAGCTAGTTTTATATAAACCATGTTCTTTATTACTTGAAGGTGCAAATAGAAAAAATATATTTTATTATTTTATTTAAAAATGCCGAAAGTAGGTATGTTTAGATTCGGTTCCTAAACCTTTTATCTCGAACGTAAAAACTTTGGTCACCTGAATAGGATCTTGTAATTTATGTTATAAAAGCTGTTGCGAAAATTAAGCGTCGAATTTTTGTAATAACTTTAGGCGATTTCAGTGTCAACACATTTTTGTTGTTATTCCCGGGACTTAAGGCTCACGTAGACTGGCGCGACAAGAGTCTCGCTGCCTGTCGCGCCCGCGATATCGCGCCAGTCTGCGCGATCCTTTAATGTGGCGCCCCGTAGTCGATCGAGCTCAATGTTTATTTACACAAACCGCTACCATCGTTAACGTAGGTACTAATGACATTTCAATGACCATTACAAGTGGCTTTACTCTGATGAATGAAAAGCTTACGAGATCGACAAACAGATAGGGAAGGCAAACGAGTGGATCAAAAGCTTTCTAACCGACCGACTGCAGTGCGTAGAAATAACAAGAAATTATCAAAATGTACAAAAGAAATTCAGATCTAAATACAGACAAAACAACTTCGGCACACCTCAAGGAGGAATTATATCCCCTCTTTTCTTTCTAGTATACATCAACGACCTACCAGAGGCGATTAATGAAGAGTGCGTACTATTTGCTGATGACACAACATTGGTTATTAAAAGCGACGATAACAATGAGTTGGAAAAACGAATTGTTAAAGCATTAGACAAGGCTATCAAATGGCTAAAAAATAATAACTTACAAATAAACATGACAAACACAAATATAATACAATTTCAAGCACTCAACACAAACACAGATAGTCTAGACATCCAATATAACGATTCCCCCTTAAACACTGTTAATGAATGTGTATTTTTAGGTATATGAATTAATAATATATGAATAATTAATATGGAATGTGAATTTATAGTTGTAATAGGTTTATGTATATCTTTAAATGAATATTTATTCCTCAATTTTCGCTATTGCACCTACTACTGTTTGTCTCTGCATCACTTAAGAGTTGACTGGTAGAAAATGCCTATGGCATTAAGTCCGCCTCTGTAATTTTTTTTTGTGCTAAAGTATTAAATAAATAAATAAGTTTATTAGTACATAAAAAAACAACACAACACACACACAGACAGAGGGTTGTACTACCAAGTTTAAAATTATAGTCAATTTTAAAACAAGTAACAAACAATGGTGCCGATTCTCTTGTCACAAAATTCTCTAAACTAGACAAAAAATAACCAAAATTTAGTTTATTCCTGTAAAACGACGATTTTCTATTCTGAAATTGACTAAAGTGACACATCTAAACTATATTTTAGTTTGACAAAATGGCAATTTTTCTATTCTGAATTTGACGTTTTTAAACTAAAATTTAGATGTTCCAAAATTCCACCCTGTATATATATAGTACTGTTTTTGCACCAGAAGTCGAGGTGTTGGTGTGAATTTTAGTTCATGACAACTAATTTTATTCCACACCTTTTTAATCGCGATTAAAAATAGTCAGATTTATGACTATTTTTAATAATAAGATTCTCATAGCCAAAAGTAAGGAATTTTAGTGATAGTATTTTGTTAGTTTAGTTCGGTGTAAAAGAGAATCAGCACCAACGTTTCAAACATTAAGAAAAACCAAGGTTTTAAATAAATGAAAAGTTATAAACAATTAGGACAAATCGCCCGAAAGAAAAAAAAAGAAAACTCTTGTTTAAAACATTTTGAATGGTTTGTATTATGAAATTTAATAAAACTGTCTTTTTTCCAAGCCTAGTTAGTAGAAATTTATTTAAAATAGAACTTAGTTACTTACTTTTCATTCATTTCCATTAAATGAATGTAAAGTTATTGTTAGATTAGGACGTGAAATTGTTCGAAAGTGAAATGATATATCGGAACGAAAGTCCAACCTATTTAATTCACTTCGTCGCCCGCGCCGGTGGAAATGAAGTAATTCCTCGCAAATATTTTGGGGATTCCCCATATTTGAATATATTCCATCCTACCTATGTATACCTTGATTCGGGAATTCCCTTATTTAAATTGTATTAGGAAGTTAATTCCCCGTCTAAGAACGATCATCGGAATTCGCAATTCGGAACGTACAGTGTGTACGAGTAAGTGGTTCAGTACCTGTGTTACATAACATACTCAGATTGATTAAAAAAAGATATGTTCACAGATTAGATAGTAAAATAATTAGTACTAAGACTAACTAACTTTATGATATCCTGGAAAAAAAAAGTTTTTTTTTTATATATTTTCTTTCAGGTTAATTTTAAAATAGTTAGAAATAAATTATATAAGGCCTGATCGACTTGTGTTGACAATGAAATTAACAAATCGCCCGAAAGAACAAAAAAGAAAAACTCTTGTTTAAAACATTTTGAATGGTTTGTATTACAAAATTTAATAAAACTGTCTTTTTTCCAACCCTAGTTGGTAGAAATTTATTTAAAATAGAACTTAGTTCTTACCTACGTATATAGTAACCGGCATGAGTCGTGAGCACAAACTGACACCTGCGCAGTTGTAAATTTTTAGGTCTCTTTGGCGGACTGAAGAAGCCGGGGGAGCCGAGCAGCATGCGATTGGTTCGTCAGTCGATACTCGTCGTCTATTGGACTCGCGTGACATTTTTATTTAGCCGAAAGTGTAAATGCGCGAGCTTGCCCCCACTACTGCCCATCTGTGCTCACGACTCGTACCGGTTATTATACTTACGTATCTATAACTTCTAGGTACATGAATCCAAGAATCAGAGCACTGCTCCTAATGACATTTACATAAACAACAACAAGACTTTAGAACATGACATGTATGTACGTACAACAGTATACGTCCCTACATAATTGGGCACATAGATAATGTAAACATGCAATCTTCCTTCCTCTGCAGTACTTATTAAAAAAACTTCCTCAATTAATATTCTCTAATTTTCTTCTGTTTTAGAAGCGAACACAGACAAACATCCACCAGTCTTCGCAATTTGGGAAAATGTCGATTAAAAGCAATAAAAACAATAAAAGCAAGCTGATAACCTCAATTTGAAGTGCAAAGTAATGTTAGCACTGCGCAAACGTTAATGGTTGAAAGTGTAAATTGTCTTGAAGAATGTTCCGTTGGCGTGTTTCTAATTCGAAAACAACTGTATGCTTTGCCGGGAGCATCTCTAAGTTGATACAAACATTCTCCAAGACTCTGGAATATTTAGTAGGTACATCGAAAACCCATTAAGACAACAGATTTTCTTTTGTGGTTTGTGAAAGTAAAATACAACAGAAATGTTGAGTTTTGTGTTGATTTGAGAATGATTATACTAACAGTGATAAATAAATGTACGTTATTTTTGCGTTTTGCCGCCAATTTTTTTTTTTTTTAGTAAAAGTGTCGTACACTTACAATGCCTAATTAAAATATCCTTCCCTTTATTTCGACACATACATACTAGAAAGTAAACAGAAATGTACTTTCTTTTTCTTTTAGGTACAGTTTAATATAATGCCGCAGGTATACATAGGTAGGTATAGTTATCTGTGTAAAAAGCAAATCTTTCTATTTATAAAAATAATCCGCTATTTTTAAAACCTACCTATTTATAATTTGACTATGTAAAAAATGTATATTGGTTATTACGACGAAAAAAAAAGCAAAAGCTTTATGCCTTGTTTTAATAGTAGATTGTACAGCTAATGCATAAAAGAAGCTATTTCACGCCGAGACATATTTATCTACCAGAGTCGCAGAAGAGGGTGGATAGTTAATTCGAGGGGTACAATGGCTCGATTAGGTATGCATGAGTGAAAAACTAACTAATTTCTACTAACTAGGCTTGGAAAAAATACAGTTTTATTAAATTTCATAATACAAACCATTTAAAATGTTTTAAACAAGAGTTTTTCTTCTTTTTTTTCTTTTGGGCGATTTGTTAAATTTACTATCACTCTGATTTTCAATTCGATTACGAGAAAATGAAACAGGCATAAAGTATATAATAGTAGATTGTACATCAAGTGCATAAAACGCACCATTTTACGCGAGACGTTTATCCATCCGAGCGAGCTTGCGAGTGAGGATGGATATAAAGTAGAGTGTAAAATGGGTGTTTTGGACGAGTTGTACACTCTACTTTTCACTTTGATTGCGAGGAAATGAAACAGCAACATGTAAAATAACAAATGGACGAAATAAAAAATATAAGTTTATTTCATGAAATTTTATTGTGTACTTTGGCTGTTAGTATCCTTGCCTTGTTCTTAGAATACTAACGAAACGAATTAAAATAAAGAGGTTATTCTATGAAGTTGAAGTTGTTCGTGTGGCTGTTGGACCGATTGCCTTGGTCTTCGACGAAGATTTTACTTTATGCTCTAGAGCATAAAAAGCGGCTTTATGTCGCCTACGCATGACATAAAGACGAACTTTAAGAGCATGAGAAGTGAACAAGTATTTTTTTAATTTTCGACATGTGTTTGAAAAAACACAGCCAGTCAGTAGTCTTCGGTACTTCATACTGCCAAGTCATAAAAACGTAAATAATAAAGACAACTATTTTATCTGGTTTTATTAAATTAACGTTAGAAAACACGGAAGTGATGTAAATTAAAGCCAATGAAATAAAATAACGACTTTAATTTGCGAAGTTTTATTGTGCGTGTGGCTGTTGAGTCAATTTTAATCTTAGTATTAGAAAAAAAAAACTTTATACACTAGAGCATAAAAAGCGACACACACAACAAAGACGAACTTTTAGAGCATGAAAAGTGAAATAGTATATTGTGATACAAGGCTCGGCTCGGGCTTGTTAATGACAGCTCGTTTGCAATAACCTACACATCCGTGTATCACACGACGTTTTTCAATACAGTTGTGGGAAATAGTAAAAAACAAATTTTAAAAAATTATCAATTTATCACACAAATTAAAATTTTCAGAAAATGGCGCGTTTTTGCTACATTTTCATTTTTTTTTACAACGAAAACCGCCTAGTCAATCTATTCGATTTTTGACAAATTATGATGTGAAAATAATTAAATTAAAACTGGTAATTAAATATATTAAACAACCATTTAAAAGACTTTTGAGAATTCAATGCTAATACGTACGGGCTCATTCATTTTTCCTCGTATAAAATCTATCCCATTTTATTCTATGTATAAAAACTCCTTGCTACTAAACTTTTTAAATTGACTTAACTGGTGTCATTAAAAACCCTCGACTTCGACTCGGGCTTGTTAATGACAGTTCGTTTGCAATAACCTTCTTCCCACCCTTGTACCACAATGTACTATTTTTTATTTTTTTTTAAATTGATCTACGGACTCTCTGATTTTTTGACGTATGAAATTTCAAGACCAGTAATAATTAAGTGCCTAATTCGGATACTTACAAAGTTTTAATGTAAGAAGTGTATGGTGGTAGATTTCCTCATGAGCTTCCGGACTTTACTTTTCTATGTAAGTAGTTCTACCACGTTCTACCTAACATTATTACGACAAGGATTGTGGGTTAATGCTGTGTATTTAGTTGGTAAGCCCTTAAATAAAAAGATAAATACCTAAGCAAAATGCTTTAGCCTTAATGAGTGTTATGCAATGCATTTAAGAGTTTAATTTCCGAAAGCCACTGTAAAATTATTATGATTTCACTTAGCGTAGCTACAACTTTCAGTTTTTAATTAAACATGATTCATATTAAAAGTTGACTTTCCAATCTCATTGAAATTAATTAACTATTATTTTATTAAATATTTAAATTAATTTAAAAGACAATTGTTATTGATCGGGACAGGTATTAACGATAATCTTACAAACTTTTCTTATGACCCCGGGTAAGTCCAATGAAGAAGGTAATATTTCTCGAACCCTACATTTTAACCTTATTCTAAGTACGTTATAGGTAAACCCTAATACAAATAAACACGAAATAAAGTTATACTAGGTATAAACGTCTAAAAATGTATGGTTATACCGAAGTTATTCCTAGGATAACTTTATTCCGTGTTTATTTGTAAGGCCGGAAGTGTTTAAAGTTCTGCTAGCTACTACTCTAACAAAGAGACATAAATTAAACATATTGTCTCTGTAAAAACCACACGCTTTCAAATCCCAAAAATTATCTTGACTGCATTTAAATTTATATCTCCATTACTTTTAAATCCGGTAAGCTTACACTGGTATTTTACAGAGGTTAATTCAACGCGTTGAAGTCCGATTTTTTTTTACAACTAACGCTAGTTTGAAGTTCAAACACAAACCGCTCCAACAAAATAAACAGGAAGCACACTTTTAAAATTGCAGTAAAAAGTTATTTCAATTTTAAAAATGTGATACTTCTGTGTTTTGCAAGCCAGTGTATTGAAATGATATTTTCAAATAAAAAGTTTAAAGGCTCGTACAGACTCGCGCGACATCGCGGGCGCGACACAGGCAGCGACAAAGAAATTGTGCTACTAGAGTCGCGTCGCGCCCGCGATATCGCACTAGTCTGTACGAGCCTTAAAACGGCTGAAATCTATACTAATATTATAAAGAGTTTTGTGAGTTTGTGTACATGTGGAGAGTAATTTCCGGAACCACAGAACCTATTTGAAAAATTCTTTTACCATTTGAAAGATACATTATTCCAAATGGATATAGGCTATTATATTATGAAAATATATACAAAAAGAGATACCTTATCATGAATCTTGAATTCATGCAGAGCTAGAACTTTTCTTAGGTTACTGCTCAGAACTTGCGCAAAACGTAACGTGAACATAATACCGTCTTCACATAGAAATTGCACGCGTGCGAAGCCGAGGCGGATCGCTAGTAATGAATGAAAACAAGACTATTTTATGTACAATAAATTAATAATGCGTCTTATTTGGGACAGCGTTCCTGGATGGGCGAGTCCTATTACTGGCTGGACGTACGACGCGTTCCGTGAGCTCAGTACTGAAAACGCAAGCTAACCACTCAAGGTCACTGGCATATATCTGGCGAGCTATTCTGCAAAAAACTCACCGTGAAAACATAGGTGAAGTGAGCTGCCATTCCATTGATGCTAGATGCTATGGATTGACACTGTGTATTGATGCTCACTTCACCTGAGTTTTCACGGTGAGATTTTTACAGAATAGATTGGCTGGGCCTTTTAAACGTCGCACAAGTAATATCTACGTTTCTATTAATAGGTGCCTACCGTATAAAAAAATAATCTTATTTAATTTCTCTGGCTGTACATAAATAAACTATGAACATAATAGGTGTGTAACCTTCTATTTAATCTAATTTTAGAAGCAGCTTTTAAATTATTGCTATTTTCAGTTCTTGAGTCTCACTAACATTTTTCCAATTTTAGTTTTTCATTGATTTTTTTCAAGCGTGCTTTTCCGTTATGTAATCAAAACAAGTTATAATCACAAGTTACGTATAACCATGGTATATAAGATCGATTTGATTGGCGAAATTTTGTAGTCGTTTTCGTTCAATAGTTGATATTTTTGTGTCGTAAAAGAAAACCAAAGAATAATATTACCCTTTAACGATGACCCAAACAAGGCAATGAAGGTACCTACTAAGGAAACTTCAGTACAAATTGCAAATATTATACTCCATTTGAAATAAGATTAGACATTTTAAATAAACCTTTTTTACAGTTCGTTCAACTGATATTGACTTCTATTCCGTTGGTGGCATGACAAATGACAACTGTAGTAAACAGTTGGTATTGTAACCACTTTTTTGCTTTTAATGCTATCCGTATGCCTACGGAATAGAAGTCAAAATCGGTTGAACTGACTGTAAATAAAAAAAAGTTTTATTTAAATGTCTTATCTTATTACAAATAGAGTATCAATCAACTCAGCCTATCGCAGTCCACTGCTGAACATAGGCCATGCTGTGCCACAACATCCTGTCCTCCGCCTTCCGCATCCAGTCTGTCCCAGCCACCTTTTTGAGGTCATCGGTCCATCTAGCTGGGGGGCGTCCCCCACTACGCTTGCCGATACGCGGTCTCCACTCCAGGACTCGTCTGCTCCACCAGCCATCGGTCCTTCGACAAACATGGCCAGTCCACTGCCACTTCAGCTTGATCTGCAAGCTATGTCGGTAACTCCGGTTCTCTACCGGATAATTTCATTCCTAATTTTATCCTTTAAAGAAACTCCGAGCATAGCCCGCTCCATAGCGCGCTGAACGACTTTAAATTTGTGGACCAGCCCGACTGTCAGTGTCCACGTTTCGGCACCGTATGTCGTAACGGGCAGGACGCACGGGTTGAAGACCTATAATTTAAAATGGAGTAAAGTAACCTACAACAATTCTTGCAAAACACATACATTTTTTTAACTTTTTCTAAACAACAATAAAAATAAGTAGAAAATCGGATCGTGGTCATTCAAATAAAAGTTACTACGGGGATGATGATAAAAGTTCGCAAA
Organism: Dryobota labecula; assembly: GCA_947523025.1. Lineage (NCBI taxonomy): Eukaryota > Metazoa > Arthropoda > Insecta > Lepidoptera > Noctuidae > Dryobota > Dryobota labecula. The sequence continues at coordinate 12,716,326 of OX383294.1, read as the reverse complement.
GAAATAATGTTGACGGTCCATATTCTCTATCGGGCAGTTTCAAAACTAATCTGAAATGTTTGATACGTTCGACGGAAAATGTAGAAATATTTTAGTAACCTTTAACAAAATTAGGGTCGAAAAAAGTGGTAAATAAATTAAGAGGGTTGTCACCGGTCCACTAGCGCCACTCCTTTAAAAACATATTATCTCGTGACTGAGATTATAGTATTATTATATTATATTATTATTATTATATTATTATTATATTATCCGTTTTTCATAAGGAGTTATGAAAAACGGCTCAATCAACTATATCGGTAAGTGTGTCTAGAATTTTCTAATACCTTTTATAAAGTTTCATATTGAGACACGAAACAACAAAATACGATCTATACCCAAAGTCTGAAATTCAGATAATTTATGTAAACAAAGGGGATAACATATCAACAAAATATCTTCGTAATAGTAATTCACATTTAATGGCGAAAAGAAGGTTCCATTTTCTTTTAAGAACTGATTTAAAAATAAAAATAAATAAAAATCTTACCGTAATTATTTTTATAAATTTTCGATTTAAAACAAAGTTATTAAAAAAGGTGATTTTCTGGTGGTATAAAATATTTTATGATACTGGTAACAATGCAGGAGATACAAACATTTTCAATTTTTTTACATCTTCAACAACACTAATATAACAACTCTCATTCATAGATTCATATTGTAAGTAGCATATCTAGCCACATTTTGGATGAAAACGGCTGCAAACTGTTTCGAGTGGAAATCGATTTTGGGAGGCCTACGTCTAGCAGTGGACTTTAAAAAGCCATGTCCATATCATATCATATCATAGGCCATGTCTCCGACACACTACACAAACCATTGTTTGAAAACAGTATTTTGTTTGCATAGTTCTTATAATTAATTCACTTTAATTTTATAGATGATTAGTTACAAAAAAAAAATATGATAATATGTTTTGCACCACTGTCCTGTCATTTTGACAGTGACATTTATTGACATTACTTTGTTTACATAAATTATCTGAATTAGAGACTTTGGGTATAGTTGATTGAGCCGTTTTTGATAATTCCTTCTCAGTCACGAGATACGAGATAGTATGTTTTTAAAGGAGTGGCGCTAGTGGACCGGTGACAGCGCTCTTAAACTCGTTTAAATTGGGAACGGTTAGCGTGTACCTATGCGGTATATACTAGGGCTATTCTAATATGTCGGGGCAATTTAAATGATGTGGTATTGCCCGTTTTGTACCGCGAATAATACCTACAAACGGGATTTGCATCGAACCAGCAGCCCGAAACCTCAGTCGTTATGTGCCGGAAATGCAAGCATTAATCACAGCTTACACTGAAATTACGCTCCGTGCTTTCCAACAAACAGCACAAAACTGGAATTATACACGTTCCTAGCATCAAAAACGTGGATAAAAATGGTAACGAGGATGAAGCAAGTATTTTCATCGTTTCTTTTTTAATATTTTGTCGCTGACTCCAATAACAAGTTTAAAAAACAAACCAAATGCGTGTCGAACCACGCACAATGAAGGGTTCCGTAGTTGGTATGAATTTATCCCAAGAACAAACTGAACATTGTAGTTGAAATACATGTTCTCCCGTATATCAATATACGTGACCGTCAATTCACGACTGACCTATCCAACAATACCCCCTGAAAAAAAATATCATCCCCACTTTACGCGTAGGGAAGGTACCAAAAAAAAATATATTTCGAGATTTTATTTTACCACTTTGTCGGCGTGATTAATATATTATGTATACCCATACTAAACTACGGCTTTCTAGTACTATCTTTGAGCTAAGCCGCGGACAGACAGACAGACGGACATGGCGAAGCTATAAGGGTTCCTTGTTGACTACGGAACCCTAGAAATAGACGGGATAAGTAAATATCAAAAGCTTCTTCATTGTACATAACCTTTTTTTATTGAAAAGTTTGTTCATTAGTGTCTTTAAAGTTTAACTGGAAGGTATTTCAGAAACAAACAGTTCCGAATAACGACAACTTTCTTAATTAAATCGATGTCTATAAAAAAAAAGATAAAGATTTGTTAGAAGATTTTAATGGCTTAACTTTCAGGGCACTGGTTACAGAACCTGGGAACGAGCAACGTTATGGTCCTTATCAACTAACGACCATAACATTAAACTGCTTTAGTTGATGTAGAGTCATCAAACGAGATAATTTTAAGTGGGCAGGCAACTACATATCGTCGACCGTAGGTTCAATTGAGGTAAGGGACAAAATACGATTTTTCAGGAGAGGCCGACAAAGTTTTTTTTCGGACTAAATCGCCCATAACTTTTTTTGTTATTAACCTTTTTCGGATCTGATTTCGCACATAATCTTTTATTTTAGTGCTCTATCTACCTGTGTAAAATTTATTTAAATAAGTTATCTATTTAAGAAAATAGATGTCCCTTACACCAACGTATTTTGTTAGTAATGTCCCTTACTGATCAAGTATCTTGTAGTCCCGTCCCTTACATTAAATTGACCTCTACGTTGGATCAAAAATTGTGGAAAAATTGTGAAAAGATAGTGTAAATCACTTGTTGAAAAAATTTATGAAAAGAAATACAGTGTAAAGAGATTGTTGACAGAAAATTAAGTACACACTTTTGGCGTACGGATATCTTAAATTTGGAAATCGTTACCTACCTTACCTTATCTTACCTTATTTGATTCGATTGGTGGCGGTAAATACAACATTTCAAGTTGCTATATTGCATAGTTTTTCAAATACATTGTTATTATGGGGCTGATTCGAAATTTGGATCCAAAAAATCAGTAGGGTAAGGGACATTTTTCTTAAGCTAGAATTTTTTCATATACACCATTCGAAAGAGCGAAAAATTCTGAACAAAACTGTATACTTAGCTCATTTTGGGTATTTTGTCCCTTACGTCAATTGAACCTACGGTCGACGATATACCCAAAGTCTCTAATTCAGATAATTTAAGTAAACAAAGTAACGTCAACAAATGTCACTGTCAAAATGACAGGACAGTGGTGCAAAACATTTTATCATTAAATGTTTTTGTAAATAAGCATCGATAAAATTAAAGCGAATTTATAATAAGAAATATGCAAACAAAATACCGTTGCCAAACAATGTTTTTTGTAGTGTGTCGGAGACACGGTATATGATAGTCATAATCAGCCCTTTTAAGCCCTGAGCTAGACGTAGGCGTCCCAAAATCGATTTCCAATCGAAACAGTTTACAGCCGTTTTCATCCAAAATGTGGCTAGATATGCTACTTACAATATGAATCTATTTATGAGAGTTGTAATATTAGTGTTGTTGAAGATGTAAAAAATGTGAAAATCTTTAGATCTCCTGCATTGTTACCAGTATCATAAAATATTTTATACCAGAAAATCTCCTTTTATTAATAACTTTGTTTAAAACCGAAAATTTATAAAAATAATTACGGTATGATTATTTTTTAACTATTATTTCTTAAAATCAATACTTAAAAGAAAATGGAACCTCTTTTTTCGCAATTTTATGTGAATTACCATTACGAACATATTTTTTTGTTGTGTTATCCCCTTTGTTTACATAAATTATCGGAATTTGAGACTTTGGGTATAAGTAACTATATTTCTTCTTACTTGTCTTATCTTGTTTATTTGGTAAGCGAGTAACGCGTTCAGAATAGAATTTTAATTAAATTAAATGTGTTCTGGCGAAATGTAGGTCTATTTGAAGTTACACCTCTGCCTATCCCTCGGGGATACAGGTGTGATGTTATGTTTTGTGTTTTCTTATGATTATTTCGGAGCAGTTTTGAATATAATGCGGTATGTATTTACATTCAACACTGCTATACTCCATTTGCATTACACAAATAACGGCTAAATAACGACAGTTATTGTGTAATATTGTTGAAATTACTGCACTTTAGACTTATTTTTTTTTATGTAAATGCTAAATACAATACAGTGCATTGTATTTATCATGAAAAAACGGAGTTTATTTAACGTTTACATCGAAATAACGAAAGGGTGAGAACAGTTATTTGTAAATGGGAGTATCGGTGTGAAAAGTGTTTCTTACACACGTCAAAACGTACTCATACCCAACTTAAACCATGTGATTGACGAAACAAGTAGGTATTGTGAAATCTCATGATTTTCGTACCCATCTTCTTCTATACAATATGCATATAACGGCGCAGGATAGCCTTTACCAGAAGTAGTCATCGTATTATTGGTTCAGCAGCTTCAATATCATCAGGATTGTCCCGACAGCAGTTCTTATAGCATTTCGTCGTGGATGTGGTAGAAAGATAGATAGATATATAAAACATTTATTCAGTGCACACAAATCACTGACCGACCCAGACGACGCCACGACTCTCCTCCAGGAGAGCAGTAGGGAAACAAGTGCAGTAGCTCGCAAACACAATACACGACCGTCATTCCGACCTCGCCGCCGAGGCCCAACGCGGAATCCCCGACTAAATAGTCCTCCCCGACCCTTGCCCTTAAGCGAATCGCCAGCACGCGCTATAGCTGAGCCTGTAGCTTTAAATTCCCCCGATAATAATCATAACCCTGATTTTATCCAGCCTCCGTCGGTCCCTTGCCATCCTCCCTCCGACTCTGCCCTAAGCCGAGATTCGTACCCCACAGGGGGTGACCTTAGCGCGCAGTCGTTTAGTTTATAAGTTTTTTACGCCCTGGCTGGAGGCCTTAAGTTTTGTTAGGAGCTTATGGCAACCCCAGGAAAGTCCGGTTAAAGAGTCTCAACCTCTCATGGTTAACTCTGAGATGCCCTAGCTAAAAAAAGGTGCACACAAAAGACATAGCACAATAAACAAGAGCACAAACGATAAAAAAAAATCATGAATATTATAAAAACAGGGTGCCAATATACAAAAGGAAAAAAAATAAAGAAATAGTGTGATATTATGACATAATTCAATTAGAACGATAACAAACATACATGGTGCGGTGTGAGTCTCAAGGTTGCACCAAATGGGAGCCCAGCTCAGCATATGTCAGAAAAATATACCTGACGCTGATATTCTGCTGGATCCCTGCAGTGACACACAGACACATACGTCGAGCTGACGATCTATAATTGGTGTTGTGATTGTGACAGTGATAAGCGCGGATTATGCGTTTTTGGTACAACAGCGGCTCACCTGACATCATCTTCTGTCATCAGAAGACAGCCTGCACGCAACAATCGATGCGACATTGCTCGAGTTACTGTCACCAGTCAGTATCACTCATACCCGATCTTTTCGGAGATTCAAGTAATGTCGTAACATAACGGCCGCCCCGTTATGTTACGAAATCAAAACAGCCACTTGCTGCGCCGTCACATAAAATAGTAACGAAATCAAAACAGTACATTGAATAATTTTGAAAGAAAGTAATTGCTATGAAGTGTGGGAATGAGTGATAGCATAAATATAGTTTTTAGTATTTTGTCCGTTTATCTGGATTTATTTATATGTTCCAGATTGTCGCAAAATCGGCCGAACGGGTTTGGATGAAATTTGTTACACAGATAGGTTTTATCCTGGATTAACACATAGGGTAGTTACTTTTAATCCCGGTAGTACCTACGTTCCTGTGGGATATTTTCCGACATCCATGCGGAAGAAGCCGCGGGCAAAAGCTAGTTACTAAATAAGCCAAGCCACTTAAGGAAAATCATACTGTTCGTGCAACTCCTATAAAAATAATTTATCGCACGCAATAATATTGAAAATGGAACAAATGGATGGTCAAATGTTTACGAAATCAAAATTTTGGATATTATTATTTTTTATTTTAATATAACATGGTAAGTACCTAGCTTATAAACTTAGCCCCACAAAACCATTGCGATGGTTTGACTGTGGGGTCAGTGAGTCTCTAGACAATAATACTTAAACACACTTACATATCCAAATAATATTTTTTTTTAGTTGACTGTGTTTATTAAAGTTATTATGTTTACTCACCAATAAAAATATTGCACGTTTTATGAAACCAGGAACTAAGCGCTGGAGACTTTAATAAGACAACTCCCCGCGTTGGTAGGAGGGCTATTTCTCACAGCTGGTCGTTATTAAGAACTACATACTGTGAAATGAATTGCAGCTGCTACGTCCCATATTTTTCTTTTTTAATGTGCAAGAGAAGAAACGCATGAGTTATGTACATATGTGTGTATGTATGTCATTATATAGTTTTTTTTTATGGATCAAGTATAGTTTGCAGAATTTTATTAGATTTAGATTTTTGTTTATTACTAATTTGGTCGCCATTGAGGGTTGACTACCTATCTACCTTCATCTGCTACTACTAGGCTAACACTACCTACATGCACCATTGTATATGTATACTACTACAACATTATTCTATAATAATGAATTATTATTTAATATTATACAAGGTGAACTGCATTTCGACGTATGTCTTCCAGGACGTAGTGTGACCCCTTTGCAACTTGAAAGCACCCCGTACAGATGGAATCTGACATATATTTTATTGTAAATATATGTCAGATTCCATCTGTATTAAATTTAATAAAAAAAAAAAAATTGGTTGTCTGTAAAGTTGGTTTACGGACGATAGTTTAACGTGACAACGTCATAGCAAAACATTGATGCGGCGCAAGCGTACAATGAGCGTAACGGGACAATGAGTCATCCTTTTTCGTGCATGCAGCCGGCGTTCATCGATTTATTAGACGTTGTCACGTCAAATTTCACACAAAATCAATACCTAATAAACATTTGAATTTGCATTTGAATCTAATATCGGATACGAAACAGTACTGAAACAGGAAAGTAAATATGTGCACTCATTGCAGTAAAAGGTATCACAATGCCAAAACAGAAGATAGGGCATTAATTAAAGTGCCGCCCAATCCCAACGCAATCCCGAGCGAACATTAGTATGCATTCGACTCTAGGAACATCTGCCCCAGGTTGTACACAGGCATCTATAATAGGCAGGTACCTATATTAAAGTCGATACGTAGGTAAGTCATTGCAGTGAATCGCAACAGCAAAGTGCACTTGATTCATAATCTGACAGATATTTTAAATGGCCATTCGAAATATGTAGACAAAATAAAGAAAGAAGGAATAATGTTTATAATGTGTCATGCTCACTTAGATGTCTCGCTGATGGTGGCGCGTGTGTTGGATCATTTAGCTCCCTTCAAAATGGTTGATCTGAATGGTGCTAATCTATGCGTCATGTTCGTGAACGGGCGCCGTCATTTGGGACTTGTCATCTCTTAGCTGCCACGGCTTATTTTGTTTATTTTATTTTTACATCGTGTTTTTTTTTTTCTATTTGTTGTACCTACTCTGGACGCTTTTAACGTGTAAGTTTTTATTTTTTATTTTTACATCGTTCTCACATTTAGTTATAAATTCAAATGTAACTAATATTTATTTAACAATTTAATTTAAAAGAGTGTTCTTGCCCGTTCTTCTCAATAGGTATATACCTACTACACTTTGGAATGGGCATGTAGCTTCATTTTTCTTACTGACCGACTTCTTGACAATCCAAAAGTGCCTGTAAATTGTTTAATTGAAATAAATGATTTGAGTTTGAGTTTGAATTTATTTGGTCACAGTTCGTGAATTACAAAATACAAATAACAAAATAAAAAGTGAAAATAATGTTTTACAAAAAAGTGTGTCCGTCGCACTAAAAAGATTCATTTCAGCATGAATACCAGACAGATGCTATCTGACGCTGGTTTTCTAATAAACGTTTTGGGACAAGCGACGGGGAGTACAAAAAATTTCAACATAACGAAAACATAATTTTTATCTACGCCCATGCTATAAATCCTCGATAAAAGTTTCTGAAACAGTTATCTTATTGCCAACATTAAAACACCCAGTGTCATAGTAACCATAATAGCATCCAAACGGGAGTTATAATATTGTACTGAATTTCATAATGCAACTCCTTTGCTTTTACGAGGATGATGATCCCTTCCATTCTCACTACTCAATTCGTGGTATCTTTATGAATTTCAAACAAAGAACATTATCACGCACGCGCGTTTCACTATACTATAACCATAGCATCGTATCCCGCCGTTTTTGTTCGATATTAGTATTGCAAAAACTGTTTCAGAACCTTTTATAGAGGATTCATGTCATGGGTGTAGATAAAGTCTTGTATGCAACTGTAATAATTCGGTATTAAAACACTCATGTGATACTATTATCACACGAGGCGAAGCCGAGTAACCGATGATAGCCGATAAACCCACATTCGTGTTTTAATACCCCTTATTATACAACAGTTGCATAAATAACTACATATTATACATGTGTATAATGGCAACACAGTAAGACGTACAGGTTTCGTCACAATTTAACCCTCCAGGTGACATATTAAATTGGTTTAAATTTATAACCCTAAATATTGGAGCGAAAGGTTTTAAGGCAGCTCGCTCACATACATAGAAATTAACAATATTTTAAAATGTGTGAATTTCTACTTAATTACATAATATCTACTCTAATTACTACGTAATGGTACCCACGAGGCAAATATTTTATCTTCAGAGATATACGTAATTTTAATAAAATTATATTTAGAACATTCAGATAGTTACTGCATTTTTTTATAAAAATTACTAAACTTATAAAATAAAACCTGCTTAAAAATTATGTCTAGACACTATGCGCTTCTGTAGGTAATTTCTACCGTGACGATATATATATCGTGAACGTCCACGGCATCACGATAATACAAATGTATGGAAAAAGTATGGAAATATATATGAGGACGCTTTTAAATGTCCGTCCACGATAACGTGCACATTTCTTCATTATATGGACGTTTACGATGATATCGTCACGTTTGGAAAAAAGCGCACGAATGGAGTTATGACACTCCACTCCAGTTCTTAAATATAGCCATATCTATTCCACATAGCTCTTCCACACTGTACAGTGCAGAACCAATGCCGGCGCAAGGGCGCCCGCGCCGCTCTGTCTTCTCTTAGAAATATCACACACTTTTTCGAACTTGATATATTTTCACTATCTCAAACAAAATTTAAAAGAATGGCTATTCAATTGCTTGCACAATAATTTATGAATTCTTCCTAAATTTCGCCTCCAGTAGATACGTGGTTTTGTTTTGTTTCATTTCTCCATAATTATTATTCCGCGGACATTGGTGTGGGTTACATGTTTACCTCTATTACCCTAGTTTGTCATTCACTAAAATTGTAACGTGTAACTGTTTTATGTCCCAATAAAATAAAATAAATAAAATATCTAAAATGTATAATGTAAGTAGGTAGGTAGTACCTACCTATATGAAAGTAAAACGAAGTTTCAACATCCAAGTAATCTTCTTAAAAACAAGTCTTGTTTTCCAGCGGGATTTTACTGATTAAACTGTTGTCTTAAATTAAATGTCTCATATTTGTACCTACTATTTTCTCAGTACAAACTTGTACTGTACAATTTTTTTGTTTTTCTTGTATTTACTTGTTTAAGAATATTTTACTTAGAAGAAAATAGCTTAGAAAAACTTCAGTTCTGAGTGTTTCAAAGTAACATTTCGTGTTATAGAAAAATATTATTATACATATTACATATTTAGGTACCTAATGGAAACTTGTCTGGAGTAGGACCTACCCACTTTCACTTGGCTGGTATATTAAAGAACTTTGTAATAGGTAATTTATTAATGTAGTTCTTATAACTTTCTATTGATCCGACAACGCGAAATGTTTCGAAAGACAACTCATAAATCACAATCCAGAGAAGAGACAACACAGCTCACAACTCCGACATATATAACATAATCTGGTCTCATCTAACATTTACGACGTATCGTACGAAATGCTGACCTCATCTAGTTTTAAAATATGATTGACGTGTAAAAGTGTTTGTAAAAACCTACTTACAGAAATAAAATCATTTATCATTTACGAAAACCCGGGACCTAAATAAATCTTAAATAATTTAAGTACATAACATGACTATTGAGTCAAGGGCCATTCATCAAGCAAATGTCTCTTGCAAGTGATGCGCCCGAGTAGGTACCTAACATGATTGATAGCGTTAATTACTTCACATTACGTCACAGTCATAATTTAATTCAAAAAGCAGTCCAGTCTGATACGGGAATTTCACTAATTAACATAGCAACACAAAATAATAAATAGTTTGTAAGCATGAAACTTAAAAACCAGCACTTTCACCCCAACATGCTTGGACATCATTCTCCTGAGATACGAAATTGTGCTAAAGTTTTGGGTCTATCAGTAATCTATCATGTTGAGGGACAAAAGGCATAGTAAAAACAAGGTTAGATATTCACTTGTCTCGCACACATAAATATTAGGATGGTTGTAGTAGGTAGATACTTAATATTCAATACACAATTCAGAACTACGCGATTCAGATGTAGCTGCGGAACAAGTGATGAATAGGTGCAATATGTGCTACAACATACATAACGTATTACGTGGAATATAGGTACATATAGGAGAATAAAGTGCTCGACTCTACTCGAGCCAGTTGCTAAGGACCGTCCGCACGATTGTTAACAAGGCCGGTATTCTGTCGACGAGACTCGACCTTACTTCGCCTTGTTTTGTTTAGCTACATTTAATTTATAGGTAATATAAATTAGAACAAGCATTGTTTGCAGATATTTTGGGGTTTATTCATAAACGTTGGTTAAAGTTAAGTGACGTTCAAACGTCAAAAATGTATGGTTAAACAGTCGCTAATCATTACTAAACTTTAAGCAGCGTTTATAAATAAACCCCTTTATTATTTACGACACAAAAATATTACCATACAATGCGATAAATCGAAGATTATAAATAGGGTTACCTAGGTATAACAATAGCCTATTTAATTCCTAACAATTTTTTGAAAGCTTTTCTAAATTCAATATTGAAAATGGTATAGATTAGAGGGTTGACAGTAGAGTTAGCATACCCTAGCCATGTAATAACATTGATTAGCCTCATACTAGGACAACATGTGGCGCAAAAGGGTAGTATAAGATACATAAGGAAAAATGGTAGCCAGCAGATAACAAACACACCCATTATGATGCCCAGTGTCCTTGCAGCGCGTCGCTCCTTAGACAGGGAGATCTTTTGCTTCTGTTCAATGAACTGGTTTACCACGTCACCGCTTTTATTCAAATTTGCTAACAACGGTTTTTCCTGCTTTTTATTTTTGTGACTCATTTTCTTCAAGGACCCAACCACGTTCGTTTTATAACTTCCGCAGCTACCTGGCGATACATCTGCTTGTATTTGGTTCATATTAGATTCGATTGTTTGGCGAGATACGGGATCATTTAACAATAGAAACGGCACAAAGAAGTTTTTCTTTATATCTATGAATGCCCTTCTCTGACAACGCTTAATACTTCCTCCACTGTAAGATTCGTTATCTGAATCTTCTCTATTTTCATGACTCTCGTCCTGACTTTGAATCACCAAAACTGGATTTTTATTCTGAATGCGCGTTACTAATACTCGTTTTCTTAGTCTTTGTCTCGCAGCTATGTAGATTTTAATATACACTATGGTCATTATAACAAGAGGAATAAAAAATGAGCCAAGTGATGAATACACAACATAACCGGGTTCTGAGGTGAGCTGGCAAGGTGTATCTGCTGTGAACTCTTCTGGCCAATCATTCCAGCCTAATATCGGTGGCGAACTGATTACTAAAGAGAGAACCCACACTCCTATGATTTGATAAACAACTCTTTTCAGTGTTCTCTTATTGGCGTAGTTTATGGGATCGGTTATTGCCCAATATCTGTCGAGTGCAATAGCGCACAAGTTCAGGATCGATGAAGTGCAGGACATTATATCACAAGTTAGCCACATCTTGCACAGTTGTTTGCCCCACATCCACCGTCCCAAAGTCATGTAAGCAACATTTAGAGGCATCACCAACACAGCTACTGCCAGATCGGCGGCTGCTAAAGACACAATAAAAAAGTTTTGCACTATCCTCAAAGGTTTATAAGTGAATACTCCCAGAATAACCAGAATGTTTCCAAAAATTGTTCCTGCTATAACTATGAATAGCAAAACAACAGTTGTCAGCGCTTCCCATTCTGGGACTGCGATTTCGATTCCAAAACTAGAGTTGTACAGAAAATTGGTTGAATAGCAAATTCCATCGAACGAAGAATTGTGTAATGAATCATTATTGTGATTTATAGAAATATTATAGACGTAATAATAGTCCACATTAATCAAATTGTCGTTCATGGCGCTGCGATGATATCCCACTAAAATATTACAAAAGTATCTTTAATTAATTTTCCTTTCTTGTCACTCGGGAACCAAAACATTGTAGAACCACATTTTTCATGAATTACACAAAAGTTAATTGTTCTTCCTTGTCCTTAATTAATTGGGGAATTCAATTTCGAAAATTATTTTCTCACTTTTGATTAATGTGTTACTTAGTACAATGTTTGCGGAATCAAAATATTCTTTTCTACCAAACGGTTCGTAGCAGACTGGCCTAAGGGAGACATTTTAAAGCCGACCCACATAGCGGAGATAGGTACTTCTAAATAAACCATAGGCATAGTTAACCGTGTATAACGTATGTTCTGACGACAAAGATACACAAAGATCTTTGTGTGTAGCCATGTCAACGTCGCGGCCGCCTGGGGCAGTGTGAGAGCTTTCCGGCTATTTTTATACAACCACCTACGAACACCTTGCTAGTTGCAATAGACATGATTTTGTACTGAAACACACTTACTACCAGTTTTCAGATTCCGAATACTTACCAACGTATTTATGTCTATTATAGAGTAAGTAGGTACATAGCTATCAACGTCTTATTTTTTCTTTTAATTATACTTTTGGTACCTACCTACCCTCTACCAAAGCTTGATTAGATAACACAAACATAAATTTAATAATAATAATAATATCCCCACCGCCGTATCTCTACGTTGACGTCGTGGTGGGGCATGCGCGCTCCGAACTCTAGGTCTGTGCCGGTAGAGTTTACTTTGCCGGAACATGTCTAGGGTGAGGAGCCAGACCAAGAGAGATACAGAAACCCGCAGGGCAGCATGTGGCGAGCTGTTGGGCAGTTGCGACCCCACGGACCCTATCTCCCGGGAGAAGTCATGTTCCTCATCTCTGGCTTGCCTTTATTGGCCGGCTGGAGTGAACACTGACGAGGAACTGAGCTCCCACCTCATTCTTGCCTTTATTGGCCGGCTTGAGTGGAGATTCACAAGAGCAAACGTGCTCGGAGGAAGGAAGTATTCCAGTAAGTGCTTGTAGGGATCTTGACCATCTTCCGGGCTCTGGGATTGTTCTGAGAGCCGTGGAATACCTCTCCACTCCTAGAGCACCTCAGGACATGTTGCCCCCTTGTCGCTACGTCACTATGTGCTAGCGACCGTTTTCGGGGGCCCATTATTGAGTGTGCAAGTCACCCCCTGCCATTTTATCCGTGTGTAAAAAAACATTGATCAGGCAGGGGCCATAGTCCTTCCATAGTTTTTGGTAACCAGTCCATTTTAACCACCCAAACCCATAATCCAATATCTTTGTTTTCCATATCCTGCAATAGTCCTACAGCAACCGGGGGTTGTCCTTGGGTGCACTTGCATAGTCCGTAGAGGGATAATCGTCGGTTGGTGCTTCATTTAATTAAAAAGCGTCTAACGGGCCTCTGCGAGTTGGCTTCGGCCCCTCGTACGCCTTCCAAAGGTCCGGGACCCCAGGATCCCGAGATATGTAGACATATATAAATAAAATAATAATATAATATAACACATATTATTTAACACAACAATTGGTACTTATAAAAAATCTTTAAGTCAAGTTATGGAAACTACCCAAACAATTTCGACAAAATTCCACCCTTGGCCTTGTGGAAGTGAAAAGAGGGGATTCAGTTTATATGATAATTTATCTTATTCCTTTGATCTATAAACTTGTTACTAGGCCCGGATACTTACCTATCTGAATATATTATTAAGATCGTTATCATTAATTTTCTTAAAACTACCTTTTAAAGAGGGGGAAGGGGTGTTGTAATTTGTTTCTCTTTAAACTTGAAACTTGGCAATACTTGCCTCAGTAAATAAGTAATAAAGTTTGTCACTATATTCGTTAAAGCTATCCCTCACAGAGGTTTCAGGGGGTGTCAAAGTTAGTCAATAAAATCAGTAATACAACTCCTTAAGTTCGTAGGTATCTATTCTGTTTGAATGACTATTTAATGAAATCATGACTTTTAAGATTACTTAGACTAACTTAAGGAGTTGTATTACTGATTCTAATTATTATAATTCTGTAAATACATATTTGTTATGGTCGCGTATCATAGGTAATTATTTAGATCAACATACAACCTGATACTGACCTGCAAATTGCAAAAAAAGTTGAATTTTGTATGTAGTTATTACTTTCATTTAAGACTGCATCGAGCGCACAGTGGCGCCCTCATCGTTATTTCGGTGATTTCTTTTATTTTAGAATGAAAATGCAGAAAATAAGCTCGTCAATCATTAAAACGGAGCTTAGTGGCCACTATTTTCCGTTTTAATGATTACAATAAAACATAACAATTTAAAACTACTTTTTGTAGTAATAATAACGTATAGTCTTGTGAAGCACAACATGACGAGCTAAATTTCTGCATTTTCATTCTAAAATAAAAAAAATCACCGAAATAACGATGAGGGCGCCACTGTGCACTCGGTAGCCTCTTAAGGAACATTTAATTGTCTATTAAGGCTCTTACAAACAGGCGCGACACGCGACGACACAAAGGGACTACTCGTCGCGCGGCGCGCGTTTGTAAGAGCCTTTAAACAGCATTCCTAGTTTCCGAGACTTTCAGGTATGTGACCCTAATTCATTGCTCTCGAGTGTATCTAAATGATAAAGATCGTAATCTTAATTTTCGAAACTACCCTTTTAATGGGGTGACAGTGAAAATACGATATCCTCGTGGACGAAGTCACGAGCGAAGTGCTACTCAGCCTATAATCAACCTGTGTACAGTCAGCTGCAAGTCGGTGGTAGCGCTTTGACCTTGAGCTGGCTTAGCCTAGTACCTATGGAGTTTCAATATAATAAAAAGAGGCTAGCTTAAACCTACTTGTATTGTACCACTGACGGGCGACCTACTGTTGATATACTACCTATACATACTTAATAATTTTACGACACATTTTGTTTTTCCGAGGCCTTGCTTGGGTCGGGGTTATTAAGTTTTAAATTAAAACTTAATAATAAGCGCATTTGTGTTCCCCATCTCTTGGACCTCTTCCTCTTGCTCTGCCTGATCTAAATAATTATTTGAGACTGCTTACATCGTTGATTGTACTGACATCTACCGGTCATATAGTTACATGAGTTGCCTCGCCGACCGCGACGCGTGACGGTGAGTTGCTGTCATTTGGAAACGCTAGATGTCATAAGTATGCAAAATTCTAAAACCAAAAAATAAAATTATGTATACATTTGAACATGATTTCAACAAATTAAAATAAATCACTATTGGGATGTGATTGGTAAATTAAACTACTGGTCTGGGTAATAATAATTAAAATCCATTTTATAATCTCCGTAGAACAGAACGAACATTCTTACTGTCAAATGGTTTAGCAACAAGTGGCGCTGGTGTGCTATGCTTTTTTACGCAAGAGTGAACGAGAAGTCCGATTATTTTGATTCTCATGTGACAACATTATTTTTCTGTCTGTTTGCTGTTCTGCACCTTTTGCGTTAGCTGTCAAAATATTTAGCGGAGACGAAACGCAAATGCAGTTTTGTAAATTATCGCATGTAAATCGCGCTTGTTAAACATTATAATCAACAATAATAATATACAAGCGTGCCTCCTGTATACCTAGACATCTTGTTCAAATGATAAGTGCAACATAATGGGGTGTTTATCGTGGATCCGAGGTATGACGTCCAACGTAGCTGTCTATTTTACTTAGTTTTAGATATTTTCAGTGTTTCAATTAACTAAACGATCTCGTTAATTGCATTTTACCGATGTCTTTGAACGTGAGTTCTTCATAACGTTTCCCTTGTTACCTATTATGGCACATCGTGCGTATGACCTTTTCCTTGAGTTAATGTTATTATAAGGCTGCGTACGTATTTACATTACGACATGGTATCAATTACATAGTCAACTTATTCGGCGAGAAATAATATTACTTAAGTTAATAGTAGCTAGTCGACCTCCCTCGAAGATGCGCCTCCCCTGAGGTGTGGAACTATTTATAGCCTCATGACTGAGTCTTCGAAACATCAACTTTTGACATAATTTATCATTTACCTGGTTTATTGCTTTACTATCGGTAATAATAACTTACCAAGTTACATCCAGTTCATATGTTTTGTCTTTCGGTATTGTTGCTATCTGAAACTTAAGTGCCCAATTGTTAACTATTATAACAGGTAAAACATATGATTTCCTTGTGTAGCTAGAGTAGGTACATTATTACTACATTTCTTGTATTATAATTTTTTGTTAAAGTTTTACTGCACTACACCTTCGATGAATTTAAGTCTGTTAGTTATCAACATACCTAACAGATTTATATTCATCTAATTTATTTATTTGAGATATATATGCACAACTGCACATCGCAAATAAATAGGAATAACATGATTACAACTTATGATTTCAGGTTTAAAAATGCCATTTCCTTTCAAAGATAAAGAACTGAACAAAATAGCTGCACTGTTCAATGTGTCCACATTTCTCCTGACATGTGCTGCATTGGTTCAGCCAAGCTGGTTCAGGATCAAAGGCCTGCACTGTACACAGAGCCTCTCTTTAGCACAATTCTTCTCCTTTGATAATGATGATGATGACCAAGAACAGTATACAATACACCAGAGTAATGAATATGATCCTATCCATAGAACTGACTTTAATGGTAAGTTATACTAATTTAAAAGAAAATTCAAACCTAATAACATGTTAAAAACAAGACTGTTTCGATAAACAAATCTATTCTCAAGAAATAGGTAGTAATTATTCTATTTCCCTCACAAGCTGTTACCCATCCAAAGGTTGTGATCAAAATTGCATTGAACTATTTGAAGAACTGTTACTCATCATCTGGTCAGCCTTTTCCCAACTATATTGGGATCGGCTTCCAGTTTAAACAGATGCAGCCAGTATTGTACTTGGAGCACCTGCTTATCTGACCTCCACAACCCAGTTACTGGGTAACACGATACCCCTTAGTAAGACTGGTTGTCCGACTTTTGGGCTTCTGACTACCTTTAACAACTGTCAAAGATCTTCAAATGACAGCCGGGACCAACGGCTTAACATGCTTTCCAAGGCAAGAACGGGTCTTGGTGTGTAAAGATAGTCACCCATTCACTGACGAACCGCGACTAGGGTATAGTAACCGGCATGAGTCGTGACCACAAACTGACACCTGTAGTAAATTTTTAAGTCTCTTTGGCGGAATGAAGAAGTCTGGGGTGCCGAGCTGCATGCGATTGGTTCGTCAGTCGATACTCGTCGTCTATTGGACTCTCGCTTGCCCCCACTACTGCCCATCTGTGCTCACGACTCGTGCCGGTTGTTATAGCTGATCGATCAATCCGTGCGGTTATTATTACTTAGCCACAGGCCCCTCAAGCATTTGAATATCTGTTACTATAGACAACATTTTGCAGGTTTACCCCCATGCACAACACCAGAGACTATAACACTGATGAGGGTACTAATATTATTATGCTTTATGGTGCTACTCTGCTCTTGTATTGGCACACTGATCAATCTTACAAGCTTGAACAGCAGAGCTATCAAGATGTTGAGAAGGAATGCCATACCAAGCATAATGTGTGTATTTTGGGTCATAGCTATTGTTGGAGTATGTTACTATACAACCGTTGTGCTTGGAAATGCAAACAACAGTGACCCAAATACCATACAGGTGGACTATGAGTATGGATTCTATACTATCACAGGAGCAGGTCAGTGGACAGGTTTATACCTTAGAAATAAGTGTTCTTGAAGCAATTTTATTATTTTGTTTTAATTAATTTAATGGAAAAAAGTAACACGAGGTGGACTTAGTGCCATTATCTTCTCTTTGAATTCAATATGACTTGGATCTAGCTAATTAGGCAGTCATGGGCTAGTACTATAGGGGACATCCGAATCGGACCACCATAAGGACTATTCTTGCTTGCAGCGCTCGGCCGCTATAGTAACGCTTACCTAGGGTCGTCAACCAATAATATCGCAGCAACAGGGGCCTTACTCCCGAAAACGATTCGAGTTTGATTTTGATTCCGATTCGAACTCGCTTCTGGGGCCTTACTCCAGACAGCATCGAGTTCTGAATTAATCGAATTGGGTTCGAATTAAATGCCGATCCATACTCTTGAACCTAACACTACCGCACGATGGTGCGGTGGTTCGAAGCGAAACTAACTTCGGTCAGTTTTAAGTTTTAAATCGAGTTCGGATCAGAAACGAAATCGAACATGTTTTCGTAAATGAAAAAAAAAAAGAGACTAAAAAACCAGCCGAGTTTTGAGCACAGATGTGATCATTGTGTGCACAGGATTTTGTTTTCATGGTGGTCACATGTCCGTACCTGTTACTATACATACCTACTAGGTATTTGTATAATGTATAGATGAGCTAGACTCTTTTTCATAGAATTGTCCCAGTTGCATTAGAACTAGAAAAGTGGAAAGAGGGAAGGCAGGGCAAGCCTTTGCCCTGCGTTGGGACAGCATAAGCTCATAATAAATAGTAATGAACTAAATATATGTAAAACTGTTAAGTACCATTTCGTGTGTATAAACTTGACTTACAAAGTTACAACACAAAACTGATAAGCCCATGGGTTTCCAAGATTTCAAGGCTGGCAGTTACTGAGTTTTCCTGTTAGTAAATTCTCAACAATCTGTTCTCTCTACTCTTATGTATCAACTAGAGAGATCGGATATTCGGAATTCGGATGCATATTTACCTAAAGTAATTTTTTTTGTATGGAAGTATGGAAGCGGCTCCCGAGTCAGGGTAGCCCGCGAAATTCAAATTTTCTTACGTTTTTTTGCAATTTTCAGGTCAGTATCAGGGCCTCAAGTCTGCTATTACAATAGTGTCAGAATGGTCTCGCCATTGTGAGCATTTGACAGATTTGCCATACAAATACTGTCAAATACTCACAATGGCGAAACCATTCTGACACTATTATAATAGCAGACTTGAGGCCCTGGTTGCATGTTAATTTAATATGATTTCAAATCATAATTTGAAATCATGACTTTTAGGATACACCCAGACAAATGAGCATGAACATGCAATAATCTTAAGAAAATTTGAATTTTGCGGGCTACCTGAGCGCTTCCCCGTATTATTATATTATATATATTTTTTTTTTTTTTTTTTTGTAAAATAAAGTCCCGGAATGCCAGGAACACCGGAAATGCATAACTAGTATAGTATAGTATGAAAGCGACTTCTAAAAATATATTTATTTAAAAAAAACTCCCGGGATTCTTGGATTTTATGCATAAATATTAAGATGCATATTTATTTCAAATTAATGTTTAACCCTCGATGCAAATATGTATATGTAGGGTGTAACAGGAGGGGTATGTGTTAGTAAAACAAAACAAATTAAAATGTGTTTTTTTTTTATAAAATTAAGTACTATATCCTGATTGGGCGTAAATATTACCTCGGCTACTTAGGTAGGTAGATATGCATCCAATTCTATAGTCAGAAAAAACACAAAATTTGTTGATTCCGGGATCGCGGGATTTTAACAATCGATACAAAAGTGCATTCCATATAAGCCATCATTTGAAAGTAATTAAACATTTATATCCGATTCTATATTCAGAAACCTAAATTTGTCGATCCCGGAACCGCGGGATTTTTTCGATACAAAAGCGCATTCCATATTAGCCAACATTTCAACTTTAGGTGAATATGCATCGATTATCCGATCTCTAATGATAACACAGACATGATATAAATCATTACTTATTAAACAGTACTTACCCATGTTTATTATGCGATTTAGATTCTAAGTACCACAGAGGTAGGTATTGTGTTTATGTTTTATCAAGAGGTATTTAACTCTATTGTATTTAATGACTCAGCATAATGGGATGTAAACAATCGATATGATAGCCATAATTTGTATGCTGCAGTATAAATTTATTACCTGAAAGTGTTATAAATATATTATAAAATACATAATGATTATTATTAAACATTTCAGGTGCACTGGCCTTGCTTGCATCTGCTGCTAACCTATGGGGTGCTCCATTGTCTAGCGACGAGGATGTTCAAAGACGGAATTTAATGGAAGACTGGGATGGATACGAAGCCCATAGTGTGGGGCCCACGCCAGCCGTGCCCACTCTGCCACCGTACACGCCCAGCGCCGACTACATGCCCTCAATACACCCGTCCTACGCGCCGCCAGTGCTCGGCACGCAACAATACTTCCCTTTCGACGACCTGTCGGTACTTCCACCGCCACCGCCCTATTCCCCTTGAGTTTTTTAAACTTATCCGATTTCATCTCGAATCACCCAAATATTGATGTATTTTTAGTTGTAATCTACAGTATTTATTATTTTAATTATAACAGCTTAATAAGCCCAATGCTGAAGGTTAGTTAAGGCTTGGAGTAGTGAGACGTCTAGAACCTCTACTGATGAAGGTACTAACAAAAAGGAAGTAATCTCAAGTGGTCTGTGCTAAGATAACAAACGTTTGCATGGATTTCTGAGACTTACAAATCCAAAGTTGGTAATAATACTTTTTTTAATTTATTATTTTACATGTGATGAATGTTTTCTAGGGCTGAGTTAAATTAACGCATAGGTAACCTTAATTAAAACTAATTGTAAACTCTAAAACGCCTAAAATCTAAATGGAATTATTGGTTTATGTATGTATATATTGTGGTTGTGAGTTAATTAATGACTACTGTTCACTTCAACATGTGATTTGCCATTTTAGTGCCTATTCATGTCGTATTTCTCGAAATGCTTTAAGATAAAATAATTGAAGTTCTGTTTATTATTTATAGCCTAACTAGGTGATTAATTTGTAGACTAAGGGCCGAGTAACATTATTTGCAACGGTTATTTTTAAACAAAATATAACCATCATGATAATCATTGATTCAGACTTCACACTGCTGTTCTAACAATAATCGATAATACAAATAAATTGTACGCGTAAATTCACGCCTTACACAAATTTACTAAAAGAACGACTATGAAATGCCAATGTAATTAAATCTCCAATGTATTGATACCTTTGCATGACATTGATGCCGATTCCCTTGTTCACAAAATTTAAGTTCAGTGCATCTTTTTTTTTCTATTTCATTAGAAAAGGACAAAAGATAAATTTTAGTTTAGTCCTGTCAAATTAATCAGCGCTTGACGTAAATTGACGTAGTTTTAGTTGGCAAGTTTTTAATGACTTCTAAACTTGTATGGAGTAGTGACAGGCACTGATTAATTTGACAGGACTAAACTAAAATTTATCTTCTGTCCTTTTCTTAATGCAATAGAAAGAAAAAGATGCACTGAACTTAAATTTAGTTTAGTTTGTGAACAAAGGAATCGGCACCAATGTTCTTATCATTTTAATGCTTTAACAAATACATA
Organism: Dryobota labecula; assembly: GCA_947523025.1. Classification (NCBI taxonomy): domain Eukaryota; kingdom Metazoa; phylum Arthropoda; class Insecta; order Lepidoptera; family Noctuidae; genus Dryobota; species Dryobota labecula. The sequence continues at coordinate 12,694,643 of OX383294.1, read as the reverse complement.
GATAATAATCTTTAAAACACTATTGGCACATGCTTTAATATTTATCGTTTCGATAATGGAACGGACACTATCACAACAAACCCCATTTTCTGAGTCATTTAATCTCTATTGCTCTCTTATTGATTGTGCTGTAATGGAATTGTAACTTTTTCTAAACTGGGTCACTTTGTTACTAAATGTTTACATGTCTAATCTAAACTACTTAATGAGTTTAATGACCCTTCTCAATATTAAATGAAAGCAATCCATCACTAAATGCCTTTAATGTTATAGAATGGTAATGATGCCATTGTAATTTAGTAAAATATTGTTAAATTAGATGGTAAATACTATAATTATTTTTGCATGATAAATAATATGTTGCAAAGTAAAATTACAGACTAGAGCGAAAACAATTGTGTATTGTAAGGATGAGTCCATCATAATAAATAGTATAAAATGTTGAGAGATCTGTTTCATCATGAAGAAACAATAAAATGAGCTTTTTAGATTCTAGTAATAACAATTTGTGGTCCTGGCTATATCACAAAAACTAGATAAAATATAACTAAATTTAAAATCTATGTATGATTAATAATAGTTAATAGTACTGGTAGCATACCCTGTATAATATTCATGTTACCAAAAATATAAGCATGTTATTAGTTTTATTGTTTGTTAATGTATAGATTCCTTATAGGGGTAAGAATAGTTATTCCCGGTATATCAACTGGGAAGTTTATTTTTACATTAAAAAAAACAAGAGTAAAATTTTATTTTTGTGTAAGACCAATATGCAATACATATCTATAAAAACGAAATTGTCTTTTCTTTGTTATAAGTATTATTTGATCTATACTCAAAGTCTCAAATTCAGATAATTTATGTAAACAACGGGGATAACACAACAAAAAAATATCTTCATAATGGTAATTCACATAAAATTGCAAAAAAAGAGGTTCTATTTTCTTTTAAATACTGATTTTAAGAAATAATAATTAAAAATAATCATACCATAATTATTTTTATAAATTTTCGGTTTTAAACAAAGTTATTAATAAAAGGAGATTTTCTGGTATAAAATATTTTATGATACTGGTAACAATGCAGGAGATCCAAACATTTTCACATTTTTTAATCTTCAACAACACTAATATTACAACTCTCATAAATAGATTCATATTGTAAGTAGCATATCTAGCCACATTTTGGACGAAAACGGCTGTAAACTGTTTCGATTGGAAATCGAATTTGGGACGCCTACGTCTAGCACTGGGCTTAAAAGGGCTGATTATGACTATCATATACCGTGTCTCCGACACACTACAAAAAACATTGTTTGGCAACAGTATTTTCTTTGCATAGTTCTTATAATTAATTCACTTTAATTTTATTGATGATTATTTACAAAAACATTTAATGATAAAATGTTTTGGACCACTGTCCTGTCATTTCGACAGTGACATTTCTTGACATTACTTTGTTTACATAAATTATCTGAATTAAGACTTCAGGTATAGCACAGACAGATACATCGTATTTCAAACACCTACTACCAACAGATGTGCCTGGAAAAAACCAAAACTAATATTACAAAGTACTGTTTTAGGCTACATTCTTAATCCAAGGCTATGTCAAAAATTATATTATAATGGAGATAACAGTTTCATGTCATGGGTCTTTATTTATGGCAATACATACATAAAATTACATCTCAGCATGGCAGTATTAACAAAGTACAAACGGTTGTTCAATCTACAGACATGAACACTAAATTTATATAAATAGTGGTATTAGATTATTTTAAAATAGTGTCTAAATGAGCAAAAATAACCAAGAGTCCTTTATCATAATCTGTTTCAGTGACTAAAGATACAATAGCAAGCACTATCTGATCGATTTCTAGCATTATCTGTGTGCATTTTCACATAACTGATATGTCTGTTCATGCCTTTCCATGGGATTTCATTATTTGTAATTACAGATCCTTCAGGGCGCTTAAGTCAAAATGAGGTTGTAGGGCAGCTCTATCTACTATATTTATAGGTCTTCCCTGCTGTGGTTCTTTTGCAATTGGCATCTTCTGAATAAAGTCATTTGACAGGCCATCATTTCCTATACTTATATTTGAAAAATTTCTTTGCAGTAAATCACTCTGAGAAGATGGAAGATTCAAATACTTGACTCGTTCTTTTTCTAAGTAATTAACTCTTTCCTTTAAAGTTATATTTTCATCTTTAAGTACTTCAGCTTGCAGTACTAACTGCTCCACCAGTGAATGTAAGTTCTGATTCAATATCTGCAACTCTTCTATAACAGTTTCCTGACCTTTTTCTACCTTCTTGCCATCAACTATGTCTACTTTAATAACTGCGTCTGTCACTTGGCCTTCTTCAGTGTTTCTATTCAGTAATGTATATAACAAAGAATCTGTTTCATTTATTGTTCTATATATAGCAACTTGGACTTTTGAACTATCATTAGTTTGTATATTATAGGAGGGATCTTTCACCAATCCTTTGATATTGTCCATGGCTTTTTTCACTCTTTCGTATTGTTCTTTCTTGCTTTTGATGAGATCTTTTTGTTTAAGATGATAGCTGTGTTGCAAGGTGATGGACTCAAGTGCGACTGATGACGTCGTAGATTTCATAGCGTCCAGTAATAATTCTGCAGCATTGTGATGGCACTGCATCGCCTCATCGTACCTATTGTTGATTAGGTGCGCCTCAGCACGACGGTGTTGTTGATGTGCCTGTTAACAATTTATTCACACTATAAAGCCACCCGGAAATACATGAATGTTATAATATTAGAAGAGATCTTTCATTACCAAATTGAGTGGATGTGATTCCATTTTATTATAACTATTTTACTATTATTCTACTCAATAAAATACGATTTATTTACTAATAATCTACTGGCACCAAGAATGCGTGTGTCAAAAAAAACTGCCAACTGTCGATGTCAGTCAACTGACGTATTTAACGTACTTTGATAAACTGTCAAAGTACGTCAAATTTTGACAGCTAGCAGTAATAATTGTCATCTTCGTCGTATTGATGATTCCTATGGAATTAGTATGTGCTGTTTATTATTATTTATTTTTGTAGTGTTTTTTCTTCTCAGGTCTTTGGCTGGTTTTTTCAAAAGAAAAAAACATGCGGGGCAGACTTCAGGGACTGCCGGTAGAAGTGAAAACTAATTAACTAAAGCGTTCGGTGACGATGACGAAAAAGTACACATAATTAGGTACACAGTATACATTATAGGTAGCTCATGGAAAGCGTTCGGTGATGATCGCGAACCCATACATTTTTCCCCTACCAAAAAAGTGCTCAAAGCGCCTAAAGAAGTTTTCATATAGAAAAAAAACCGAAGCCATGTAAATGCAACGTGTGGTGTGTAGTATTAAAGATAATTATGTCTGCGGGTTTCTGTATCTCTCTTGGTCTGGCTCCTCACCCTAGACCTGTTCCGGCAAAGTAAATCCTACTGGCACAGACCTAGAGTTCGGAGCGCGCAACCCCACCACGACGTCAACATTGACATACGGCGGTGGGGTTATTATTATTATTTCCTTTAAAAACATATAATTTACATTTTTAAATATTTTTATAAAAAAATAGTAGGCCACCGGAATCGAGAACAGGGTCCAATCTACCGCGGGTGGTCAGGGCTCCTGAGAGAGGAACCTCCCCACGATACACGCCGTGTCCAGAAGTACCGCTTTCTGGATCAAGCCCTTGATCCAGTTAACTAACGAGACCCTCTTCAAATGATGGTCGAAGCTCTTGGCTATTTGCCATTGGCCGTCACGACTATCGGCACAATGATTGCTGCATCCATATCCCACATGTCGACAACCTCGTGAGCCAGATCAAGATACATAGTCTGTTTATCTTTTTCAGCTTTCACTAGGTTCTCGTCATGCGGGACCGCGATATCAACAATCATTGTGCGACGCTCTAATCGATCTATCATCACTATGTCTGGCTTATTTGCAACAATAGTCTGTCAGTGATGATAGATCGATCCCAATACAACGTGAGAACTGGGTCGGGCACATATCTATAGTACGGTACTTCCTTATTATTATTATTTTATTTTTATGTGTTTACATAAAACCCCCGTACACCTTTGGAAGGCGGACGAGGGGCCGAAGCCAACTCGCAGAGACCCGTTAGACGCTTTTTAATTAAATGAGGCACCAATCGACGATTATCCCTGTACGCACTATGCAAGGGCACCCAAGGACAACCCCCGGTTGGTGTAGGACTATTGCAGGATTTGAAAACAAAGATAATGGACTATGGGTTTGGGTGGGTAAAATGGACTGGACGAAATAGCTGGGGGTGACTCGCACACTCAATAATGGGCCCCCGAAAACGGTCGCTAGCACATAGCGACGTAGCGACAAGGGGGCAACATATCCTAAGGTGCTCGAGGAGTGGAGAGATATTCCACGGCTCTCAGAACAATCCCAGAGCCCGGAAGATGCTCAAGATCCCTACAAGCACTTACTGGAATACTTCCTTCCTCCGAGCACGTTTGCTCTTGCGAATCTCCACTCAAGCCGGCCAATAAATGCAAGAATGAGGTGGGAGCTCAGTTCCTCATGAGTATTCACTCCAGCCGGCCAGTAAAGACAAGCCAGAGATGAGGAACATGACTTCTCCCGGGAGATGGGATCCGTTGGGTCGCAACTGCCCAACAGCTCGCCACATGCTGCCTTGCGAGTTTCTGTATCTCTCTTGGTCTGGCTCCTCACCCTAGACATATTCCGGTAAAGTAAACTCTACTGGCACAGACCTAGAGTTCGGAGCGCATAAGCCCCACCACGACGTCAATGTTGAGATACGGCGGTGGGGTTATTATTATTATTATTATTTTTAAATGTTTACATATCTCGGGACCCTGGGGTCCCGGACCTTTGCAAGGCGTACGAGGGGCCGAAGCCAACTCGCAGAGGCCCGTTAGACGCTTTTTAATTAAATGAGGCACCAACCGACGATTATCCCTGTACGCACTATGAAGTGCATCCAAGGACAACCCCCGGTTGGTGTAGGACTATTGCAAGATCCCCCCCGGTGGGTTCCCGCATTGTCGAGGCGGGGGGGCTCAGTAGCCGTGGCTTGGAGGGCCACGGTGAAGCTAAGAGGAACCCGAGGAGGGGGCCGCTCGTTAGGGCTTTTGCGGCTAAGCCGACGACGTAGCGGCCGTAGGTATTGCGGTGCCGCTTTGGCGACATCGCAACTGAGGCGGGCCGCGATGTCGAATGGGCGGCATCGCGGCTGAGTGTGGGAGGCCGCGGCGGGAGAGGAGTGCCGGTATTGCGGTGAGCCGTTCTCCCTACCTTCCGCGGCCTTGACGGGGTCGCCACCGTTGAATGGCGGACGCGGTGGGGCCGCAGAGGAAGAGGAGTGTCGGTATTGCGTTGGCCGCTCTCCCTATCCTCTGCGGCCGAAAAGTGGTAGGCGGCGGGGCCACTAACCTGACCCGTTGCGGGGGGACCAGGGGCGCCTGGACGCGAGATCGTCTGGCGCGAGGTCCCAGGTGGAGGCCAGCAGGCAACGGGTGCGGGGGCACCCTTGCCTGTATTGCACAGGCCTCTACCAGTGTCGGACGGGAATGGCCAGGTGTTCCCGGTCATTCCCATATCGCCCCCAGGCTGAGGGCCATGCGGGGCCCGCCAGTTAGGCGGGCATGCGCCGGGAGGGTTGTGGACGTAAAGGCTGTGCCGGTTTCCCATGACCCTCCCATCAAGGCGATGAGGGAACTCCGCTGAGTTTTAGTGGGTATTCTGCCATTTTGGCAGGGAGTCCCACATACCCCGTCTCGTCCCCCGACGAGCGGGCATGCGTAATGCATTTCTCAGCGTAAAAAAAAAAAAAAAAAAAAAAAATGATTATTGCAAGATATGGAAACAAAGATATTGGACTATGGGTTTGGGTGTTTAAATTGGACTGGTTACCTAAAACTATGGAAGGACTATGGCCCCTGCCTGATCAATGTTTTTTTTCACACGAATAAAATGGCAGGGGGTGACTTGCACACTCAATAATGGGCCCCCGAAAACGGTCGCTAGCACATAGTGACGTAGCGACAAGGGGGCAACATGTCCTGAGGTGCTCGAGGAGTGGAGAGGTATTCCACGGCTCTCAGAACAATCCCAGAGCCCGGAAGGTGGTCAAGATCCCTACAAGCACTTACTGGAATACTTCCTTCCTCCGAGCACGTTTGCTCTTGCGAATCTCCACTCAAGCCGGCCAATAAAGGCAAGAATGAGGTGGGAGCTCAGTTCCTCGTCAGTGTTCACTCCAGCCGGCCAATAAGGGCAAGCTAGAGATGAGGAACATGACTTCTCCCGGGAGATAGGGTCCGTGGGGTCGCAACTGCCCAACAGCTCGCCACATGCTGTCCTGCGGGTTTCTGTATCTCTCTTGGTCTGGCTCCTCACCCTAGACATGTTCCGGTAAAGTAAACTCTACCGGCACAGACCCAGAGTTCGGAGCGCGCAAGCCCTACCACGACGTCAACGTAGAGATACGGCGGTTATTATTGGCAGTGCTTTAGGAAGGCTTATGTCCAGAAATGAACATCTTTTGGCTGAAATGATGATGATTTTTGATTTATTCAAAATTAAAATAAAATTTTGATAATTTTATTTTTATTATTAACATAAGCGGGATATTTACCATGTTTATTATTTGTTCTGAGTTCCCGATATTTCGGCGCTGTTGCAAGCACCATGATCACGGATAAACTGAAGTCACTGCGGGTGGGTGTTTATGAGCAGACAAAACGGTCTACCCTCTTTCTTGAATTTTATTTTTATTTTGAATAAATCAAAAATTTTAGTATACCTGTATTAGGTACTTTGATGCCAGATTGACTGTCTTAGGGAAACCTCAGACAATCAACCTTTAGGCAGTGTATCTTATACCATAATATATAACCTAATTGTTTGGAGACGGTTTGGAGAATAGAGACTCTCTCTCAGGCCGGGAATGGTACATCATACGCTTAGAGCATTTAACCTAGGTTTTATGCTCTAAGGTCATACGTCAACTTGATTTTGTTTGGTGTATTGTTGTCCATCACTTCAGAAGTAGACTACTCCAAGGGATAGGTAGATACAATAACTCTCATTCATTTTAAGGGTTCCGTTACTACGGAACCTTAAGTCAATATTCCTAACAAGGAACCCTTATGGTTTCGCCATGTCCGTCTGTCTTTCTGTCTGTCTGTCCGCGGCTTAGCTCAGAGACTCTTAGTGCTAGAAAACTGTAATTTGGTATGGGTATACCTACATATTAATCACGCCAACAATGTGGTAAAATAAAATCTTGAAAAAAAAAATATTTGGTACCTACCACCCGTACACGTAAAATGGGGATGATATTTTTTTTCTCGTCTGTCCCATGGTTTAGGGTATCGTAGGATAGGCCGTTTAAAATATTACGGGTTTGTGAAAACCATTTTTCGATTCAGGGATCCGTTTGCGTAATATTAAGCTTTAAAGTATGTTCAAAGTGCTAATTTTTGTTAGATCCAAATGTCCCACTCCCCTGCCAGCTAAATGGTTGTATTTGGATACGTGAATACTATCACAGCTACTTAGATGTGACTATTACTCGTTAACTTGTAAAGCTTACTTAGGCCTTAAAAGTTACCTAGTAGATAATAGTCGACTAACTTGTATTATTTTGCAGTTGAAAAACATGCTCTTCAACTACACAAGAACATGTTTTTCAACTACAATGTTAAGTTTGTTCTTGGGATAAATTCATCCCACCTACGGAACCCTTCATTGTGCGTGGTCCGACACGCACTTGGCCGGTTTTTATATTCTGCTGTCGCAATACAGCAAATGTGAAAAACAAAATGGAAATGACATGTGTCAATAAAAAAATCATTTTGATTTTCACAATGCATGTGTTCGAAACATTTTTAGCTTATACATTTAGCATGTACCCAAAAGCATATATATCCTATATTGAAAATCACAATGCAACATCACCCTCGCAATTTATATAATATCTGGAAAACAAAAACTAAAGAAATACTAAAAACTTCGCATTTGACAGTGGCGAAGAAAATTCTCGCGTATAAAATCTTTTTGAGACCAATGTTGATTTTCGATTGGTTCGAAGAACGCGACAATGATATGAAAAATCTAGAAATCCAGGCCCTAAAACGTATCTTTGTTACAAATAATGAGCGTAGTCTGTACAAGCGCTACACGGACATAGATGTGACTAGATACATGAAGTTACAGGAGATACGATGGAAGCGCGCAACTGGATCTGATTTCGGAAATCTTCGGAGAATGCTTCAAGAACTGTCCAAAATGGGGGATCCTTCACCGTATTTCACCATAGCTGGGCTTAATACTAAAGGTAATAAACATCACTGTCAAGTATGTTGTCGATGTCGACATGGTCCTCCTACCTCGCATCGTCGTTATACCCACAGTATGTCAACCTGTACGGATTCTGGCTCCTCAACAAGGTCTGTACCCAGAAGAAACACGCGTTTAGCTAATACAAAACGAATTCAGTATAACAGACGTTAACTATGCTTATCTCAATAAACATCATTTTATTATGTTCTAATACGTATTTAATTTGAAGATAACATTACATACCTACAAACATAGGTACATAAACTCAGATCAGATCAGAAACAGATCAGATCAGATCCATAAACTCATGCCTTCTCCAATGTGGGTTAACAGAAACTACAAAACGCCAACTGAACTACGATACGATACCTAATAAGAGCAGAGATAGCCTACTGGTGTGACCGTCGGACTACCAAGACATAGGTCTCGAGCATTTGTTAGCATAAGGACAGATTCACTTTACGCCAAATTCGCGTTAGGTTAGATTCGCTTAAAGACAGAATATGTACAGACCGCAACATAAAGTTCCTTTGTTCGCATAAGGACAGATTCGGTTTACGCCAGATTATTACACCATAATATTTCAATTACGACGGGCGCTGTGGCCGAACAGTCTAGTATCAAAACTGCCACGCAATGGGAATCCTGCTAGGGGCAATATTGGCAATATGCTAACAAATGGTCTTGAGTTCGAACCCAAGGCTGGCAAGGCTGGCTGGCACCCGTTCGCACCTCAGACTTTTTCGGATTCATGTGCGTATTGTATAATTACACTTGCTTAAAAAACGGTGAAGGAAAACATCGTGAGGATATCATGCCTGAGAGATATTTCTCGACGGCTTGTGAAACCAATCAGAGGCCCATGGGTGGCATAAAAACTGACACCTGGTTAGTCACTAACCACACGAAAAAGAAAGAAGATGCCTACCCTATAAACTACTTACTATCCAAAATGTCGCGAAGCTCGTGCAGTTAGCTAGCAATGAATCGCAAATAGTCTCTCACTAAAGCCGGATTTATACAACTGTGTTGTGTCGTGTCGTGACGCCTTCTGACGCAGTGTGTGCCAATCAAAAATCTTTACAGATTCCGTTTGATTGTTGGAGTCCGCGTCACGACACAACACGACACAGTAATATAAATCCGGCTCTTGCTGATGCTAATGCTACAAGCTACTTGGTGAAATAATAACAGAAACAAAATCCCACATCATATCGTCTTTATTAGGTACCTAATTTGCTTTGTTAAATAACTAGTAGGTACCTGTTTATGTAGGTAAGTACCTTCTTTTTTTCAATCAACTTGGAAGATTTCAAGAAGAAGGATCACTAGAGCTGCATTGAATTTGATTATGATTCGTTTACTATTTCGTCAATAATAATTAATAATAATCCTATAAATCTTTGATTTAAAATCAATCATTCGCTTACATATTTCTGCTGGAAACTTAATTTTCTATCGCCATCGTCTCTGACAATGTATATCATCTTGGGGCGACATTCGTACTCCAAGTGTGTTAGAAGTTACCGAAGTTACCCCCTTACGAGGAAAGGCTGATTCACCATTTCTTGAACTGGTCAAGTTTGTCTAGGATTGTCCCAAAAATGTACACGGGGACGCCGAAAACGTCTTTTTAGAGCTACCTCTTCTTTTTTTAACAACATTGACCAACGTAGCCGTTCGTTCTTTACGTGTTCTACAACATTGCTTGTTCCGAATTTAGTATAAACGGTCCTGGTATTAGGCTTAAGTCTGTTGGGATGCCTTTGCGGATATTTTGATTTATAAATTTCTACTAAGAGGGCTATTTCAAAGCGTTGTAATTTATTAGAGTTACATTTATCTAAGTCCCAAAGCTCGCAACCGTATGTGAGGATAGGTCTCACGAAGAACTTGTATAGTTGGAATTTAGACCGGCAGCGTAGGTCAGGATTACATAATACCTTCCAGTAACGTTGACACCACAGTTTCGCGCATCTCAGTCGTTCTATTATTTCAAGACTCATCCGTTTTCTGTTTAACTGCGGTATACCTAATCTGTTATAATAAGGATTTTGCATTGCAGATGAAAATTTAAAAGTACTCCTACCTAGGAACCATATTTTTTGTTACAAAAATCGGTTACTTTAAAACCAAACTGACGTATTAACGTCAATAATTGCAAACTGTCAGCTGCCATATAGCAATCATAGCCAATATACAGATAACCAAGGAAGCGACGGAACTATCATAAAAGTTTTTAAGCTTATTTTTAGGAAGCCTGACGCTTACCTACGTTCATTGTAGTGTCTTCAAGTAACATAGATATAAAACCTACCTACATAGTTAGGTACTTAGTGATTAAGTTATAAAATCTGCGTCCGCTTGTGTTCGTAATACTGAACAACAATGTTATCAGGCCCATTGTTAGAGAATTCACTGTTTTGTTTAAAAACAAACTGCCGACCATAAGTGCAACATCTAATCGCAGCTTTTATGCAGTTAACAGTTACCTACAAATTCAGTTACTCTGGGCTGCTCAAATCGACAAGACTTAAAATGATCAACAAATGTCTGTCCTTTGCTATAATGTGGAGTGTGGTATACGGTGGGGCTTCTCAGTGCACGGTAACTGAAGTAAAGACTCTTCTCGAAGGATGTGATCGGCTTATTGGGTTGAATGTGACGAGCGTCGGGGGCACCATGGTTAATGACCACAATTGTGACGTTCTTCTTCCGAAACAAGTCTTCATTGAAGAACCGCTGTTCCAGTATCCTTTGGCTGATTCAGTAATCTCTTTTTGACTTTATTAGACTTAAGAATTAAGATGTGGGGCGGAAACTCCACAATGACTAAGTTGGGCAGTCTGTCTCGCCAACAGCTGGCTACTTTCTGTCGTATCCAAAAGCAAGAAAAGTCAGCTAGAATAAGAAAAATATTGTAGCTACACGACATTGGTTCGGCTTGTGATAAGAATAACCAAAACACAAACCAAAGCTGAAATTACCAGTGTTTCAATTAGCCGAAATCAAAACAAAACTGAGTGGATTTCTCAAATAACTTTCTTCTTTCTGATTTGCTTTGTTTGTTGTAGAAAAAGTTCTACACGTTAATTATGGTGGATCCCGATGCTCCGCCACAGTTGGAAGGTGAATTTTACCTTCACATGGTCAAATCTAATATACCAGTAAGTAATGTTCATCATTAATTATATTATTAAGTAGGGGATGTTTCGGGATTTTTTACGTGTAGATTTGGAGTTGTAACAATAATCGAGGTATGTAGTTTAGTGTTAAAAAGGCTAATATGAGAAGATAAATGAAATTGTACGGTGGCCAGTACATCATATTACCATAAACTGTCAAATTTTCTCGTTCGATTTTGAACTTATTCGTCAACATTTTAAAGTTTGAAATCGTTTGGCGAAATTTGACAGTTTCGTGTAGCTTGATGTGCTGGCCACTGTACTTACAAAAGATGTGGTAGGTAGAAATTGAAATTCAAAACGAGGACTGAATAGCCGTAAGAGATGAATGGGGGAAAATACAACGAAGACTGAGAAACTTGAATTTACTGGTCTGGTGAACATGACGCGAAATGTTCTAAATCCAGCAATACGTATTGGTCAAATTTATCGTGGGTTCGTTATAACATGTTTTATTTTCCAGGGACTGGCTTTGAAAGCGAAAGAGAGCAGTAAAACCGTTGGAATAGATTACAGAGGTAAGTTCTATATCGCAAAAAAAAAAAACATTTCCTGCTTTAGTTTCTCAATATTATATTTGGCTTTTAATGAACAACTCTCTTTAGGTTATAAGCCACCAGCGCCACCTCGCGCCACAGGCCCGCATCGCTACGTCATCCTGCTCTATGAACAGGCCGACGGCAACAATTTCCTGCCCACTGTGCCTTCTACACGACACCGGTTCTCGCTCGCCAAGTGGCTCGTCGGTAAAAATCTCTGCGGACCAGTCGCAGGAATTGAATTCAAGACTGAATTCTAGATGGCGTTAGTAGTTTCGAATACGAAATGGAATGGAAGTTTCTCTGAATTTTATTATGTAGTAAGTAGGTAAAGCCTTTATGTTAAAAGTTTTGTCTTTTATAAATAATTAAGTAGGTAGGTAGTTTAGTAGTTTGTATATTCACATAGATTTAAGCAGTTTTACCTATGTAGTTTATGATTAAAAATAGTTTCAAATATGATATAATTTAACACAAAGTTGTCCGGTAATTCAAATAATTAAAAATAGATACTTACTTTACGATCTTCATAAATACATGCATGAGAAACTGTTGAAATAGGTACCTATAAAGAAAATGCGCCTATAACAAACGCTGAGGTAGATGTTAGAAATAAATGATATTTATAATTTCATAAAACCGAACTAAAGCATTAAGGGTAATGAGAATTTAAAATAGGAATAAATAACACATTAATATATTCTTATTACTCTCACAAATGGTGCTAAACCTGTTGGACCTATAAAATAAAGAAAGGTAAAAAAAATTTGAAGAAGTAATAAAAACAAAATAACTATCAGGTTTACGCCTTTAGATTATATTCTTACAATAAGTAAATATCATAAAATCTCCAAAGGTGATGGTTTATTACTTTCCATTAAATTACACTCAAACTATTCAGTTTAACGAAGCTAGTAAAATAACAAAAAAGAAATAAATATTTATGTTCAGCTGTATTTACAATTGAATACAAATACTAAGGGTTAATTAAAACAACGCCTATACTCTTCGTGCTAAAACACATTTCTTTTGTTTCATTTCAACGGACAAGTTGAAAAGTAATGGCGGCACGAGCTGAGCGTAGGCTGCGCGCGCGCACGCGACACTTTCCTCTCACCTCGCGGCCCACGCGACACCACCGTGCACCGCGCCTAATTTATATCAACAAATTATTTTCTCATCTCTAACTACTGGTTTTATCCAAAGTGATTTATTGTTACGACCTAACGATATACATTTTTTTCAAATTTACTTTTCGTTGGCGAATGTTGTTACGGGTCACCAAAATAATGCGAATGTCATGTGGCGTGACAGTTCTCGGAATAAACATCATGGTCCATGACCCGGGTGGTCCCTTGCAGTTTTATAGTGGTACTTAATATGTCAATGTATTATAGCCGCTGTTGTTTTCGGACACTTTTATAAAGTATCACAGAGTTTAATTGTGTTTATAAAAGTTCATTCAATTTCAGTTGAGTGTCGTTTTTAACTTGACGTTAAAAAATGTCTTCGTCTTCGAACATTTATTATCTACGGTTTTGTTTTATTTTATTTTTTCGGAATTATTTTGGAAGTTGTACGATTTAGGAATTCTTGGTTTGAGCACATCCCGAACAATTAGGTAACACCAGGAGCCTACAGTTTTTGCCACAGATTTAAAGTTATAGCGTCATAAAATTTGAGTTATTGCTGCGAAGCTTTATAGCACTTATGAAAGCAACTCTCAAAAAATTATCTTGATGCCACACGTAGAAACTTAAAGTTTTACACAAGATGATTTTCTTGACTTGTCAATGGCTTTCGAAAACGTTTTTTACACTAATTTGAATAGATGACTAAGTAATTGCACTTTAGAATGCTATACTAAGGATAGGTACACTTGGTAAATAATACTTTACTAAGATTCAAGTCAAGAAACCAGAATAAAGGATCTTAACAGGAAGACATTTTGGGAATCTCTGTTTTCTATGGGAGTTCCACAGAGCGCGATACTTGGCCCGTTCCATTTCAACAAAGTACCAATAATACTTGCTATCCTTATTGCACGTAAAGTGGATTTTTTTGTATCAAGAAAATATAGGTACGACGAGAAGCCAAGCCACGTGGGCGTTGTCTTGCACCCAAATTGCTTATCACACTTTCAATCACAATCCGCGAGTATTGAAGGATTTTGCTAATCCATTGATTCATAGGTTTGAAAAATGCGTATGCTCAAGAAAGTAAATAGCGCAATGAACGTGGGTGAACTGTCAAAATGAAACCCATTGCGATTAATTGTCATTTATGTATGTTACGCAATTACCCTAAAGGTCCTAATTATAGAAGTAGAAAAGATTCCAAGAGTAAACCTATAAATAGGTTCAAAAAAAAAACCTTGAATTCCAGGTAACATAATATTGTATGAGTTTATGTATATTTGAAAGTACAGTCTTAATTGGGACTTATTTTTGAGTAATCCCCTATAAGAGCAACTAAATTAAAGAAAATATATGTAGATTTCGTCTAAAAACACAGGTTATCAGAAACATGGGTCACGTCTGGCAAATTAATATCTTAAATTAGCAGAGAACAAAATATGTTATTAAGTTTCCATTTATTTATCGTATATACTTTATTGTACACCAGAAAATAAATAGCAAAAAATATATTTAACACTAAAAAACATACAATGAGCGGCCATTTCGCTTTTTTGCGATCACTTCCAGGCAACCTTGGAATGGACAATGATGGCGTACCTAGATATAAAAATGAGGTTGTTATTGGTGCAAAATTATAAGTATAAAGATACAATATACTCGTACTACAATAGATACATAGATATTGTGGAGTTTCTTGCCGGCTCTTGTGGAGTTTCTTGCCGGCTCTTCTCCATAGGAAACGACTAACTCGAACCGTGCACCTAGCTTCTGACGTTTCATAAGTGCCCATGTATGTAGGTTTATGTGAAATAAAATATTTTGATTTTGATTTTGATATCTGTTAATAGATACGTATTTACAATTTATCATACTAAATAATAATATCTATATAATAGAAATAATAGAAATCCGTGTGGTGCCGGACGTAAAGAATAATACCACCCCATTTCCTCCCGTGGGTGTCGTAAAATGCGACTAAGGGACATACTAGAGAATGGGCAGCAGCGTTCTGTATGTTTGTTTTTTAACACCATACTGCGATCGCCAACCCGCCTGCCAAGCGTGGTGATTATGGCAAATCGTAAAAATCGCAAAAACCCCTCCCCTTTGGGGGAGGCCTCTTTCGGCTGAAATGATGATGATGATGAATAGAAATGAAATTCTGTTCGTTGGGAAGCGCATCCCTTCAGAACGGCTGGACCAATTTGACAATTTTTTATTTTAAAATGTTCGAAATAGTCCAAATCAGGTTCTTACGGAAAGAAAAAAAAATAAAGGTTTTCGAGAAAATTGGAAAATTCGGGTAAAAACTATTGTTTTTTTAATGATAAGAATATAATAAGCAACGGAAATAAATGACGAGTACAAATTATTATAGCTACGAGAATAAGATCACTTTAACAAGTAAAGTTCCTTCCCGGGTCTCTTAAATACAGGTAGATAACGATTGCGCGCGTTTTATTTGAACTGGCAATGCATTCCACAAAGGAACGACCGGGAGCTTCACAAAAAATTCGGAAACATTGTCATATTTGGGCTAACTGAATATGAATCCTAAACAAACATTTTGAAGCCGCTTAAGTTTATCGATTTGGTCTGGAGCAAGGTCAAGATAGAAAATGACCAACCAATTAGGGGTTTATTTATAAGCGTTGCTTAAAGTTAAGGGACGTTCAAACGTCAAAAATGTATGGTTAAACAGTCGCTAATCATTACTTAACTTTAAGCAGCGTTTATGAATAAACCCCTTAACAAGATCAGCTACTTATAAAGTACAAGGGTTTTTGTTTCAAAACAAGCAATTATGTTTTAAAATGGATTTATTTACAGGTTTCTTTATTTATGAATTTTACGCATCCACAAAACAATGTACCTACCTAGGAACAATCATCAGCGTTTCATTGAATATTAACATGATTGTCTTAAAAAAAAGACTTTTTTTTTCATTATCTACAAAATAATTTTAGATAATTTAATTGTAGGTAACGATTAAAAATAAAAATAATTACGTATCCAATAAATGCACTAAAATAAATTGTGATGCGCATAAATTTTATTTTGTAATAAACAAACATAGGCTCTTAGAAGTGTTCCGTAATCATACTAATGTTGAATGAATGATTAATTCCGGTTAACCACAGAATGACATAAAGGAGTGATCAGTGCTCTTATTAATTCTAGGAAAAAATATTATTTGTTAAAACTTTGTTTTTTATTCCTTTAGTGTTGGTCGAAACTGGTAGGTACCAATGACGTAATGCACTAAAATATTGTATCTTACCTTTCATTAAATAATATAACACGTTGGTAATACTGTCAATCGCTGTGGTAGAGACAAGAGACAACAAACAAAACGAGAATGATGGGGAAAGGAAAGCTGGATAATGGCTATTCTATCTCTGATGAAAACTCAGGTATACTACCCACACGAGAATAAATTGACTGAATTGTGACAATACCTAAAAGTAGATCAATAACTTGCTCAATTATTCAAAAACATAATAATCCAGTCTTCAGATTACTAAACGCTATTAGAATCCATTCACAGATGACATCACCAAGTCAAGTGCAAGTTCCGTCAACGTCAAGCTATCCTCCTAATTAACAATTATGTTGAAAGGTAAAAAAGAGACAAAACTCTCTGATAGATATCTAATGGTTGAGTTGTCATATCACGGAGTTGAATGTCGCATCTTTTTTGACAGGAAGCTCGTCTATCGTAAATTAATCGACATGGCTCTCCAGAAACACCAAATTACGGAACCGGTTTGGCGTGTGCGCGGCCGCTGACCCGCCGGAAATACTTGCGACGCAACACCCATAGAGAAACTCGCCACGTTTTTCTTAATATTCAAATGGAGGACATTACGGTGCATGATTTCGAACCCTCGATGTCATCAATATTCTACATGTTATTGAAATTTTTAACCTGCAGGAACTTTTTTTTTGTCTGGGA
This sequence comes from Dryobota labecula, assembly GCA_947523025.1. Taxonomy (NCBI): domain Eukaryota; kingdom Metazoa; phylum Arthropoda; class Insecta; order Lepidoptera; family Noctuidae; genus Dryobota; species Dryobota labecula. The sequence continues at coordinate 12,677,439 of OX383294.1, read as the reverse complement.
CAGTAAAATTTTGTAGAGTAGTGTTGTGGTTTTTTTATTTTTTTATTTATTTTTATTTAAAGAAATTATAATGCAGAGATGTTACTTCATTCTAAACTCGCCAAACTTTTACGTTTGATGGAGAGAGGCGCTCTTTTTCATAAAAATGAACCACCTTACGTGCATAGCCACTACTTATACATATATTATACTGTTATGGTTTAATCTTAAACAATTTATTTAGTTCTGTTTGCTATCCTGTAAAAAGTTTTTAAGTTTTGTTTTAAGTGATCCTATACAATTTTTTTCTTTTTATCTTAATAAATCTATTTTGTTAAATACTTTAGGTAGGTACCAAATACTTCGATGTTCTCTTACCATAATAATTTTTTATCTGTGGTTGTACCAGTCTGTTCTCTCTAATACTACGTGTGTTGTACTTGTTTTTAACATTAGCTTTATATTCTTCATTATAATAATATTCTAGACCTACCAAATAATACACTTTTTTATCTATCGGCATAATTTTACAGGTGGGAAATAACTTATCATATACACATACTCATACTCTTTGTTACACTTATCTTTAACATTTTTACTGACCAGAAACTTTATCAGTCTTACTTGTATATCTTTAATATCTCTTAAATATGTTATAAAGGTTCGCCCGTACACAAGGAGTCCATAGCTTATTTTTGTATAGTCGACCTTATGTGTGGCCTGCTCTTGACCTCGATCTCGCCTGTTGAAAAGCGATGGATGAGGTCTATGATGGAACGAGCGAGAAAATGCCTGTTCACTCAAGGCAGACGGATTATATGTGGAAAAGAACACAGACGCTGGTAGAGAGTTCCACGCTTTGGCTGTGCGCATAATAAATGTCGAGGAGAAGCGTCGAGTGCAGCTGGACAGGATATCAACCAATTGCGGATGGTACCCTGCAGTACGTCTGGTAGTCCGGTAATGAAAGGGCGATTTCGAAATCAGGTCGTGAAGCTCTTGCGCACTCTGTGAAGTACAGTCTGTAAGACGATGAGCCAGACTGTGAAGCCTAGCCACCAACGTTTCGTCGCCTATAACCCTTTTTGCTCTGCGTTCTACCGAGTCAAGTGCAGGAAGTTGGTATTTTGCTGAGCCATCCCATAAGTGGCTGTAATACTCCACACAGGAACGGATCTGCGGTTTCTTTTTTTTGGCCTCATACCTAATTTCTTTATCACCCTAAGGTTGAATTTCACTTCCTCGTCATAAAACGCCAGAAGGTCTATTTGTATATGTGAATACAACTTTGAGCCCAGTTCGAGCGTTATACTGTAAAGGCTCCTATAAACAAGCGCGACACGCAACGCGACAAAAAGACACCGTTCGTCGCGCGACACCCTTTAAGCCGTTTATATAACGCTCAAACTCGATATATATTATTATGTTGTTCAGTTTGTATACATATAGATTTAGTCAAATCTATATTTAGTCAATTCTATATTATTTTAAACATAGACTAAATCAATTATAATTGGTGCCTGTATTTATTCATAGCAATAAACAGTTACTACCACACAATGATCAGCTTCAGCAGAATATTATTATAGATAATATGTTTATTCCGAGAATTGTCTTTAACGTGAAAATATATTCGAACACCTATCTACGTACCTAAAGTCAGGGAATTTAATTGTTTTGCAAAATGACAAACTTAAATTTACCGTATATTCAAATCACAACCGTCATTCTTTGACAGTTGTATAAAATGGGCATAACCATTGATATATATGTTACACTAGATTAGTAATTACCGCGCTAAGGCGTTGCTACTGGACATTTGGCCACAGCCTTATGCGTAGCTAACGTCAGTTCAGTGCTCTGTGTGACGCCAACCGAAGTGAACCTAAATATATTAATAATAATAACTTAATAACTTAAAAATAACTTTTTAATAATAATAAGAATCAGTATCTTATTACTTTTAAATGTTTAGTGGTTTCAAAGCTACGTCGCGCGTCGTCGCGTTTAAATAGTGGTTACACTTTTTTGACACATTTTAATGAGGTTTGCTTCTTTAGTTATTTCACTCAATGGGCATAACAGTAACATTGCAAATTGTCGCTAGGTGTCAATTTTCTTTAAAATAACGTTCTTTGACTGTACAAACCTACTTCAATTAATTTTCGTATAAAACCACTTTAGAATTTATTTACGTACTAGCTGCCCGTGGATTCGCCCACATGGCTTTTTCTAAAATAAAAGTAAAAATAGTTACCCCTTATAATATCAGTTATTTTCCAGTGAAAGTCCCATCAAAATCGGTCCAATCGTTTCGGAGATTAGCCAGACACAAACAGACAGGTAAAAATATAAAAATCGTTTTTTTTTTTTTTTTGTTATAGGTACCGTATATACTTCCCTATGGATTTAGTAAAAAGCTATTTTGATATTACAAATAGACATTTTAATTTTATTTATTTGTATAGATTTTCACTGAGCCTTGCTATTCTTGTAAGCAAATAATAGTCGGGCATATGTATTAAGTGTGTACCTAGTGTACCTACTCAACTTGTAATATATCACTTGAGTGAGCTTATGGACGATGCAAAAAATAAACACATTATAATAGGATACAATATAAGAAGCAGCAAAAAATATTGACCGATTAACACTGACTAAACAATAACGCTGCGGGCGATATCTAGTGTCGAACAAGCTAAGCCATGGCAATACCCGCTATTTTCCTTATTACCTATGATTACATTCTACGGCCAAAACGTTTGGTTATTGAATTACATACATTTGATAAACATGTAATTGACTTAATAAAATCATTATACATACTTGTAGCAGTTTGTCTTGGGGACATGACCACAACCACAACCAAGATTATACAAATTATCATGAATTATACGACTATGTATGCGTATACGATCTACATTTACCTATGTGAAATGCTGTTATTAGAAATTGAATTTAAGTGATTTCAGATTTATGTAACTGGATTTTAGATGGGGAAAATTATTTTGGTTCATGGACGTGTAGAAGGCAATGCACAGCACAATGCTTTCACTGGTGATCCTAGCTTGTGGTTTGATAAGGATTCCGCATGTATGATAAACTTTACGCTGGAGTCCTGCCCAGCTTGAGCAGAGCACCGCCGCCGCCGTGTCCTCTCGACGGCGCGTTGTGTTCCACGCGCGCCTCAAAGAGATGTCAGCACGCACTGATGGGGTCCGCCGGGACCGGTGCCTGCCAGGGTTGCGGGTTTGTCCGAAAGGGATACCGTGGCCCTGGCACACAGGCAACTGATGGAACACGGGTGGGTTTTAGTCAGTAAAAGTCTGACACGCCCAGAGAAGAAGTTATTTGATAATTTCCCACCCAAATAAAAATGTATTATATACTTTTGCGATGAAATTGATGATGATGTCTGAGTTAAGTTTCTACAGGCTATGGACACAGATATGAAAATATTGCAATTGCACTGTGTTGCGTTGATAATTTAAATTTTTAATTGAATGCGTTGCAATAAAGGAAAAAGTGTTTGGTCGTTTTTTTTTTTGGGCTAGAAACCCTCTCGGGCGTCCTCAGAACACCCTACCAAAGTTTCATCATAATCTGATCAATGGTTTAGGAATGCATAGATAGAGCACAAACATACAAACATTGATTTTTATTTTTATAGATTCTGCATACCTGCGCCAATACATAGATGCTATGCTTCTCCCATTATTCCAATAAATATCAAAAGAATCTATCTGCTGTATGCTATATCTGCTTGCGAACTTTCAATGGCTGTGAGTGGTACCTTATTGCTTCATTCTTTTTGTCCCATATTTTTGACTTTGATGGCTGAATAAAGGCTCGTTACTGATGGTCACCAAATGCCCTTAAAACTGTACTTGCCCTAAATGATTTATTCAGCAACATCATTCACGTGTCGCAAGTGCTATTAAATGAGAAAAGCCAAAAGCTACGGCTTCCTTCCGGTCGCCCACGCTCAGCCCACGCCTGGCCATCCCACGCCATGGTATAATATCAATCAATTCGGCTAAATCTACTTCTATGATAATGCAATAGCTTCAAGTTTATATTGCAACATGAGTTTCGAACTTGCACACAAACTTGATTGTTTTTTGGCTATTGCTGTATCTGAAAGCTTTTAGGGTCTTCGGTACAGAAGATGCTGGTCATGGTGACTTTATGGTTCGAAGCATCGTGTAATAATATAAACACAAACTTGATTGTATTTGGCTATTGCTGAATCTGAAAGCTTTTAGGGTTTTCTGTACAGAAGATGCTGGTCATGGTGACTTTATGGTTCGAAGCATTGTGTAATATAAACACAAACTTGATTGTATTTGGCTATTGCTGAATCTGAAAGCTTTTAGGGTTTTCTGTACAGAAGATGCTGGTCATGGTGACTTTATGGTTCGAAGCATTGTATAATATAAACACAAACTTAATTGTATTTGGCTATTGCTGAATCTGAAAGCTTTTAGGATCTTCTGTAAAGAAGATGCTGGTCATGGTGACTTTATGGTTCAAAGCATTGTGTAATATCATTAAAGTTAGTTGCACTGATATGAGATTTTGTTTTAGCACTGAAAATGCTATGTGACTGATGTAAGTAGCTAATGGTGAGGCTACCCTTCTGTTCCAGAAGGTAGGCGTAGGAGTTAAGGCAAAAATAGGTAGCATAAACATGCTTGCGCGCGTGTTACCATCAGCAACTATACTGTATGTATTTTAACTACCACCACCGTTCACCACCACCACCTCCACCTCAGTGGTCTAGTGGTAAGACCACCAGTCTCAGACCCAGAGGTCCTGGCACGATTCCGAGCTGCTCCATTTGGTTGGTGGTAGGGCTTGTTCCAAGTCCGCCTTGTAACGTTACATTTTTCCGACAACCCTGGAAATTTTTTGATTCCAATGAAAAAAAATTCTTATTCAATAAGCATTAACCGGCAAAAAATTACCTATATGACTATTTAATAATAATAATAATAAATCTTATAATAAATAAAATAGAATAAAACACAATAAAATAGTTCCACAAAGAAAAAAAAATACAATAAAATGACATACAAACATTTACGCGGCTATTTCTAACCAACGCTTGTAGGTCTTGGTAACATACATCCTACCAGCGAGGTCCTTAACTATACTGTTTCTACACGTACCAACCCGGGACATGAAAGATGCAATTCTGCTTCTCTGAATGGCGTTGAACGCGTTCAGCCTTACTTCCGCGAACATTCCAGACGCACTACAGTAGCGCTTCATTCCCATTAGGTGTCTGTAGATGTTATTGTACTGAACACGTATGCCATCCCAAGACTTCTTTGTATACTCAGTCCAGAGCTGGCACGTATAGAAATTTTGACAATACGCTCTGAAAAGGTGCACTTTAGTCTGTACATCAGCCTTAAAAAATCTCCTGGCCAGCATGTTTCCCACAACCGATAGGGCACGACGCTGGCGGTCGATATCCGCATCGTCTTTCATGTTAGACGTCAGTACGTGACCAAGGTACTTGAACCTTTCCACAACTTTTACCGTCTGCCCCCCAATGCACACTGGCGGAACATTTTGAAGCCCCTTTCCCGACCTGAATATCATTAGTTCTGTTTTTCCAGCATTGTAACCCAAGTCATTTACAGTGCTACAGAAAGTTTTAGATAAACACTATGTTTTCCCATAACCCCAGAAAATTAACAACTGAGAAGATTTCGATGCTATAAATAAAACTTTGCTCTTTCATACACCTTTCATCAACATACCTTTCATACTCCCATAATCATACATCATCATCTTCCCGTTAATCGAGTTTTGCTCGCACGTAAGATCTCGGTTTTTCTTACTCCAAAAACGATTCGAAGCTCTAGGTTTGGATCATATTGACACTGAGGACGTGTTAGTGGAAGTACACAACCCTCCAGCCTAGCTCCCACCATCTTATTAAAGTCTGTCGCCATAACAACAATGTTAACAGCATTTGTTGTGTTTCGGCCTTTAAAGATAACATTGCCAGTCCTCTTGTTGGGTATTCCGGGTGAAGCTCGCTTCCACCTTCAGCCTTATCATCATTTACCATCAGATGAGATGAAAGCCAAGAGCTTCCCTGTTGAAGATAACAAAAATACACAGAATAACAACGACAAACAACAAACCCAACAACCCGTCTGACAGCTGCTTAGAGCCTTAGCTCTAAATGTCTAGAATATCTGAGACCTCTACACTGGCTGGAGTATACTCAGACATTCTGAATTCCTTTCTGAATTCGGAATTCATATTATTAATTAAGAAAGCCCAGAATTACATACAATTTAATCATGCTCCACACACATATTTTTTTTTTTTCAGATTATGATTTTCTCAGATCGATCTGTAAGAATGACCCTGACGACTTAAATTGTGTGTAATTCTGGGCTTTCTTAATTAATAATAATATATGAATTCCAACTCTGAATCCAGAAAGGAATTCAGAATGTGTAAGTCCAGCCTAAGTATTCAAAAACGTCCACGTTTAGCACTGATACTCTTCTGGTTAAGCAAACTAATAGACTTTACTTATTGAGTTACCTTGTGACTCAAATCAGGAAGTAAAAGAAATCCATAAAAGGTATCTACTTGATGGCTGCTTTTGATCCCACGCACTCAAGTGAGGGATAAGAGTAACAAATTACAATTACATTTCTACAGGATTTACTTACTTATGTGTTTGACGGCACGGTTGGCGCAGTGGTTAAGCAATTGACTGCTGCGCTGCGTGTCGCGGGTTCGGTTCCCGCACGGAACAAATATTTGTATGACTTACAAGTAGTTGGTGCGATTCTGGCTGTTTGTGTATGTGAGTTTAGATATCTGTAAACGCACCTACAACGCGCATACAAGAGAAATCCTAGCATGGGGCAAAGTTTAAAAAAAAACCTAACAGATAGATAAAATACTCTTTTCACTTCTCATGCTCTAAAAGTACGCCAACATAGCCCTACGAAGCGGGACTAAAGTCACCACTTTTGTCTCTAGGGAGTGAAAAGTAATTAGATTTTTAATTTCCTTCATGTGAATTAGACAAACAAACAGCCAGTAAATATACTATTATCTATGGAGTATAGACCATCTTCATTGCGAAAATGTGGAGAGTTTTTGTTCCATGGTTTTTCCGCAAAGAACTGTGAACTGTGTGAACTGTGTGTGTGTGGTTTAGAAGAAAAAACTGACATGGAAAATTTCAGAATTTTCGTCGAGTGTAAATTTTTTCGGTTTTAAATAAATTTATTAAGAATGTCCAGTGACAGTGAAGAGTTTGATGTCGAGCAAAGAGCAAAAGACATAATAGATAATTTTTGTGATTTTTATTTTATTAAGTAATATTTATTAAATGTTTTTGTACTAAATTGACTATTTTTCTCGCACTCAAAGTGAAAAGTATCTATAGTTTGCACCTCGAGACTAAACGCCAACTTAATATACCCTCGGTTTCATTGACTGCCTCGCACGCTCGGGAATCAAACCACCTCTGGTATATTATAGCTTCGTTTAGTCCCTCGATATAAAATATACTATTATTATGTACACCATAAAAATTACAGATATATGTAGAAATCGAAATCAAATGTTCAAATGTATGTTCTAATGATATTGGTACAGCAATGTTTGGTACAACGAGGTTCCGTGCCAAACATTGATTCAAGATTCCAAAGTAACTATGCTTGACCAATTCTAAACTGTCTTGATACAACATGGACTACAAGCAAATTTTGTATAGATTGTAAGTTTACCATAAATAGGAAAACTTAACAAGTTCCATGCCCAAGCAAATATTGCCCATTACTATTATTCCACCTTATGGCTTTACATACAAATATGGGTACCGCTCCCGATTACAAACAAAACAATAATCTAATAACTCGAAAATAATCAAGTAAACATTATCAACGCGTGCTTTATTGTTAAATAAATAAGGCCAAGTGCGTTAGATAAAGTTACATTAAGAGAGTTTCTAATGCAGTCATCGCCAAATACAGCGCAGCGCAAGCGCGGCCCGTTTCTCAATGGCCGAGATAACTTCGCGAGCGACGTCATGGTTAAATCTGAACGAAGGCTAACTGGAGGCGTTAGCGGTGCCGAATCAATTAAATTAATTAATTATTTCCTTTCAAATTCGCTTGAATACATCAATAAATATGTACCTATATGTTTAAAGAGAACGAGACGACCCGGATAATTTAGATTAAATTATTAATTATACCAGTAATCGATTATACGATATTATGCGTAATAGTGAAGTCGTAATCAATTAATGTCGCTTAATGTTAGATATGTAATAAGTTTGAAAAAATATGTAATTTGTTAACTAATCTTTTGACTCTTACTAGAAACCTGTCGTTTGACCATACCAAAGACTATCTAGGCGTCTACGATATTATAAGGAGCTTAAATCTCATTGCTGGCATTTAGCAGTAGCCATTGTTACAAATAGTCACGATATTCAGAAATGTACCTATACCCAAAGTCTCTAATTCAGATAATTTATGTAAACAAAGTAATGTCAAGAAATGTCACTGTCAAAATGACAGGACAGTGGTACAGAACATTTTATCATTATTATTTTTTGTAAATAATCATCTATGAAATTAAAGTGAATTAATTATAAGAACTATGCAAGCAAAATACCGTTGCCAAACAAGGTTTTGTGTAGTGTGTCGGAGACACGGCCTATGATCGTCATAATCAGCCCATTTAAGTCCGCTGCTAGACGTAGGCCTCCCAAAATCGATTTCCACTCGAAACAGTTTACAGCCGTTTTCATCCAAAATGTGGCTAGATATGCTACATACAATATGAATCTATGAATGAGAGTTGTAATATTAGTGTTGTTAAAAATGTAAAAAATGTGAAAATGTTTGGATCTCCTGCATTGTTACGAGTATCATAAAATATTTTATACCAGAAAATCTCCTTTTTTTTAATAACTTTGTTTAAAACCGAAAATTAAATATATATTAATAATTACGGTATGATTATTTTTTTATTGTTATTTCTTAAATTCAGTACTTAAAAGAAAATGGAACCTTTTTTTCGCCATTTTATGTGAATTACCATTACGAAGATATTTTTTTGATATGTTATCCCCTTTGTTTACATAAATTATCTGAATTTGAGACTTTGGGTATACGTAAGTATATACTCGTTTTGATTGACTAGTAGACGCTTCGCAACAGCGCTACTGCGGAATCCTGTGCCATCTAAATGGAATGTTGGGAAATGAAGTAATGCAACAGTATGTGAGCGTGTGTTGACATTCTCCATTAACAAAGTTTGATGGCGATGCGGTGCGGCGCGATGCGGTGCGATGCGGCGATGCGGCGGCCGTGACACGCGCGATGCCGTCGTGCGTACGCCACAAATTCGCCGTTCATTGATAAAAACCGACACCCACTCGCGTCGCGGAGGCTCCATTCACCGGCGCCGCTGGTTGCACAACGCGCATGCGTGGCCCTCCATGGCCCCCCGCGCCCCGCACTCCCGCCGAAACCTTCATTGGAAACACTAGCCTTCTGCAACGCTAGTCACTATTTCACCAGAAGACGCGAATTCTAGCGTCTCGTGTTCCGTAATATTAATTCACAAATATACGCTTTTATGGTACCTGTTTTTACTTAACACATAGTTTTGTACTTTTAACATTGTATGTCTCACGTCACGCTTAGAGCATGCCTCCAATCTAAACCATGTGGAAATAGGTAACGATGCCCGTTCTTCTCCATAGGAACCTACTACGCTTTGGAATGGGCAACTAGCTTCATATTTCTGACTGACCGACCCCTTGACAATTCAAAAGTTCCTATAATTAGTTTATTTATTTATTTAAAATGAATGCTTTGAGTTTGATGTTTAGCATTATCAATTTCAAATTCTACAAAACCAGTCCTAGGTAGACTAGCCTGCCTACCCAATATTTATTTCGTTCATGTCTGATCAATCTAGACTAGCCAATAGACTAACTATTTATGATTTATGCCGATGTATTCTTGTAACTCGATATGAAATTCTGCATGCATGAATGGAAAATTTATTCCTCCACGTTGACCTCGGTATTGTTATTTTGGAAAGCACACTTAGTTCGAGGAAATTGAGGATTATTAAATAATACACAATATACGATTTTACGCTTCCCATCTGTAATCGCCCTTTTCTAACAAACGTAACATTTGAAGTTTTCTTAAGTAGCCGTAAACTTCATAAGCCATTGCCATAAAGATCTAGTAGCTTAGTTGAATATCAAAAGGTATCGAATATAATATAAGCTCGATTTTAACGACGATTTTACATCGCAAACATTAAGTAGAGCCATAAAAGGGTGAAGGGAATCTGAATTGAGATTATCGGTTTACATATCGTAATATAATATCAAAGGTACTCGTACACAAGTAGAAGTCAGTTCGCTATCACCTTAATGTCTTCGATAGTTATGCAGGAAATATTAATTGACGTCGAATTTATGCAGGTTTACACGCACTTTTAATAAATAATCCCGAGCGCAACTTGCCAGTTGATCGCGAACTCGAAATATGTCATAGGATGGTACTGCATCCTGTTATATCGTCTCAGAAAAGTTGAATAGTTACATACGATATAAAAGAAATACAGGCGACATCAGAAACAACAAATACAACTGATTTTATAACGATAACAGTTAGAGACGAGCTTTAAACTGATACTGACTGTTAAGCTACATCTTCGGCTTGGAATTGATATGATTTTAAGTCTCCAACACAATGTTGATAGCTCTGCTATTTCAACATCATCAGGATGAACATCATTTGACCGTAAAAGTCTACTACTGAACACAGAACATGGACCTCCCCATCAATTCAGCAGCGCAGTTGACTGCTGGAGGCCACTCCCAAGTTGCTCCACAATCCTACCCAGCCTTCCGCCTTCTGCATCCCAAAAAAGCTGGAGGGTGGCACACGTTATACGCTTGCCGATATCGGTCTGTTTTCCAGGACTTGTCTGCTCCAACGGCTATCGGTCGTTCGACAGACATGACCTGCTCACTGCCAAATCAGCTTGAACCTATTTTTTTTTTTTTTTTGGGTGGAAATTATCAAATAACTTCTCCTGCTCTGGGCGGAGCGGGAGGGCGTGTCAGACTTTTACCGATTACAACCCACCCGTGTTCCTTCAGTTGCTTGTGTGCCAGGGCCAAAGTATCCCTTTCGGACAAATCCGCAACCCTGGCAGGTATCGGTCCTAGCGGACCCCGTCAGTCCGTGCTGACATCTCTTTGAGCCGCGCGTGGAACACAACGAGCCGACGACCCGAGCCTGGTCCTTACCGGACGGCGAGCTGCCCATAGCCCATAGCCCATAGCTTGAACCTTACCCAGTGACGGATTTACACATTTTCCAAGTATAGGCTGTAAATTGTTTACCGCCCTTACTTCTACAATTGTCAGTTTCTAGATAGTTTTTATAATCCAACAATTTGGTTGAAATTGCACCAGAAATGGCCACCCCGGTCTTCTGAGTTTATGTGTAGTAACATTTTATTACTATTCAAGGACATTTTTTTCATCGAAAAGCAAGAACTTGGGATGCAAGAGCGAGTGCGTCGAGCTCGAAATTGAAAGAGAAGGGACGAGAGAAAAGTCATCAGCGAAAGAGTAAAAATCGGTCGCCTTTGCCGCCCCTAAAATCTGCCGCCCTAGGCTCAAGCCTACTCAGGCTACTGATAAATCCGCCATTGACCTTACCAACCTATGTCAATCACTCCAATTGTTTTCCGGATCATCTCCTTAGAAACTTATCTTCTCTATAGAATAACCTAGTCTAGCTCGCTCCTTAGCGCGCTGAGCGACCTTTAATTTGTGAACCATCCCGATTGTTTGTCATCATCAGCACCGTATAACGGGCAGGTACCGCTGCATAATGGTTAAATACCTATACCGTCATATTCATAATAAAGTTATCCGCTTCATAAACCTATTTTAGCTATCGAACTGTTTTGTCCCTTTCTGTCAAACTTGACAGAAAGGGACAAAACAGTTCGATAGCTTATGAATAAGACGGTTAATCTTCCAACATTGCAGTACAGAGGAAGAGAAGACTAGACGCAGATTTTGAAATGCTGCCCAACCTCCTCCAGTCGCAGCTTCTTTCTCGGAGTTGTATCTACAGATCCTGTGTATATTAATAATAACGTGGCTAAGTGTACTAAAGTGTTGTTTCTTTTATAATAATGTTAATTTATAACCCTGGTATATCACCAGCGGAAGTCGCAATAATAACAATAAATTTTATGACCCATGTTTCTAGATGTAGGTATGCGAAAAGCAGCTTGATATCTATCTCGGATTTGAATAGATTGATTAGTTAACGAGATTATAAATAGGAAAACCCATCTTTTGTTAATGATGCGCTTAAAATTTACCCATATAATGGTGTTATAATATAAATATAGATCAATATATTAGCATTTCCGTTGTCAGTCGCAGGTGTAAAACTTTTTATGTTAAATAAGTATTCTATTATTATTAGGTGGATTCTGAACTTGAAGTCGTTTGAAATGGCTATATTACACAATATTTTTAGGAGCATACTCCTTAGATTTTATTCCTATATGATTTCTGTTTGTTGCTAACGGGAAATTCCTATATAGAGACGAATTGCAATAGATACTAAATTGATTTTTCTTACAGATTAGGAATATTATAACATTTTTAAATTCTTAGTACTCTAGACGATGTACAAATAATTCCGGTAGGTACGTATCTTTAAAACGAGCTTAGTTTCTTAATATCTAATAAACTGACCGAATGCAAAGTCGTTTTGGAAAACGTTAAGTAGAGTGCTTGACAAATACGATATAGGTACATACCCTAAATGCAGGTTAACGCACCTGAACCAGTTTGTAATTAAGAATACATTTAAATTCATTAAAAAGCATTAAAACTTTCCTCGGCCGATACACATTCAATAAACGACACGCTAAGTGGCCCCACCAGTACCTATGTAGCCGAACCTAATTACGTTGTGAGGTGTTCATGCTGTCGGTATCACAGATCTAACTATGGTGGAACAAACCATATAGTTTATAGCTCAATATAATCAATATCATATTATGCAGACTAGATATTTTTATAACCCTTTAGCACTTGATATTATTTCAATTATCTAGAAAAGCTTACATACTCTATATATAAGATGGCATAAATATTTTATATACAAAGCTCTTTTTATTGCAGTGTTGAAACGAAAACAATTATAAAATTATTGTTTTTATAGATTACTAGCTTCTGCCCGCACCTTCGTCCGCGTAAAATGTATTGTTCCCCCGACCCATCCCATCGCATCGCATCGCCTACCAGCGCTATTACTTAATTTTATTAGTCAATCTGTTCTCGAGATATCATCAAAAAAGCCGTTCCATACAAAATGTATGAGAATATATAATCATAAAAAATTTTCGTTAATTTTTCGCATGTTTTAATAGTTATTCTGCTATTCGAGGAGGAGACAAATCCAACAAATCCAAGATCATAAAAATCAGTCCAACCGTTCTTGAGTTATAAATGGTGTAAATAACCCGACTTTGTTTTATATATTAAGATGTAAATGGTTACGGTACAACACTATAAATTATGATTACCTACCATAATTACCATTAATTTATATAAATCCGACTTTCAAGTACCTCGGACGAATATTTTGGTATTTTCTCTTTAGGGTATCTGTTAGCATAATACTTTTAAACTAACAATCCCACCGTGGCTAATCAGGAATTAGATCCCATTTAATAATAATAATTTATTTAAATCAGACATTCACAGTCCATAGACACACACATACATTATAATTAAAATGATAAATTATAAATTATTATTATTTATTATTATTTTATTATTATTAATTATTAATTTAATAGGGCACTCACAGGTCCACTAGCGCCACTCCTTTAAAAAAATATTATCTCGTGACTGAGAAGGAATTATGAAAAACGGCTCAATCAGCAACCTCGGTAAGTGTGACTAGAATTTTCTAATACCTTGCATAAAGTTTCATATTGAAATACAAAGCAACAAAATTCGATCTAAAGAAAAACGGCCACATTCCTCTAGATCGTATTTTGTTGCTTCGTGTCTCAATATGAAACTTTTGCCCTCTTAAGTCGAACCATTAAGTTTTATGTCGAATTTGCATTGAATTATTTAAATTAGCTCATATAAAAGTATTTCAGCATTAATTCTTGGTTTTTATGTTGAAGAGAATGTCAAATGACCTGAGGTATAATTAAGTATGCTCATTTACTAAAAGATGTCAGAACAGGAGATATTATTTTTATGAAATCAAAGTCAAAGTCAAATCATTTATTTCAAATAGGCATATAAAAGGCACAAAAAGTATTGATTCTATACCCAAAGTCTTTAATTCAGATAATTTATATAAACAAAGTAATGTCATGAAATGTCACTGTCAAAATGACAGAACAGTGGTGCAAAACATTGTATCGTTATTATTATTATTATTTTTTGTAAATAATCATCTATAAAATTAAAGAGAATTATTATAAGAACTATGCAAACAAAATACTGTTGCAAAACAATGTTTTGTGTAGTGTGTCGGAGAATCGGCCTATGATCGTCATAATCAGCCCTTTTAAGTCCACTGCTAGACGTAGGCCTCCCAAAATCGATTTCCACTCGAAACAGTTTACAGCTGTTTTCATCCAAAATGTGGCTAGATATGCTACTTACAATATGAATCTATGAATGAGAGTAGTAATATTAGTGTTGTTGAAGAAATAAAAAAAATATGAAAATGTTTGTCTATCTCCTGCATTGTTACCAGTATCATAAAATATTTTATATCAGAAAATCTCCTTTTTTTAATAACTTAGTTTAAAACCGAAAATGTATAAAAATAATTACGGTATGATTATTTTTTAAGAATTATTTCTTAAAATCAGTACTTAGAAGAAAATTTAACCTTTCTTTCGCCATTTTATGTGAATGTTCATTGTACATTCAACGGTATTAGATCAGAAATATACCCAAAAACTATTTCTTGTGCGATTTCAGCCAAATTGTTATATTCTAAAAAAAAAATATCTAGGCTCTGACAATTGTAGAAGTAAATGCGGCAAAAATTTTACAGCCTATACTTAGGAAATGTGTAAATCCACCACTGGGCAAGAAACTTCATACTTACCTACTCTATTAAAATGTTAACAATATTTTGTATACATTAAATAATAATTATATGTGAAGACGATGTACCTAGGATTACTACACACACATACACACACATAGGTAAAAAGAATGAAAAGTGAAGTAAAGACAGACAAATTAATTATGTGGTAGATCCAAGATAGGTACTCACATATGTACAAAAATTGTAAAAGTACATGATTTTCTTAAAAATTTTACAAATAATAAGTCAATGTGTGAAACAAAGAAAAGAAAGAAAGAAAATACATTTATTTGCGGTAAACATGACGCAATAAAGAACGTAAACACAAAAAAAAAAACTATGGGGGAAAAATGCGTTACTTCCACGCAAAAAAAAAGTGAGTTAAAGTAATGATAGAAAATAAAATTAATATCACAAAATTCTCGGGATAATGGATAGTGTTTCCTTCTGTGTTGCGCTGATCTCAAAGTGTCGATTAAAATGTGCTGATATAAAGCTCAGTGTCGCGTCAAGTGTCACGACTTCACTCACAAGTTCACGCGAAGTCACCACGACGAAGAGGTCAAGGCACCATTTTGTTGATATAATGTTTCAATATAAAGTGATTGTTGTCGAGGCCTCCAGCCAGGGTTATACCTACACAAACTAAACTAGACAAGCCATGCGGTAAGAGGCGATCATTAACCGAACTTTAACGTCTCATTTCAAATTTCACGACTCAAGATTCAAACGGGAAATCGACAGTTAATGCAATAGTCTCATATAGAATTAAAAGGTATTAGAACTTGGTATCTGGATAAGACAGTAATGATAGTGAAGTACGAGCATATAATGATCGCTGTCAGGAAGTGAGAGGCTGATAGTGCAAATGAAAGACAATACGGCTGTATTGGCAAATAATGCGTTTGTTTAGCTAGACGCGTGCGGCGCGCGGAGGCGGCACGGCATGAATGGACGCGCGTGATTCACTGCGGCCCATTCATAACCGACGCGCGCGCATTACACGCCACGAAAATCAATTCAATACCACTTTATGCCGTGCTGCAATCCGTTTGCGAATTAGCGAATCTATTCTAAACTAAGTACCTCGTCACTTCGGTGGGTCGCTCTCAATAGTGTTAGGCGACAAGTGCATTTTCCCACATAAAGGATACTGAAATTTTTACGATATAAAGATAATGTTGTCTTTATGTCGTATTATTTCAGTTTCCTTTTTTCTTTTGTTTTGGATAAAAAAACTACTGAATTTATAATTTCCACGTTATAATGTGTAAGAAAGTGGCGTCATTATTTCAAAGACTGCGCGGTAGCACCAACAGCATTTTGCAAATGATTGCATCCCGCCATGACTGTGCCATACAGGCGCACTGGGTGGGAATAGTTACGGGAAGATTGTAATATAGAAAAATACTTTACTAAATTATGTACCTACTAACATAGATCGTAAGAAAATTGTTAATAACTCTTTTAGGGATTCTGTCCGAAATAAATGGATAATAATAATAATATAACTACTACCTGGCCTGCACGTATGCCTGACCTTTTAAATTATTGTTAAGTTACTTTATATAAGGCAACTTACTGAAAACAATGAAAAGTGGAACTTTTCAGCCTGTTATTTAGGTGTAAGTACATCTCCAAATTATTTACTAACACACAATACTCCAGGTCTGATGTCTAATTTTTGTTTCCCTATTTGGAATTTACAATAATTTAGCGTAGGCACATGCTAATTACTTAATTAAACAATCAAATAAGTACCACATTGCTTAAAAGGCATCTTTAACATTATTTTAAGAAATAATTTTGCGCTAAGTGTAAACGCTCTCTTCGTTCGGTGTGCCGTAGGCTCATGTAATATATAAGTACGTACCTACAGTTGGTTTGACTCGAAGGCAAAAGGTTATGAGATTTCAACCCATAGATTTGCTGATAGCATTTAACCGGACGGGTAATTGTTTGGTGAACGGGCTATTAATTTTATATAATGGCTCCAAGTCCACATTTAAGTTACCTAACGAAAATTATGGCTACGGACCTCATGAGACGCTATTGAAAAACTTTAGCTGGACACAAAGAGGCTGGGTGAGTTATAGTAAGTCTTGCGTTCGTATTGTTACAGAATATTTTATTATTATATTTGTTTTCCTGTTCTAATGTTATCTTGCATTTGATCTTCAGTTCCCTAAGTATGGACTGCCAGCCTGAGTCTGTCGTGATAAATGCATTATTGTTTTGTCTTCATAATTAATTTGGCTAAAAGCTTAAAATATTAGAGGACAATAATTTATTCGTGGCCTAGTAGCTAACATGCAGGTAAACGTTAACAGTTTGATAGGTTATACTTTCATGATGCAGCTTCATCATTTCAGCCAAAAGACGTCCGCTCTTGGATATAGGCCTCCCCCAATTGGGGGGGTTTGCCATAATCGCCACGCTTGGCAGGCGGGTTGGCGATAGCAGTATGGTGTTAAAAAATGCATAGAGAACGCTGCAGCCCATTCTCTAGTAAGTCCATTAGTCTCCTTTTACGACACCCACGGGAGAAAATGAGGTGGTGCTATTCTTTACGTGCGGCACCACACGGCACAGCAGCAGCAGCTTAGTGCAGCTTAGTGTGGTGATAACATAGTACTAGTCGCCTTCCCCCATCCAGTCCTCCATCCACAGTCCCCCATTCACAGTCCCCCATCCAGTTCCTTAAATCCAAATTAAGCTCAAGAGCTTAATATCAAACTAAAACTGTACAGTTACAATTAGCTGAGGTCCTTTTGCTCAAATGGTTGAGGTTTTTTTTACTAACATATCGTATGATTTTCATTTTTTTTTTTTTTCTAGTTTTGGGTAGATTTCATATATGTATTTGAATAAAATTAAGAATTATAAAATTCTATCGATTCGTATTCAAAAAAATCTCAACCATTTATACAAGGGGGGGGTCATCTAATTGCAGTTTTACTAACTGAACTGTTCAATAAATCTAGTTAGATTGCCTATGCAACCTAACTAGATTTATCCAGCTCTCTAGCCAGACCGTATTTCAATGTTAGCACATGTCTGATTCGAAATCATTCTGAAATCTCAGCACACAAAGACACAAATCGAGTGAACAATCGATTCATGATTTTAATACTTCATTGTTCTGTAACGTCAATGAATAAGACCTGTTTTAGATCGTAATGGTAGCAACATACAAGTAAAATATATTACACAATAAACAACTAGTGACTCCATAAAAGTTCACAAGTGTGACGATAAATGGAAATAGTATCAGATAAGTATGTGACCATACGCCGATATATTTACAACATACAATTTGCATGGAAAACAATCACACACAGCACAAATGGGAAATGTTCTACAGAAATGAACCTAACAAGGGCATGTATAGCATTTAGTTAGGTATAGGTAAACAATAAATAGTAGAACAAGGCGTTCGAATGTGTTTACAGTTTAAGTGGTCGGCAGATACGGGCTGCCATACAGTTGAAGTCGTTCATAATGTAAACAAGATCGGATTAGAGCAGTCCATGAATTATCTGGCTTTATTTATTATCCCCTGTTTGACTTACACAATATCCGAACAAATTATAGGAACTTAGGAAGGAAAAAATTACAGCACATTTACATCGAACTTGTTTTCCATTTCAAACATACTTCGTGTATCATCATCATCATTTCAGCCGCAAGACGACCACTGCTGGACAAAGCCCTCCCCCAAGCACCGCCACCTCGACTGGTTTTGTGCTTCCCGTATCCAGCGGATTCCTGCGGCTTTCATAAGGTCATCGGTCCACCTTGTGGCAGGCCTTCCAACGCTACGTCTTCCACTACGCGGTCGCCACTCCAGAACATTTCGGCCCCAACGGCCATCTGTTCTGCGCGCAATGTGCCCTGCCCATTGCCACTTAAGTTTGGCAATTCTTCGAGCTATGTCGATTACCTTGGTTCTCCTGCGGATCTCTTCATTTCTGATTCGATGACGATAGGGAAACTCCAAGCATAGCCCTCTCCATTGCCCTTTGGGTGACATTCGTGTATGAAAACACTGAAAACTCATGGAAAATCATATGGAATTGTGTACATTTCATCATCTCCCTGCCCTTGTCCCGTTACTTGGGGTCGACGCAACACGTTTTCTTTTTCCATTCCCCCCTGTCTACCGTCAGGCTATCATTCACTCACTTCTCTTTCATAACATTCCTCACACAATCAATCCATCTTTTCTTTCTCCTTCCTCTCCCTCTCCATCCATCAACATTTATATGAATCACTCTTTTCGTCACATACGTTTCCTCCCTCCTCATCCCATGCCCATACCATGCCAAACGACTTCCTTTCAACTTTTCTGTCAGTGGCGCCACTTTTAAACTTCCCTTATATACTCATTTCTGGCTTTATCTATTTTCGTCACTCCACACATCCATCTCAACATTCTCATCTCCGCTGCATTCAATCTTTTTTCATCCGTCTTCTTTATGGCTCTGCATTCTCATCCATACAATACGACAGGCCTTATCACGGACTTGTAAATTATCCCCTTTAACTTGAGGAGCTTCCGTGGGTCGCAAGTTTTTCCTGTGACCTGTCTATGCCATTTCATCCATCTTGAGTTGATCCGGTGCGTTACGTCGCGGTCTACTTCGCCATCTCCTTGGACAAGCGACCTGAGGTACCGAAAGTCGAAGCAGATCGGACTAAACAGACTGCCAAAATCATAAAACAAGTATTCTGTTTTGGTCCGACTTAGTCTCAGGCCAACGGTCTCCAGTCTTTCCCACCACACTTCCTGTGTGTACATTTAAATATGGGAAATATACGGCTGCAATAATCCAATTACCTACTTCGGTTCATAGGTGATGATGATGATGGAGAATAGAGATGTTGTATCTACTCGTACTTCTGATGTCATTGTAATTCAATACAATATGATGTTGGAAATTAATAGATTATTTACAACAAGATTACACTAAGTAAAAAAAAAACCGGTCAAGTGCATGTCGGACCACGCACAATGAAGGGTTCCGTGGTTGGGATTAATTTATCCCAAGAACAAACTTAACATTGTAGTTTAAAAACACAAAAAAACTTGAAAACTTGCCTGAAATAAATGTTTTGTTTTTTTTACATGTTTCGTTTGTTTGTTTATTAACTGCAAATTGTAAGTTGATCGACTATTACTCGGTAACTTGTAAAGACTTCTTAGTTGTGATAGTTTTTCTTTTAACTTCGTTATATATACTACTGCTGTGATTTTTTTCACATATCCAAATACAACCATTTAGCTGGCATGGGGGGGGACACTTGACTCTAACAAAAATTAGCACTTTAAAGCTTAAATATTACGCAAACGGATCCCTGAATTAAAAAATGGTTTTCACAAACCCGCAATATTTTTGAACAGCCTATCCCTATATACCCCACACCATGAGATCGACGAAAAATAAAAAATATAGAACAAGATTTTATTTTACCACTTTGTCGGCGTGATTAATATGTATGTCCATGCCAATTACAGTTTTTTTATACTAAAAGTCTGAGCTAAGCCTTGGACAGACGGACAGACAGACACGGACATGGCGAAACTTTAAGGTTTACTTGTTGACTACGGAACACTAAAAAATTTAAAAAAACATTAATTCCCTCGTATCAGTAATTAACTTTACCGAACACCTAACTATTAAAAAGCGACGTGATGGCAGTTCACATACGCGTGTAACCTCTGGCTCTGATGGCCAAGTTCATAATATCTGTTTTCGGTCACGATCGCAACGAAGGCTAGCCACGCAATAAAGATCCATAATTTACATCGCATTATTGCCCACGGCTCTACGCAGTTCCTTGTGAAATGACCAACTAGGCTAAATTGGTTTAATGCCTATCTTATCATCTTGTGTTTAAAGTAAGGAGCCGTAAAGAACTCGGTTCTAGTCAGCGATGCTATCGGCTAACTAGCTGTCGCTATATCGCGAGGTATCGCGTTAAACTGTAACATCTAATAGAATTTCTATTTATTTACGTATTTTAATATTTTAAATATTGTGGCATTTCTATGTTACCTGAAGTTTTTATTATAAGTAAATGCTGATTATGAAAATTTTCTTTTAAGACTGCGCCGAGTGCACAGTGGCGCCCTCATCGTTTAAATTGTTATGTTTTATTGTAATCATTAAAACGAAAAATAGTGGCCACTAAGCTCCGTTTTAATGATTACAATAAAACATAACAATTTAAAACTACTGTTTGTAGTAATAATAACGTATAGTCTTGTGAAGCACAACTTGCCGAGCTTATTTTCTGCATTTTCATTCTAAAATAAAAGAAATCACCGAAATAACGATGAGGGCGCCACTGTGCACTCGGTGCAGTCTTAATAGTAAGAGATTGTAAACACAATCATGGCCGAAAGCAATAATGGCATGTAATAGTTATAAGCAAGAATGGCTACATACGAATCTTGAATACATCAAGATACTTTCGCTATGCATTTTACAAAATGTTCTCAGCGAATAGACATTGGTGCCGATTCCCTTGTTCACAAACTAAACTAAATTTAAGTTAAGTGCATCTGTAAGATATTCGGGGAGTCAGGTGTTGTAGGCGGGGGTGTCGAAAGGTTACCAACGCACTTACTCGTAACCAGTGAAAACCACACTGTCAGATTAAACACTTGTATAATCAATAAAATAACACACGATAATTACAGTCAACAAAAATAGAGTCACAATATATAAATCAGCACTTACGAACTAATAGAATATCTAGAAACTACCTTAAACTGAAATTATTGGCTAACTTAAACTGACTTTATTAAAACTATCTAAGCGCGGAGCGACTAATTCTCGAATATATGTGGAGAGCAACTGAATCGTACGGAGAGATTATTGCTATTGAGAGATTTACTTGATGTATTACTGATGTACTACCAATGTACTACCGATGTACTACAAAAATCAACTTGCTCGGGTTCCCTTTATAGGTTTTACCCATGATCACAAGTTGCGGGTGACTCTTGGTCGTATATTCAATGAAACTCACCAGTTACAAACATTCCTACCTGATGAGGGGGTGTTGAAGGGGAACGGGTGTCTGCGGGGTATTGCGCAGTTAGCTCTCCTTAGACGTAGGAGGGGTACGGGAGACGTGGTTCTACGCAGTATGAAAATGGTACATAACACTGTTTACTTTCTGACACAATGGATTTTACTTTAATCGGTACCCCGGGGGTATATACTGTTATATAAAATAGGTAATTAGGGGGTAAATGCTCCAACTAAGCTAATGGCAGTGTTCAAATTACGCTATCTCTTTACAGTTCTGAGATATCGATCATTTTCATCAGTATATAAAGCTATTTAAGCAATTTATATTAGAATATTCGTCTCCACGGAACAATCGATACATTTAAATGATTTGACGACATATATAATTCATTTAAGCTCGAATTATGGTGCTTTCCGTTACATTCCACCCCCTGTAAAAGGGTTCAACCGCATTACATCATATTTGGTCGGTGGGAAGCACGATAATCTTTGCTACGGGCCGACGCAGGACCACATTTAACGTCCTAATGTCGACTACACGAACAATACCGTCATTGCCGTAATACACATTCTTAATTACACCTTTTGTCCATACATTCCTGTCCTTATTATTGTCTATAATCACAACTACGTCGTTAACCCGCACATTGGGTACGTTGTTAATCCATTTGTCACGACGTTGCAGCGTTGGGAGGTACTCTCGTAGCCAGCGCCGCCAGAACATGTCGGCGAGCGCGTTCACGCGCCGCCATTGCCGGCGCGAATCGACATCCTCGAAGTCTCCCGGCAGGAACGGAGTACTCCCGGACGCAGTGCCCAGGAGTAGATGATTAGGTGTCAGGACCACAGGCTGGTCGTGGTCGTCGTAGACATAAGTTAGAGGCCGGCTGTTTACAATCAGCTCGGCCTCGGTGAGGAGGGTATACAACACCTCCTCTCGGGGAGCACGTTCCTTGAGCGTGCTTCGGAGTGCGTTTTTTATGGAACGCACCAGGCGCTCCCAGCAGCCGCCCATGTGTGGGGCTGCCGGGGGATTGAAGTGCCACTCGATGCCTCGGCTTCGGCCCTGACTAGACCGTGGTTAAGGTCCTTTAGGGCTGCTCGTAGTTCGGTGTTGGCTCCAATGAAATTGGTACCCTGATCTGAGTACAGATGCGCTGGTTGCCCGCGGCGCGCAATAAGGCGCCGCAAGGCTAGTATGGCGGAGTCGGCGCTCAATGAGGCGGCCAACTCGAGGTGGACGGCGCGTGTGGTGAGGCAGGTGAACAATGCACCCCACCGCTTTTCGCGGCGCCGCCCAATTACTACCTCCATCGGGCCGAAGTAGTCGACGCCCACTCGGACGAAGGCTCGTCGCGAGGTCTCGACTCTCGCCAGCGGAAGATCGCCCATCTTGGGCGGGGCTGGTTTAGCTCTGGAAACACGACATAATTGACACTGGGCAACCACCGCTTTTACTGAGGTTCTTACCCTTGTGATCCAGTACTTTTCACGAAGGTTGTTGACGACGGTCTCATGGTTGGCGTGTAAAGCCATCCCATGGTAAAATGCGATCAACTTTCGCGTTAGAGGGAGGCGTCCCTCTAATATTATCGGGTGCCTTTCCCCGAAGGTGAGCACCTCGCAGGCACTCAGGCGTCCCCTCACCCGAAGCAAGCCGTCCTCGGTTATCATCGGGTCTAGGGCCTTGATGCTGCTGTTGTTGGGGACGGGCAGGCCTTCTAGTATGGCGGCCCGCTCATCCCGGAAGCTGTCTTCTTGGCACAACCGCATAAGGCAGTTGTGAGCTTCTTCCAGGTCGGGACGCTGTAGCTCTGCTGTTGACCGATGCTTACGACATCGGCCGATGAATATTAGCACGCGTGACATAACGCGCTGTATGCGCGTCCACGAAGAATAGCGCTCGTAGAGAAGGAGTGGCGCCATCGGCGCTGATGTAGCGTGGACCCGCTGAATGCGCTCGAGGTCCGCTTCCGCCGCTTCAGCCTTATGACACACCGGCCACCGCTCCTGTGGATCACATAGAAAAGGGGGGCCAGAAAGCCACACCGCATGGTTATCGGGCCAAGACAATCTGGTCGCTTTGTCAGCAGGGTTATCCTCCGATGGCACCCAGCGCCAATTGCCTCGGTCCGATAATTTATCAATCTCGGCTAGTCTATGTGATACGAATCTCTGAAACTCATGGGCGTCAGAGTTTATCCATCTAAGAACCGTTTTACTGTCTGTCCAGTAAAATTTACGTTTTATAGATAGCCCTAGCTCTTTCTCGGCCGTGTCTGCTAGTCGGCAGGCTAACAAGGCCGCTTGTAGCTCGAGCCTAGGGATAGATATCACCTTTTGAGGTGCTACACGCGCTTTCCCTATTACCATGACAGCCTTCCTATTTCCTCCGGCGTCATGACCTACTAGATAAGCGACTGCGGCGTAGGCTAATTCGCTAGCATCCCCGAACACATGTAGTTCTAAATTGTCGAGGCTTAGCCCGTACCACCTTGGTATTTTGACTTCTTTTAATTTACTTAGATTATTAAGCCAAGTGAACCATACTTTCGCATCCCTATCCTGTAGGGGTTCGTCCCACTGGATCCCTGATTTCCAGATTTTCTGCATTAGTATTCTTGACTGGATAACGCAGGGATACAAAAAACCCAGTGGGTCATATATGGACATAATCATGCTCAAAAACTGTCGTTTCGTGGGCACCACGCTACCGTTTATAATGGTTTCTGGTAGTCGTTTGAAGGATAGATCGAATCCTAATTCGTCATCTTTCGGTGCCCATATTAGCCCCAAAGTTCTCTCGACTGTACCTGCACCTTTTTCGAGGGCTACCCTTTCCGGCATGTCTAATTTTAATCTATGCCTTAGTTCTGATGAGTTGGTGACCCACCCCCGTATTACAAATCCACCAGAGGCATGTATCAGGGTCACCTCTTCTATCAGTTTATTCGCTTGGTCCTCGGTACAGACACTATCTAAATAATCGTCCATGTAATGTTTGGCCTTTATGGCTTCCACTGCTTCTGGGTATCGATCACCAAACTCACTGGCGTTTTTGTTGAGTATATATATCGCCGTGGTAGGTGATGAGGTCGCCCCAAAGATCATGGAATTCATCGCGAATACCTTTGGTTCAATGGACTGATCCGCGTCTCTCCATAAAAATAACTGCGCGCCTTGATCCTCAGTCCTTATCCTAATTCTCATAAACATGTCCGCGATGTCTCCTGAAAAGGCTATGGGACCTATACGAAATTTCATCAATATACCAAGCAATGAATTCAGCAGGTCAGGACCGGTCAAAAGGTTATCATTTAAGCATGTTCCGTGAGACGTGGCGGCCGCATCGAAGACTAAACGGAGCTTTCCTGGCTTGTTGAGATTTACCACGCCAAAATGTGGCAGATACCATATAGGTGAGCTATCCAAACTCCCCTCCACCTCTCTCGCATAGCCCTCTTCTAGCAGTCTATCTATTTGCTTATTATACGCCTCAGCGAAGACGGCGTCTTTTCGCACGCGCCTTTCTATTCCGTATAACCGTTGTCGGGCCTGATTATAATTATTAGGCAATTCCACATCATCATGTTTCCATAATAGCCCTACTTCCCATTGTGAACTATCAGGTACGCGGCGGCTAGTATTATCTAGGATTTCTAACGCTCTTTCATTATTTTTATTTTTACGAGCGTTTTGCGAAATACCTATAGCTTCTAGCTCGAACTGAGCTTTGACTAGGTCATGCAGATCAGGCAGGGGAACTGTCACAAAATTTACTGACTGATCGTTAACATCGTTAGCACTATCGAATGGTCCGTGTACGACCCAACCTAGCTTCGTGAGGGAGGCAACTGGTTTACCGGATCGTCCATGTCGGATGTCCTGACTGACCAAAAGCTGCCAGTTATCCTGCCCAAGCAACAACATCGGCTTAGCGCCCCTCATCTCCACGCAACCCAAGTCACGGAGGTGAGCGTTATCGTTCAGCATAGCAGCGGACACAGTTTGTATTGGCAAATTCATGTTGACCATGGTACGGCATTTGATTTCATGTTGTTGTCCGTTTGGCCCTGTGATCCGTGCTTGTACCGCTCGCGAAGTTAAATCAGTGACTCCGTAGCCACCCGCTGTTTTTAATGTAAGAGGTATGCGGGGGCCCGCTAGGTCTGAAGCTATAGCACTGTCGATCAGTGATACTGTTGCCCCGTCGTCTAGTAGCGCGTAACATTTATGATGCGTTCCATTGCTATTGGTTATTCCAATTGGAATTATTTTTAATAGAGCCGTAGCTCGCCATTCCCCTATGTTAGTGACGCTTTCCGTTTTTTCACTAACTGTTTTGCCGGCCTCCGGTTTATTGCTGTCTTTGTTCTGTTTATCTGCATGCAATAAAATATGATGGCTGTAGCCACATTTCTCGCACCTTTTGGCGCGGCAAAACCTCTTAGGGTGTTTACTAACTAAACATTTGAAACATGTATTTTTCTCTTTAATAGTGTCCCATCGTTGTTGCACGCTTAATTTACCGAATGCGTCGCAGTGTTCAATGGCATGTTCCTTTTTGCAAATTAGGCATTCTTTAGGTACACTAGACTCGTCACTATGCGTATGTACCCGCTGAGCCGGCGGTACTTTATTATTACTTGAGCGCGCGGCTTGCTTTTGTTGCCTCACAGGTGGCTTGGCTGGACTAGCTTCGAACATACTGGCTTGAACGTAATATGAAGTCGAGCGAGTTAAATGTTTTAAGAAGTGTGACATTAATTCTAGGTCCGGTGACACTCTTAGGTCCACCCCCTGTGAGCTATCTATACCCATAGCAAAATCGCCGTATTGCGCGCGCTGTATTGGAGTTAATTTGTTAACTATCTCACTAACTAATTGCGGATTATTTATATACCCGTCGGCTCTAATGTTTTTAAGTAGGGACACAACATTCCTTATTGTAGACGTGAACCGCCTTAACTCACGGCCACTCTCAGTTATCCTAGGTAGATCCCTAATTTTCTTGAGTGCACTTTGTAATATTAACGTCGGATGACCGAACTCCTCATCTAGTGCGCGCATTATTTCGGAAGGATCTGTACCTGACCGTAGTAGGTCCTCAACTGAGGTCTTCGCGTCGCCATGCAATGACGTCTTAAGCCGGGCTAAGTTTTCATGCGTTCTAAAATTATACTGTTCGGCTGTGTCCCAATACATATTCTTATAAGAAATCCATTCAGCTGGGTCACCGCTAAAATGGGGTAGCTCGTACGCCTGTCTAGGTACCGGACGCGGTCGCGACATACTAGTAATAGCCTCTGCCAATCTGTCTATCTTGCTGTCCCTATCGCCCGACATTTCCCTTCGTCTTTCTTTATCATCCGCCCCGTAATTCTTCTGCCGCCGTGTATCCGACTCGGGTATCGAAACTCGAGGTACACTTGCGACCGGGGTGGTAAAGACGGGATACCTGTCAGGTAAATGGAACGTTACTCTATCCTGAGACACTGGCGTATGCGTCTGGGCCATAGGTACCGTTAGATTCGAAAACGGTACTGACACAGACGGATCTATTACATGCGACACATTATCACGGTATACATTTATATTACTTTCAAGCGTACTTACATTGAGCTGCCTTTGACTCACGGGTGGGTTACGGGGCGCGGCCATTTCCGTAGGCGCGCGCGCTGCTGACGGGGTACACAACACTGCATCCGATTGACACAACACTGGGCCTGACTGGTGCAACACTGTTTGTTGTTGCGTTACCTGAGGCGTTGTGTCTATCCACTGCTCTACGCGCTGTGCCGTCCCTGCTTCCGTATTTGAGTCGTCACTCTCGGCAGCTGCTTCTATCTCTGCAATATCAGCTTCCATCCTTTTCTTGAGAAGGTTTTCTTTCAGCTGTACTAGCTCCTTTTCAGCTTCATACTGTATGCGTTTCCTTATATACTCGACGCTCTTGCGGCTAGCTTTTGATGACGTTCTGCTTCGCGGCGACGTATGGCGACCTCTTGCTACTGCCTGTCCTCCCTGGGGTCCCTCTGACGTACTTCCAGCACTGTAGTCGATTACTCGACCACCCGTCAGGAGGATGTTGAGGGCAGACGTTGACGCCATGGTCGGTGCGACAGACGGTGAACCCGGTGCCCTTTCAGACTGCAACCCGGAGTCCGATACTGGGTCATCAATTCTGCGTGCGCTCTGCTCTTCAGCCAGCTTTCGCAGCCTGCTGCGTGTGGTGATGGTGCTCCTCTGACTCATGGTTACTTGTAAACCTTATCCGGCTCGTAAGGACCAAAATGTAAGATATTCGGGGAGTCAGGTGTTGTAGGCGGGGGTGTCGAAAGGTTACCAACGCACTTACTCGTAACCAGTGAAAACCACACTGTCAGATTAAACACTTGTATAATCAATAAAATAACACACGATAATTACAGTCAACAAAAATAGAGTCACAATATATAAATCAGCACTTACGAACTAATAGAATATCTAGAAACTACCTTAAACTGAAATTATTGGCTAACTTAAACTGACTTTATTAAAACTATCTAAGCGCGGAGCGACTAATTCTCGAATATATGTGGAGAGCAACTGAATCGTACGGAGAGATTATTGCTATTGAGAGATTTACTTGATGTATTACTGATGTACTACCAATGTACTACCGATGTACTACAAAAATCAACTTGCTCGGGTTCCCTTTATAGGTTTTACCCATGATCACAAGTTGCGGGTGACTCTTGGTCGTATATTCAATGAAACTCACCAGTTACAAACATTCCTACCTGATGAGGGGGTGTTGAAGGGGAACGGGTGTCTGCGGGGTATTGCGCAGTTAGCTCTCCTTAGACGTAGGAGGGGTACGGGAGACGTGGTTCTACGCAGTATGAAAATGGTACATAACACTGTTTACTTTCTGACACAATGGATTTTACTTTAATCGGTACCCCGGGGGTATATACTGTTATATAAAATAGGTAATTAGGGGGTAAATGCTCCAACTAAGCTAATGGCAGTGTTCAAATTACGCTATCTCTTTACAGTTCTGAGATATCGATCATTTTCATCAGTATATAAAGCTATTTAAGCAATTTATATTAGAATATTCGTCTCCACGGAACAATCGATACATTTAAATGATTTGACGACATATATAATTCATTTAAGCTCGAATTATGGTGCTTTCCGTTACAGCATCTTTTTCTTTCTATTTCATTAAGAAAAGGACTGAAGATAAATTTTAGTTTAGTCCTGTCAAATTAATCAGCGCCTGTCACTACTCCATACAAGTTTAGACGTGATTAAAAACTTGCCGACTAAAATTACGTAAATTTACGTCAAGCGCTCATTAATTTGACAGGACTAAACTAAAATTTATCTTCTGTCCTTTTCTTAATAAAATAGAAAGAAAAAGATGCACTGAACTTAAAAGTTTATTTTGTGAACAAGGGAGTCGACAACATAAAAGTTTTTAAATAGAGTGAAGCCCAATCCGAAGTATTTCGATTTGTATTTGTATTTCATCAAGTTTGTAGTCACAGCTCAGCAAGTCCCCAATGCCAGCGTTGCGCCGAACGGTTTCATGTAGTGTTTACATATTTGTTTGTGCGTGTATGGCGCTCAAATATTTGCTATTTTTGAAATGCTGACGACATTAAGCAACAGTCGCGTAACATTCCAAGTCCATTTGAATGAAAAGTGTGTCAGTGGTTGTTGCATGAATTGTTATAAAACGGGTGTTGCGTACGCCCACCGTCGCACCGTTGGGTTTGTGAATGGATCGACGGTCGGCAGCAGCCCGAACTGAGCTGCTCTGCAGCGCTTGCAACAGCACTCGCCTACGTGTGTTTCGAGGTCGCCAACTTTCATTCATAGGCACGACGCGGACGGTCACATTTGCAACGTGAAAAATCTGCAATCTAATCGCAACTGAAGTAACTGAGGTAATAATGTTGCGCAACATTTTTCTTGTCTGATGTCTGTAGGTAATGTTGTTTGTAGGTAGGTATAGTAGACGATGGTCGAGCTTTATGACATCCTGTCCCTTAAGACGCAGATATATGCCAGTGACCTTGTGTGGTTAGCTTGCGTGTTCCGTACTGAGCTCACGCAACGCGTCGCATGTCCAGCCAGAAATAGGACTCGCCCATCCAGGAGCGCTGTCCCAAATAAGACGCATTATTAATTTATTATACATAAAACAAAACGTATTTTAATTGAACACGTATACTAAAAAATCAATAATTAAATTATCTTTAAAAAGGTGAAGGTTTCAGAAAAATACACTAGATTTTGCGTCATTCTCAGTTTTTTATCCGCGTTACACATAATTTTACAAATTAATTTCACTACGTAATATAAACATAATCTAAAATATTCATATATTAAGTTATTAATAAAATGCGTTTTTTTAACATATATTTTTTCCAAATAGTTAACACTACTCATTTAGACGTGATCTTCAGTATAAATCATTAAAAGTCGGTTATCGTCACCTTAAGATCGAAAGATCGAAAAATCGACTGCAAAATAATGAATGCAGGTAGGTTAAAATGACTGTTTCTTTAGCATGAGACGTAGTGGAGAGTTAGTTGACAAGTTATTCCTAATTTACAGTCTAAAAAAGTTGCCCATTTCTGCCAGTTGCCTGACAATAGTCATACCTACAATTCTTTTAATTAACATTCATTATACTTATACAATACTTGGGTGAGTATTTTAACACCTTTGTCAGTATGGTATACTTTGTTAAGTTTTAAGTAAAAAAACATGAAACTGTACAAAAATGCAAACGTGCTAATATGAATGTTCAAACAATTTAGTTTTTTTTTTTTTTTTTTTTAAACGTTGTCCCACACTAGGAATTACATTACCTTTATCGTGGGTGCGTTTACAAACATTTAAACTCACATATACAAACAGCCAGACCCGGAACAACTACCTGTAGATCATACAAATATTTGTTCCGTGCGGGAATCGAACCCGCGACACGCAGCGCAGCAGTCAATCGCTTAAGCACTGCGCCAACCGTGCCGAATTCTATTTGACATCAGGGCCTTAAGTCTGCTATTACAATAGTGTCAGAATGGTCTCGCCATTGTGAGTATTTGACAGTGTTTTTATGGCAAATCTGTCAAAAACTCACAATGAAGAGACCATTCTGATACTATTATAATAGCAGACTTGAGGCCCTGGAAGCTCATTCTTACTTTGTTCGAAGTAACTGTTATTTTAATTATACAGTGATTTTAACTTACTCAATGCTATAAAGAAAGAGATCTCAATAATATTGAATTAATATACAGCTTTTATGAGTACTAATATAATTCAAATATGACAGCAACAAAATATGTATGATTGGCTGTCGCCAGAAATCGTTATAATATAAATTGATATAAACCTACTACTCAAACGAGCGTCTATTAAACGGTTTAAATCATGTAACCCGACAACTCCAAGTCTTCTATGGCGTCTAAAATATCCCCGTCGTTCATTGACACGTGCCAAACCAGTTTTCGGGCAAGTTTTTCTGAATGGTCGCTTCCTTTGTGAGAGTAAACATATTCAAATGTTGCGATTAATTCATAGTTAGATAGTGCCATGGTTTTATGAATGGAAGCCAATACAGGTGTGTGGGTGTGAGGCTGTGTAGCCTGCGCGTGCACACATACTTGCGCGGATTTGCATACTGGCTTTGCGAGCCACGTGTTCCTCTCAAGCACAGTTACCTCTTCAATATTCGAGAAGTTAATTTTAAATGTAAATGATATTTGAAAGTCAACAGTTTATAATGCACCCAGGAAATGAGATCTTTCAATGTTTGCAAACCGATCTCCTTCCGGGTGCGTGTTAGCAGAACCAACGGCTTCAGGGAACCGTTCCTGAGCTCGTGCGCCGACAATTCGTAACTAAAATGTTATATTTATTTAGTAAGTAGCTACTTATTTATGTATTTACTGAGTAGGTACCTATATACAATAATGCGTAATTTGTGCTGCGAGAAAATGGGATTTGTTTCACATAAATTGAAGCGTTGAAGCATTTTTCATTAGGTACGTGGTTTAAACGGTGTAAAAGTGTTTGTATCTGTGTCTGAAGTGTCTCACTATACTCCCTTTGAAATAAGATTAGACATTTGAATAAACCATTTTTACAGTACGTTCAACTGATTTTGAGTTGGTGGCATGACAAATGGCAGCTGCAGTAAACAGTTGGTATTATAACCACTTTTTTGCTTTTAATGCCATCCTTATGCCTACGGAATAAAAGTCATAATCGGTTTAACGGCTGTAAAAAAGATTTATTTAAATGTCTAATATTATTTGAAATGGAGTCTTATACGATTACGAAGTAAGAAATGTATCTTACAATATCACACGATACTTACATTGTGTTTGTGTGGTATTAATATGTGCAAATGAAATTGACGATAGAAACTACATTGTGTATTGTAAGTAAAGGTGTGAATTTGTAGTCAAACATTGCTAAGTTTTTTTACAAACCAAAACTGCTACTTTATGTGTACGGGTCTAGTACGAACGCAGTCTTCAGGCAAGGGTTCCGTATAGTAACAAAGTGGCTTAAGACTGGAAGATTCAGGCCTAAATATAGGGTGTATCTATCCAAACAAAAATTAAGAAATATTTTAAGAGATATACACCTACAGGTGGTAAAGAAGCCATGGAAACGATTTATTTTTTATTTTTTATCTGAGTATATTACTTAAAAAATTAAATAATATACACATTTTTGTTATTATTTTTGTTAATTTAACATAACTTTATGATTTTTGTACTTTAAATTATATTATTATTGTATTTGTACGCCTTTCTAGGCAAAACATGTTAAACTTTTTTTTTTTTTGTAATCTTACCAACTGATTGTTAACCCACATGTGTTTTTGACAAATAAATATATCTAATCTTATCTTATCTTAAAATTACTTGATATGATGATTAATTATCAAAATTCACAGTGCTCGTGCCGCCACCATTGCCGCGTCCGGGCAGGTCATTCATAGAATAAGTAAAATTTTGGAAAATGCAACTCCTTCGCAAAATGTCTCAAGCAATTTTAAAATTATAATAATTATGTAAAACTCTTAGATAAAAAAAAAAATCGTTGCTATGGCTGTTTTACCACCTAGGTATACTCGTATGTAGATGTTCCTCTTAAAATATTTCGTGTATGAATAGATACACCTCACAATACCTTGGTCCGGGATATTTTACCAGACCAGTCACCCAAGTCCCACTAGTAGTGTACCAGCAGTAGTGAAATGCTGCTATATTCTGATACTGATAATGATGAACTGACAAACTGACTGACGGATGACAAAATCGACACCAATAAGGTTTCCGTCAGCACCATTTTGGTACAGGATCCTAAAAAGAACCAAGTAATAGTATTGAAAACTGTAAATCTGATATAAATTGAATTATACCCTCTACCATGTATCAGGGCCTTAAGCAGGCTTCTTTAATAGTTCGTTAGGCACAGTCATTAGGAGCGATATCGCCAGGCACGCATTGTATTCATCCTCCACAAAGGATGAGCGTTGGTACCACAAGCGCCTAGTTAGCTTGATTTATAGCGAATGCGGTATCTGCCAGCTTCAATACTTGATTCCTTGTATGTTTCGTCCTACTTATACTATTGTGTGTGATATATAGCATTTTTTTAGGTTTCGTTCAGCAAGTGAAGTGAGTACCTAAGTGAGTGATTGAGAAATGAATGCTTAATTACTTGAGCCTGGTTTTTTTTTTCGAAAACACCTACTTGACTTTTGCATGTTGGAACAAATCAACGCATGGTTTGATGGAAGACAAATCAACTGTCTTGTGTGTACAAAAGGAGAACTTAGTTAGAACCAAATCCATCATACCATTCACATTGAATAGAGCCAAAATTTGAGGAGCTCGTGGCTAAGTAATAACAGACGCACGGGTCGATCCGTCAGGTTAAGCTACGCTTGCCGGGGTTGGTCCGTGGATGGGTGACCATCTTTACATACCAAGACTCCTCCGTGCCTCGGAAAGCACGTTAAGCCGTTGGTCCCGGCTGTCATTCGTGACAGTCGTTACTGGGTTGTGGAGGTCAGATAGGCAGTCGCTCCATATAAAATACTGGTATTCAGCTGCATCCGGTTAGACTGGAAGCCGACCCCAACATGGTTGGGAAAAGGCTAGGCAGGCAGAGCCAAAATTTCATTCAAGTTACATCAAAACTTTCTGAAAGAACTTAACACAATACATGTTTTCAATAACACAGTAAATAAGACAGCCAATTAATATGCCTTTCAATATACAGCGAAGACAATAGAAACACGCAGATAGTTAAAGCTCAATAGACGATCGCGTGCTCGAGTCAAGGGCCTTCGATGAGCAAGGCACGAGTCATTTCCGGCGCTAAGGCTCGTGTCCCCGGCGCGGGCGCAACGTCGCCGATGTTGCAACCGAGAAGAATCGCTGCTAATAAATAATCGTCACTTTCATAAACACTGAGTCATGTACAAAACAAGGTTGCCGGTTGCTTCTTCGTGTTGGTGGGCTGAAGTTCGTAACGTTGCTTGTGAAATCTTCGGCCTCATCCCTGATCACTGATATGTGGGTGATAATTATTTTTTATCGCCTACGCTTAGCTTTGTCTAAGCAAGTGTTAATACAGTGAGCTGACAATTGCAACTTTCTGTTGATTTCGCTGAATGTCGAGGATTTGGAAATCTATCGCTTTGATGTAGCTAATCGAGTTAACGCACTTTCTGCGCTACGTAATCCAGTACCTACATGGTCAATTCAACCTGTTAGTACCTACACAAATCAAAAAAAGTTTGTGATCACTAGCATAAGCTGATATAATTTTTTAATTGAACTTTATCAAGAAAAATTCTTTGTTGTGTGTTTTCTTTAAATAAAAATACCCTGTTTGAAATTTAAAAAATAATACTATTTTGAATTATTGATTGAAAAAAATTGAGTAATTAATCATAATGTAATTGTAACAGAAATTTGATAGAAAGAAAAAGACTAACCAAAGTTAAACAAACATTTATTAATAAAAAGTTTATATTCAATATAAGTTATATAACTCCTCTCCTGGCTCGAACACATGCGGTGATCCTCCTGCTGAGAACCAAGTTATCCAGCATTTCTTGGGGTAACCTGTCCCATTCTTGAACAGCGGATTCCCTGAGCTCTGACACTGTCTGGGGACGTGGCTGACGGTTCCAAACAGCTTGCTTAAGAGCATCCCACGCGTGCTCTATTGGGTTTAAGTCAGGCGAGCCGAATCATATTATAATCTACCGTACCTAACAAAAAAGATTTCGATTTTTCAAAGTGATCGCAACCTTTTTTTGATGTGTGTACGTACACTGAAAAAAAAATGTAGTTGCCACAATCAAGATTTTGTTTAGATTGACTAAGTAACTTGTTTGCATCTGAGCCTATCAAGCAAAATGATCTCAGCTACTACTTTTATTTGATTGAGATTTGAAACGGCAACTTGATTGGAGTTATCACAAAACCTATTTGCAGCAATCAAGTCAAAACATAGTTGCTCCAACCAAGGTTATTAGATTAAAGTTTCAATGATCTTTATTGAAGTAATCAAAATGCTTGATTGACACAACTAATTTACTTTGTTACAGTTAACATTTTTTTAACTTGTCTCTTTTTTAACTCTTCTACAATAATGTCATGTTATGGGTAATCGAGAAACTTGTTTGAGCGTTCAATCATTTGAACTAGTATCGCTGCAATCATTTCATGATGATCAACTTAACTAAGATTTTGATTAATCTAAACAAGATATCGTCAATCAAGCTAAAAAGTCACTTGATTGGAGTGCATTTTTTTCAGTGTAGTACGGCTAAGATGTATGTAGCTAGTCTAAAAGACTTTGTATGATTTTAACATTTAAAGGGCAAGGGTACCATTGCTTCTGTGCCTATGATTGATCGGCCATCAATGAATATTTTTAGTTCTAGAACTGATATCTGAGATCTGACTGAGATCTTGACGAATCATGCTCGTGAACGGGCGCCGTCAGTTGGGACTGGTCATCTATTAGCTGCCACGGCTTATTTTTAATTTATTTTAATTTTTGAATTATTTTTATTACGGACGCTTCTAACGTGCACGTCTTTCTACATTGTTCTCACATGTATAACTTCAACATGAATGATGTAACCCATATTTTGTAACAATATTTTGTTTTAAAAGAGTGTCCGTGGATTTTCTTGTCCGTTCTTCTCCATAGGAACCTACTACGCTTTGGAATGGGCAACTAGCTACATCATTCTGACTGACCGAACCCTTGACAATTCAAAAGTGCCTGTAATTGGTTTATTTGAAATAATCGGTTTGAGTTTGAGAGTTTGAATGATTTTCTTTGCTTTTCCGTGCTGGGGACGACTTTCTGAAGAAGTGAAAACTGTACAGGGGCACATTTACAATATACCTATAACTTAATATTTAAAATAGAGTAGTTGCTTTTTTGCCTAAACTAGGGTCACCTGTGCTTCAAGCTAAGACTTAATGTTATAAATTAACAGTGAGACTCACTATGGCGAATGATTGTTAAGTACCAGCGATTTCATATTAGGTACCTATTTCTACAAAAATACCGCTATATAGGGTCAAATAAAATCGGCGCAGTAAACGCATTACTTACCTAACCGTTAAGAAATATTTATTTAGCAAACAGACAAATATATTGAAATATTAAGCGGTCAAATGTTCAAAAATAATATATGCTTAATATAAAGTGTTAGCAAGAAATGCATCGCAACATGCGTATCTAATTATGTAAATGTGTGGAGGTATTGTGTCGCCTGTCACTATGTATTGGTGGCTACAAGATATGCGTGTAGTGGCCACTCGAGCGGTCCCCGCTCGCGCCGGCGCCAACGTCGAAAGCTAGAACCATCCCAATTTTTCCGTTACCATCATTAGTAGGTTAAATTCGATATAAAATTTATTTATACCCATTTTATTATGTATTTATGCAACTATACGGACTTAATCGCAGCATCCAATCGTAATTGATTTCGTTATCGAATTATGCGTTCGACCGATGCATGTTCCCAATAGAAGACGTTAGTTTATTTGAATTTATTATGTACATATTGCTTCGCACTCTTCATATGGGTATAGTCTACTAGATGTTTGAGTTCTTTTACCTTGACCAGTACCTTCTTGATCATTAGTGAAGCCACTCAGAATTAGGTTGCAATGGTTTGACTGGAGCAGGGACCGATATCGATATTCGAAGAATACCGATATTTTAAAGCCATAACAGTATCGACATCTGGCATAAATACTCGTATTTCATATCTGTAATTTGAGTATCGGTATAAAATATCGATACTCAGTACTGATATCAGGCTACAATGTGACGTCACAGAATCTTTATTGATGATTATTCAGTCGCGAATCATATTTTGATCAAGATACAACCTGACGCTGACCCGCAAATTGCAAAAACGCAAAAAATGTAATAATTATTATTATGTATACCCAAATACCGGTATTTATAGCGATATTTTGGTATCATGTATCCAAATTATATTATCGGTATTCAGTCCCTGGACTGGAGACTAACTATTGAAATCGGGTGTTGTACGTGGATTTTTCAGCATCTGTTGCTTTTTATTAGGTACAGACACTTCCATCAAAGAACTGTCTCCCCTACATTAAAACATCTTAGTAAATGAGGTAACCAATTAAAGCTGGCGCCGTCAGAAAACGTGATCGAAAAAACTAACCATCTAGAAGTTTCAATCAAACCCGCCATTCACAGCTACTTTTGACAGCAGCTTTTAATATTACTAAAACAAACAAGTAAGTAATTTGTATAGCAGATCTGAAGGGTCGAGTAGTTCGACGAAGCTCATCGCGCCTAGTGGGCGGCTAACGGGTCTGCGAGGCGCCAGTCGTTACTCTACGGTGTATGGTGCTATACTGTTCCGAGCACTCGGTACGTCTGAACGTCGGAGCTTCGGATTTGTAGGAACCTACAACCGGCACAGCTGATATTGAACGCAGCAGGATGCGTCCAGAGAACAATCAGAAAATATCTCTAGGTAATAGCATGAGCTAATGATCTTAAGCCGGATCAGAACTTTATAGCCCATGTGGTTTTGTTGGTAATCTTCATTCATCATGATCGTTAATGGAAACGGTTTTTGTGGTTGCAGTTTTAGACGTTACACGTATTCAAAATAAAAATATTAAAAATATGCTAATTTTGTAGACCGTGCCATCGTCAACCTAAAGTAGGTACTGCTAGGAGCTGTCTTGGGAGGTAATGAAACAACGAAAAACTAAGGCCAAATGGGAGAAAGTCCATTGGGGGTTTTCTATTTTCCCTAGTCACTAAAGAGTCTGTTTATAATTTATAATGATATACATACCTAAACTACGTCATTGTCATCGTATTGGCTCAAAAACTTGTATTTCCCTAAACATGTTTCTTGAACAATGCACATGTCGCTACCACAGCCATATTTTTATCACCAAACTTTTTATTATTTTCCAATTGTTCGACAAGTATTGCGCAACAGCTATACAATAAAGTGCTACTGTCTTCCGTTCCGTGTATCGTATGACGCAACAACATGAAATCAATCCGTGTGGCGGTTGTGTTGTTGATATATGACCGGCGCCCACACTGGCTCCGCCGCAGATGAACCCATCAACCGTACATTGTGCACGGTAATGGCCGATTATGAATATAGGTTATACTAACTCAGGCTTGAGGCAGTACCCTTGGATATCCATACAAGGAATCAACTGCTTAACTGCTTTGTGAAACATGCAAACCAAGGACCTCTCTCTCCTTATTTGTGCTTATCGTAGTGTTCCAAAATAGACAAATATATTTTTCATAAATATATTGGAATGATGATTGGAATGATGTGGTACACGTTTATATTTTAAGTAAACATTGGGTTATTAACTCTGCAACCAGCTGCAAAGGATAGTCAACCCACCGATTAAAAATCTGACAAAAAGAAGTGGAAATTGGCGTCTGACATGACATGTAATCGAACAACAGTTCGTGTAATAAGCGGGGGCGTTACGTAAACAAAGAGTTGGGCGGACCTGCCACCGGGCGCCACCTCCCCGCCCCTCCCCCACCCTCGTACCTGCGCATGGGCACATTTTCGCAATCAACACCAAATTGAATAGCGCGAGCCGACGTGATGCGACGACCAAACGCCTGGCGCCACACAACATAAAGATTTGGTGATGCGACGCATTTAATTTGTCTACTTTTGAAGTGGCCATTCTACGCGTTAAACAACTGCATGTTTACTACCTACATGTTCATTATGAGCTTTATATAGCATAATGAGCATTAAATGACTCCAACAGTTGTGTGTTTTGATGAATGAAATGACTCGACACATCCCCTGTGAGATCAACATCTAGGAGTTAATCATGTAGTACCCACTTCTTAACTTTCGAAGGTCCTAGATTTTTGCATAAGGTAAGTATATAAATTCAATAAATTATTAGGTACCATACCAAAAATAATATACATATATCAGTTAAGCACACTCAGGACTGCAGAACTTTCAAAAGTGCTCGTGACAAGATTGGAACTTTGACTTAATCAATAGAGACTGGTGTTCTGATGTTGAATAAAGAATCAAACTCAAACTCAAATCATTTATTTCAATTAAACTATTTACCTACAGGTAATTTTGAATTGTCAAGGAGTCGGTCAGTAAGAAAAATGAAGCTACATATCGACGCTTGAAAGGTAATATATATATCTATAGCATTTTAAAGAATTATTTTCCAATAAAAAAAACATTTAAAATGAATGTTCAAAATTCCACTATATAAAATATAAAATACTCCACTTTAGTTTTTTTTTTTTTTTTTGGAAAAAAAAAAGTACTTTAAGATGTAAATATTGCCTTTCAAGCGTCGATATGATGATGAATTTGATGAGCAAGTGCGAGCTATAGGAAGACGTGGCCTATGTTTAGTAGGTATTCAACTGCAGGATTTAAATAACCATAACAAAAACCGGCCAAGTGCGTGTCGGACCACGCACAATGAAGGGTTTCGTAGTTGGGATGAATTTATCTCAAGAACAAACTTCACATTGAACAGGAACATGTTTTTCACCTGTAAATGTA
Source organism: Dryobota labecula (assembly GCA_947523025.1). Taxonomy (NCBI): domain Eukaryota; kingdom Metazoa; phylum Arthropoda; class Insecta; order Lepidoptera; family Noctuidae; genus Dryobota; species Dryobota labecula. The sequence continues at coordinate 12,637,075 of OX383294.1, read as the reverse complement.
AGTTGGTCGACTATTACTCGGTAACTTGTAGTAAAGCTTACTTAGCTGTGATAGTTTTCCTTTTAACTTCGTTATATATACTACTGCTGTGAATTTTTTCACGTATCTAAATATAACCATTTAGCTAGCACACTAACACTTGATTGATAAATTTAACACTTGATTCTAACAAAAATTAGCACGTTAAAGCTTAATATTACGCAAACGGATTCCTGAATCGAAAAATGGTTTTCACAAACCCGCAATATTTTCAAACGGCCTATCCAACGATACCCCACATCTTGGGATAGTTTCTTTTTTTGTTCTTTTTTTTGTGTTTCAATATTTTATTTTACCACTTTGTCGGCGTGATTAATGAATGAATGAATGATTTTATTCAATTAAATTTCTTAACACTAGATATATTGCCCCCCAAAACTGCTTACGCAGTTTAACTGTGAGATCGTTGAGTCTCTCTTTCAATAAACATAAATTGTTATACCCATACCAAATTACAGCTTTCTAGTACTAAGAGTCTCTGAGCTAACCCGCGGACAGACAGACAGACAGACTGACGGACATGGCGAAACTATAAGGGTTTCTTATAGTTCTACGGAACCCTAAAAAGGAAACTTGGTCAGAATATTCGCGAAAATACCACATGATATTAAATCTGGCTAATGTGCCATCAAAATACATAAAACTATCAATACGATATTTAAGTATGGTATTCCACTTCCTTGTTAGTCTTGGTATATCCAATTCGGATTTCGGTAGCTCAGCTTATCTGGCCGAGCGACTAAACCGAACTTCCTCCCATAAAAAGCTACCATAGGAAATTGAAGGCGCAAACATTAATGATTTTCCTTCATTTACATTTTACATTATCAAAAAATATTCTTTAAAAGTCGACGCTAACTACGACCACATATGGCGTCGATTCGCCGCCACCTACTAATTGAGAGCGACACTAGACAAATATATCGCCTTTTATGGTCGCGGCGGGTATTAACTACACTGATTGGTAAATAAACAGAATAAAGGATCGTAAGGCCGAGATGAATCAGCTCTCGATCGAGCCGTGATTAGAGGCGATTAGCATGCGCCCGCGCACCGCGTTCGCAGCGCGTCTAGCGGCGCGCGGCGTCCCACGTGGGAGGAGGGGCGGCCCTGCGCAGCCATTGTCTTACAACGCGTTATAGCATTATAATAGCACTGCTATTGCACACTATTTATGTAAATCTATTTGAGAATTCAATTTGTCTATTGTAATGTATTCATGAACGGATATTAGTAACTGTGAGACAAAGTGATTCTCGTCAACAACCTGTCAACTAGCGAAGGACTGTTCGCTCGATTTAGTTTTGTTTTAGAATTAGGTAAAGGTGAGCCACCATAACTGAACTAGATTTGTTCAAGAATGTCCTCTATACATACTCGGGCAAGCTTTGATATAAATCAAACCTTGGCCATTTTACAATTGACTGTAAAAATGTGAAACTATCACAGATAGCAGACAATACGTCATGCTATACATTGCCTATCGTGTCATATCCCATTTCATCCCACTTCAACGATAAGATATAGAGATGCCATCAATCCCGTAAATACCTTATCCTACTGTAACTAATGAAGTACCTACCTTCTAACTTTAAGTCGTAATAATCTGTCACACCTGCCGTTCTATTCTGTAAAAATCTGAGCGTGAAAACTAAGGTGAAGCGAGTTGTCAATCCCTAGATTCCCTAGCGTTAGGTAGGATGACATTTCATTTCAAACTCATTTTATCTAAGTTTTCACGGTGAGATTTTTACAGAATAGATCAGATGTAATGGCTGGGCAAGTGGACAGTGGGTGCCAGTCTACCACAGCATTTTCATAAATGGAAGAGTTCTTGCTGGGCTTATCCGTTGAAGCGACGATAACAGACTTTTAATTTTATATTGAAGATCACGTCTAAATGAGTAGCGTTAATGATTTGGAAAAAATATATGTTAAATTAGAGCATTTTCTTAATAACATAATAAATGAATATTTTAGATTTTATTTATATTTCATAGTGAAATTAATTTGTAAAGTTATGTCCAACGCGCTTAAAAAACTGAGAATCACGCAAAATCTATCAAGCGTATTTTTCTGAAATTTTCACCTTTTTTTAAAGATTATTTAGTTATTGATCTTTTAGTATACGTATTTTATTAAAATACCTTTTGTTTTATGTATAATAAATTAATAATACGTCTTATTTGGGACAGCGCTCCTAGATGGGCGAGTCCTGTTACTGGCTGGACGTACGACGCGTGGCATGAGCTCAGTACAGAACACGCAAGCTAACCACTCAAGGTCACTGGCATATATCTGCGTCTTAAGTATGTGTTTAAATCCAAAACTATGGTCATGATTTGTTTCAGGAATTGCGAATGGATCTATTAATAAGATTACATCATAAATCATTTATCACTTTTATCAGTTAGCTCAGAAGTTAACATGAAACACAGAAACAAGTCATGCAACTGAATACATGGAAATAAAACATACGGACACAATTCAAAGGCGCAGGTGAAATGACGAGTTTAGGTCAGAGATCGACTCGCCTTCCATTTGTCTGAGCGTACTCTGCGCGCATCGGCGCTAACAGGTAACCAACTTTATTGTTGTCCTGTCACTATAATGTATGATCCTCGCAGAGCGATATCATCTCGATGCATTTCTCGCACTGATATCAGCATTAAAAACGATAGCCGCATCTGAGTGGCCTGTGAATCTGTGTGAGTTATCGCGCGCAGAACGCCACTTGCCGGCCGCGCGTGCGCACCGCTGCCGCACGTATTATTGGTGTCGGCGCCATCGACAACTTTCTCGTCTCGCAGACAATGACGCTCAAATTGGAAACCAAATGATTTTTATAACTCGCGTCTACGCAACTACAGACGTTAGCTTCAACTCGATCGCCTGTTACCTACACGTGAAATGTCGTAAATTCCGACGGCGTAGGGCCACTTAACGCAGGAGCGATACTCGGAGTTATTCCGACTGTTTGCTCGTTACGGTGGAGTAGGTACTTCTAACGAAGGCACCTAAAAACATTCCCACAGTCGTCGATCACAGCGGTAAAAAAACCAAGTGTCTACGAATTAACACGTCCGCGCGTTGTGTGTGTATGAAAACACTCGGTGGCCTCGCGAAGAGCCCTCATGGTGACGGAGAGCTGTCGGCGTCGCCGAGCCCTGACTCCTGACGCGACGCCACTACAGCACGGCGCGTAACATAGCTGTTCCATGTCTTTAACTTTAATTTGAAATGTTCAAGATTACAAGCGCACAGTTTCAAGGGTTCTCGGTAATGATGGCTAGTCAGTGACGCATGCCAGTTGTTGTTAATGCTTGTTAATCTTGAACGTTTACAACAAAAAGTCTCTACTTGAACAAAGTACTCTGTATCAGCATGCGAGGTACTTACTTATTTGGACGTATGGAGTGCGTGAGGTAGACTTCATTACCGTGATGGCGTGTTGTCGTCATCCGCGACAGTTACGCCGGGCCACTAATACCCTGTACAAACATGAGCAGTGCGTGTGTGAAAACTCAGCCCTGTTCAGATCGGACACACTCGTTAATGCACAAAGTAAACTACACTTAATCTTTCACTTTGTGCCGCTTAGAGAGAAATTAACAAAGAAATGTTACTCAAACGAATTAGCGCAACGTATTAGCGCGTTCCTTTGCTGATTGCGGGAATTTACCAATGAGATAGAGACGGTTATTAATTGGTGTTAGTATGCCGTGTGACTACAGTCTTCACTAACCGAAGTCATCTACAATGCTTGAACTTTGTTGACCGACACATGAACACATCGTGGTGTGGTAGTCGCTCTTCACTCTGACGCTACTAAAAAGTTGGGGTTGGGCACGATACTTATACAGACTAATAAGTGAAATACACACAATCTGTTAAAATGGCAGAGGTTAAAAGTTTGTAGATAAAACAACCGAAACAGTTTCACACTTCTGTTGAACGACCGGGAATCAAAACTCTAGTCTCGCGAATCTAGCATAACATAATGTATTTGCTCAACAATTTAGCATAATATAATGGATTTGCCTCCACTAGTATTACGATAATAATATTAGTTATTACATCTTCCCAACGGCAATACCTCTCCACAGATCATGCGGCAGTGCGAAAATAAATAGCCACGTACATGTAACAGTTAAGTTAGTAGTTTATTTTCTATCGCAATCAGCAATAGGTAGGCAATAATAAGTCGCGCGACAGGGACGCGAGCGTGGCCAGAAGGAGCGAATAAATCAGCATTTGCCGGTAGATGAACTGTTTAATTATTGATTTATTGTGCAGTGTTCGGAGCGAGGCGCCAACTAATTGGTGCTGGCGAATGTTCGCGTGACACTGGCCCTACGCTGGAATTATTGAGACAAAATCATCCAATATTGAACAAAACACGACCGTGCATGACTTCGTTACCTTTATCTATTGCGAGCCCAGAATATATTATGCTTTGGAATTATATTTATTCTTTTTATCCTGATTACTGGTCCCCTGAGGTTTGTTTTGTAAGCATTATACCCGTAGAGCGCCTGCTTACGGATTTACTTCGATACCTTGTTGCGTAAACAAAGTTATTGAAAGTTCCCATACTTCCCTGTACGGTTACCAGGAAGTCGATCATTTGTTTAAGACGGTGGCTGTGCATAAATCAATAGTCCTAAACATACGTTATGTGGTCCAATTAGTTATTAGGAGGTATACCATAGAACAGATGTTAGTATACAGTTGAATTGGATCATAGACGGTTAAATTATCACATTATACAGGATGGAAAAAAATTAAGGGCCCTGGAGGGGAACTACCTTAAATCCTTTAGTTAGCTCATTTTACTGAAAGAAAACATTCCTTTATTTTTTTTAAGAAATAAAACTGCATTCAAAGATCTTCAAAAATTCGCTTGTTTCACCCGGGAATCGAACCAACTAAAAATTAAAAAAAAAACTTCTCGCCATTTTATTATACGAATCGGCAGGATTATTGTTCAGGATAAAATTTGTTTAATAAACATTTGGTCTTTGAAATAAAAAATATACTAAACAAAGGTAACTAGGTATAGTAGGTTAGGTATATCAATGATGGTACTGCGTACCGATGCAACCCTGATTGATTGATCCATATTGCAGTAATTATAAATTACGTCCGTGAAACTCAGACTGACTAGTAAATACTGTGGTAATGCGTCGTCGTTGTTCACCAAATCGCTATCTTCCGAAGTGTTGGTCTACTGAAATGCTCTAACCAAACAGAAACTGGTTAGAAGGCTGGTGATTTTGCAGTGAACTTTACCGGACACTGCGCACCAGTGAACCGTACCATCCGTTGTCGCGCGAACAAACATGCGCGTGAGACTCTCCGATATAGGAATGTGCACATAAAACGGCGTAGCTTGTACCAAGATATCATAACTACCGAATGCATACGTCTTCGTCAAAGCGTAGCACAGACTGGCTACAATCAGCGTAGCCGTATCGTCGCCGCGCATCGTAGCAAGTCCTACGATAACAATGAGCTGGCGAATTTAATGTTTCTCATTACTAAATTACCAGGCGCAGCATGTGGAGTGTTACTTTTATGGGAGGGAAAAAAAAGAGGATACAATATTGACTTTAACACTTCAGTCGTAAAAGCCTCATAGACAAAAAAAAAATATTCATTCAGATATTTTATTGAACTCAACCAAAATTTCATCTCTTTATTCATCTTCATAAGCACCGCTATAGTTAGGTCACATATGTTTAGCTACGACACCAGCCTATCATCGACAAGCACTGTCACAGAGGCGAGCACGCACTCGGTGCTCGTTTCAATATTTTAGTAGCGACACAACTCAAACAGAACTCCTTTGTTGGAGGTCAGACGTGTGTGAAGAGAGTTTCCGTGTCACTCTCCGCGTCTCGGCCTTAGTTACACATTAGCAGACTCGGACAAATATTTTTTGTCCTCCTATGATCACCTTATATTGTTGGTTTGAGTTCCTTGTTTGTTGTTGTGACATTCCGAGGCTGCTCAAGCTTCAAGCAGGTTCTTTGATTGACAATTTGACATTGAGGATAACGCCTCAATTTTTTTTATTTTAGATTTGCACTTGTTGTGGTTTTTAATGAGTTTTAGCTTTAGCTCATTAACAACTGCAACACATACATTTTTTGACGTGACAACGTCTAATAAATCGATGAACGCCGGCTGCATGCACGAAAAAGGATGACTTATTGTCCCGTTACGCTCATTGTCCCGTTACGCTCATTGTACGCTTGCGCCGCATCAATGTTTTGTTATGACGTTGTCACGTTAATCTATCGTCCGTAAACCAACTTTACAGACAACCAATTGTTTTTTATGGGTGAGTGTGTGTGTATTTCCCAATGTGTGTAAAATAAATTACTTAGGTATCTAAATCATTTTGTTTAATATAGGTACCTAGGAGTATATTAAACAAAATATAACTGTGTGAGAACATTATTATTAGAAATTAAAGTATAATTATGTAAAGAAAAAGATTTTTAATTGAACCAACAAAACAAAGTAGGTACCACAGTAATAAGAACTTACACATACATAAGTTTTGCCATTTAAATAACATGATTAGCAACACAATGTGTGCTTTAATGATATGATATTCGAAGAATTAAGATATGCTTGAACTAAAGTTACATTAGTAAAGGCTCGTACAGACTCGCGCGATATCGCGGGCGCGACAGGCACCGACAAAGAAATTATGCTACTAGTGTCGCGAGCCTTTATGCATAGCATACCTATTTTGATTAAATTAATTAATTTAACTTATTATAACAATATGTTGCTTTAAACTGAATTATTTATTGAAATTACATTGATTAATAGGTAGGTAATCATATATTATTTAGAATCTACACAGCTCCAAATGTCAGAGATAAATTGTTAAGACTTTGCGATGTGTTAATTTCGGCTGAATAGAACCGTGCAAATGTGTTGGGGACACGCCAGTTCCCTTTTGCCATGATCTCGTAAATATTATGGCACTCAAGCCAGTTGAGAGATGCTGCGGCACTTCGAGTACTACCAAGAGTAGCCTCTACTCCTGCCTCCTTAAGAATATTTTTAACCCAAACTGCAATCACTGTTCGGGAGGCTGAACGAAACTCATGTTCATAGTTTCGTTCTTGGCAATATAGTTTAGTATTTCTGAGCTATGTCTAACAGACGGAAAATGGATAAAATCTTCGCCATTACAGCCCCCATTATCCATAAAACGTCCATACTGAACTGGACAAAGCAATAACAATTCTCAAAAAATCATTTGTATAAACATCAACAGAAGCCGCAACCTGTCGCACACCGGAACTCCACAAAGACATTCACAAAAGGCTATAAAGTGGCGAAGACTATCCAAGCTATGCTTAAGTGACAAGCCGCAGCTTCAGAGATAAGCTATCGACCGACACGCGAACATTATGAGCTGCGATAAACATCGCAATCGCTCTCCCAAATACAAACAAATATTTTGATCAGTCTGCTCGTTACAAATTACCATCGATACCATCTAATGAGGCGTCCGCGATCCCCGACAAAATATCTACACCTAAATTAATAGAACCTTTTATGTCCTCGGACGATATCGAGGATCATGCGGAAAACGTCCTGAAATGTCACCATATCGCATTAATACCAGATTGCGGGGTCTTAGGTTTGTACCAGTTTTATGTCCCCCAGATAACACGGTATCTATAGGTAAGTTATAATGTTGATAATAGACACCGCCGCTATAAAGAAACTTGAGCGTAAACAGCTAGTAAATTAACATGAAATTATGTTTCGACCAAGTTATTATCATGTTTTGTGTTTTACAAGGTCATCAAGATAAAAGTCACGCAACTTGCTCGCGAAAGAAAATTCTTAAGGTTCCATTGTAGCTTTAATACAATGATAATATTATTATAATTGTAGTGTCTTGACAAACCTACCTATCTATACAAATAAACAAAATTAAAGTTTCTGTTTGTAATCCATACTAATATTATAAATGTAAAAGTAACTCTGTCTGTCTGTCTGTTACGTTTTCACGCCTAAACCGCTGAACCGATCGTCATGAAATTTGACATAGATATAGCCTGCGATTTGGAGAAGGAAATAGGTTACTTTTCACGCGATAACCGACATTCACGCGGGCGGAGCCGTAGGCAAAAGCTAGTGTTAAAATAAAAGCTTTTTACTAAATGCATATGAAAGTATATACTGAACTTACAACAAAAAAAAAAATGTTTTTTGTCTGTGTGTGTATCTGTCTTCGGTATCGTAAATCGGTCCAGCTTAGCCGGAACAGACGTTCCGGATAAGCTGGACCGATTTTGATGGGACTGGCAGATAGCTGATGTTATAAAGAGTAACTTAGGCTACTTTTATTTAAGAAAAAGCCACGCAGGCGAAGCTGCGGGCAGAAGCTAGTTTTTAATAAAGGTAACAACTGCGCTAATACTACTAATAAAACTCAGAATACGATATTTTCAATAAGGATTATCAAAATGCCGCCGGAAACAACCTATCTACATCGCATAAAAATTTATTTGACTAACTGACGACATTTTGATTATATTATATCTAATAATATCTAGTTTGTAAAGACTCGTAGCTCGTCCATAATATTAACAATTTTGCATAGATAAGCCAAAGGATAAGTTCTTCTCGAAAAGCTGTTTTTATCTCAACACCATAAATAATTGATATTTTAATGTCACAAATGATCTGTATGTAACTATGAAATACTACAATCGACAAAAAGCCTTAATTAAAATACATCTTTAGGACTAAATTGAGACTTATTTTCAGTGAAATTGAAATCAAATTGGCTTACTCGTAGCACGCATCTTACGTTGGTATGGAGATGGTCAATCGGAGCAACGTGTTTTTCAAGCGAGTGCCGTGCCTAGCCCATAAGTTATCGTATGTAATAAAATTAAATGTAACACATTTCTCTTTTTCATGTAATCTTCATAATTTATACACATTTTTAGTTTGCGACGTGTATCGGCGCCTGCGGCCGCGTCCGGGCGCGGGACGTGCGCCCCGTGCTCACTTTGTACGCGCGAGTACCAACTTGTACTGTGTGTATCGCTTTCGGAATATCATTACATGAACATAAATTTATTTTCGACGTCCACAGTAACTTATGCTTGTTTGCGTTCAGTATTGACTAACTTACGTTGATTACGTATTGGAATCGTTTACGAAACGAAGAGATTAACCGTTTACCTGTATGTTTATTTATCCATACAGCTTTTGTGAATCGTTAGATTTGGATAAATTCATTATAAAGAACAGTTAACAGTTTATTTATTTTAAGAGGAGGGCTGAACCGATGGCATTGGCTTAAAGTCTATGAATAATTTCGTCATAAAACCATAATCTAATTACAAGAAATGTACGAACGTTAAATAGAGTGACCACAAATAAGATCCATTCAATCAACTTGCATAATAAAATAATTACTATTCACATAAACATAATTGATTGCTGCCGTGCTCCGGCGCAGTCCAATTACTCGTCTTGTCCTCTAATATCTGCCTACACGAGAATATATCGCGGCACTCATCGTTGCGCAACTGAATATCGCTTAATATAATTAGGTTGCCAGCACTAAATGTCACTGAGTCAAGATTTGCTTCTGAAGGTACGCTTCATTGATCTATTTATTTATTTATTTGAACTTCTCGCACACATTAAGGTACAAAGGCGGTCTCATTTTCTTAGGCATTCTCTACAAGTCAACCAAGGATGGTGAAGAAATGAAATGGCAGGTGCTCTGTTTAAGAGGCGATAGTAATAATAATAATAAAAATACTAAAAAGATATCTCACATAATTATAAATAAAATTGGTACACAAATACATAAACAGGTTGTAAACTTACATACATTTTTACTATAATATATACCTACTTTTTTATAACAACATTCAAATCAAGGGAAAGAGATAATTGAGATGACTCTACGCTTTTTGTTATCAAAATAACTGCAATTTCAGCTTAAATGCATGCCGGCTGGTGGCCGTTTTGATATCCAGAGGAAGTACATTGCTAAGAAGAATGGACTGAATATGAAAGGAAGAATGAACAAAGTGAGAAGTATGAGAAGGACAGAGTAGAAGATTGTTGGAAGGACGCAGAATCTTAGCGTGTTAAGAACATAAATATTTAAAGTGAACATAGATACTGAAAGTGACATAGACATTGAACATCTATAATGGTGAGATTTCGTCCAATCCTACTCAACAGATCCAATGCACTTCAACTATCTGCAGTATTATAAAACAAAAAACCCTATTCAATTCGTATATATCGAAGACAATGAAAGAGGCAGGCGAGCAATTTGTACAGATATCAACGCTGAGCATTGAATGGGCGAAATCCATCAACAGTTAATGCTGTTATGTCCGCCGTGATTTATGTGGTGAGGGGCGCGTTCCGCACGCTTGTTCCCGGGAGGGATGCCGTGGCGTCGAGCCTTGGTCACATCGATGAGGATGCAGCGGAGGCGACAACGCAGCTTGACCCATGGGCAGTACAGGTATCGTCTACCTAGGACAATGCTATACCTATGACAACGTTGACAATGCTGGTCACCATCTTAAGTAATACATTAAGTGTCCATCACAAGGGATGTGGTACCTGCAGCCGTAATTTACAGGTAAACTATTAAAAAGCAAGTCTTTAAAACTCTCATAGGTACTTGGACGCAGTTAACGCTACAGTAAGTAGTTTCAATAGCTTTAATCGTGCCAATGCTGACATCTCATATCTTGCAGAAATTACAACAGTTTTTGTAAATCGTCAGAAACTGAATTACACGGTGTATCACATAACAAGTTAGTCAAGTTTTCACCTTCCACCTTTCGTGATATAATTTAAATAATTTTATTTAGTATAATAAAAATATAAACTTATTTAAATTTTGTTTTCAATTGTATTTTATATTTTCATTATTATTATTTTTAGTTAATTAAGTTGTTATTTCGTGGTGAACGCTGTGTACACCTATAATAGACATACACATCAGTACTTTTGTTATTTTATTTTTCTGTTTTGATCTTTTGTATGTATACTGCTGTTGGTGTCCCAAAAATAAATAAATAAGTCTCTTGATGTCTACCTATGCTTATCAGCCTTCACTGCTGCTCCTCTGGACACTATTCCAAAAGTCTTAAAATTATCTGGATAAGTCAGATAATTTATGTAAACAAAGTAATGTCAAGAAATGTCACTGTTAAAATGACAGGACTGGTACAAAACATTTTATCATATTTTTTTTGTTGTAAATAGTCATCGCTAAAATTAAAATGAATTAATTATAAGAACTATGCAAACAAAATACTATTGCCAAACAATATTTTGTGTAGTATGTCGGAGACACGGCATATGATCGTCATAATCAGCCCTTTTAAGTCCAGTGCTAGACGTAGGCCTCCCAAAATCGACTTCCACTCGAAACAGTTTACAGCCGTTTTCATACAAAATGTGGCTAGATAATATGCTACTTACAATATGAATCTATGAATGAGAGTTGTAATATTAGCTGAGTGTTGTTGAAGATGTAAAAAATCTGGAAATTTTAGGATCTCCTGCATTGTTACCAGTAGATATCATAAAATATTTTAGACCAGAAAATCTGCTTTTATTAATAACTTTGTTTAAAACCGAAAATGTATAAAAATAATAACGGTATGATTATTTTTTAATTATTATGTCTTAAAATCGGTACTTAAAAGAAAATGGAACCTCTTTTTTCGCCATTTTATGTGAATTACCATTACGAAGAATTTCTTTTGTTATGTTATCCCCTTTGTTTAGGTAGATAAATTATCTGAATTTGAGAATTTGGGTATAGTTAATCATCGCTCATGAGTTTTACTTTTAAGAAATACCTATTGCCGTTTCCCGCTCCCGCTGTCACGTCGCTGGGGAGCAGTTAGGCCGATCCTTGGAAGGCAATAGAGCGCCTCCCGCGGCGGCGGCTACTCGCTGTCTCCGTCAGGTGGCGGGCACAAATAACGCAATAAATACACGCTTATCGCAAATCAGCTCGTCTCACCGAGGGGCGATTTATTCATGAGCCCCGCGCATATGCTTAACCCCGCTAGCATTTATCATCGGCACGTAGCTCAGTCAATTAAATTAAACCGAACCATCGATGACAGCCGCCGCACTAGATACGAGCGATTTTGATGCATATGTGTTATTTATTATTGTGTTTTGAATTAATGAATTAAGGTTTGTACTTGCTCGGTACCTGTTACATTGCGGCCGTACGGTATTTAAAACATATCAAGAAACAGTAATCGATATTACAATTAAAGTATTTTTGTAGTTATACCTAGAATTGATATCAATTTAATATCAATTTAATTAAACTTTTAGGTACACCAGCAAAAGACACGCAGTTTTAAATCCGACATAGCTGCATAACAGCTTTTTGTATTTATAAATTATATTAAATTATAATAAGTATATCGACAATATACATCGACATATGGCACTGAAACGTGGTCGCTCAAAATGGGCCTTATTAGAAGGCTAAAAGTCACCCAAAGGGCAATGGAGAGGGCTATGCTTGGAGTTTCCCAGAAATGAAGAGATCCGCAGTAGAACCAAGGTAACCGACATAGATCGAAGAATTGCCAAACTTAAGTGGCAATGGGCAAGGCACATTGCGCGCAGAACAGATGGCCGTTGGGGCCGAAAGGATCTGGAGTGGCGACCGCGTACCAGAAGACGTAGCGTTGGAAGGCCTCCCACAAGGTAGACCGATGACCTTATGAAAGCCGCAGGAATTCGCTGGATGCGAGAAGCACAAAACCGGTCGAGGTGGCGGTGCTTGGGGGAGGCCAATGTCCAGCAGTGGACGTCTTTCGGCTGAAATGATGATATCGACAAGCAATGACACAGTAGAACATTCAAATAACATTAGTATCCACCCAGCTTAGAGGTTTAAAAGTTTTGCAAACTGTACCGTGTGACATATCAAATGAAAGGACTTGTTATGTGGATATATATATATATATATTTTTTTTTTTAATAATTTGCTTTAAAGTTTCCATTCCCCAATGGTAAATTTTTATCTATTTTCTTTAATTACCTACTTTAAAACTAATTATATTTAAATAATTTAAAAATATATATATATCTCCTAAATAGCTGAGCGGATGAGCTGAGCTGAGCTAATGTTGAAAAAAAAAACCGAGAATAGTATATACTTATAGATTACAGGCCTATAAGAAGTCCATGGTCTTAAAATAACATGGTAAATCACTCAATATTGTGCGTACAAATATACATTTGCAGTTGGAATGTATGTTTTTCAACTACAATGTTAAGTTTGTTCCTGGGATAAATTTATCCCAACTACGGAACTACGCACTTAACTGGTTTTTTTTTTAAACTACTAGTTAATTACCATTTAATTAATAGTATTTTTGACGTGACAACGTCTAATAAATCGATGAACGCCGGCTGCATGCACGAAAAAGGATGACTCATTGTCCCGTTGCGCCCACTGTCCCGTTACGCTCATTGTCTCGTTACGCTCATTATACGCTTGCGCCACATCGATGTTTTGTTATGACGTTGTCACGTTAAACTATCGTCCGCAAACCAACTTTACAGACAACCAATTTTTATTGTTTGCTACATAATAAATATCACAAACAGACCCATTTAATAAAAATTAGAAATAACTTGAATAATGTAGAGAATCTTAATTTTATACTTAACTTAGTTAATAAAATAATATATACCATCAAACTATAACAACCATCAATTAGACGAATTAGAAATTCATCGCGATTGCAGTTCGAATCCACGTCAAGCCGTCCTCGTTTTAAAAATATTCCTTAGGATGATAGTCTTAACAAATTCTAGCAGTACAACATTTTAAAACTTCAGGGGTCCCCACATAGTGACGCTGTCTGTACCCACCTGCTGTACAAAAAACAGAAATATTGGTTGTCTGTAAAGTTGGTTTACGGACGATTGTTTAACGTGACAACGTCATAACAAAACATTGAAGCAGCGCAAGCGTACAATGAGCGTAACGGGACAATGATTCATCCTTTTTCGTGCATGCAGCCGGCGTTCATCGATTTATTAGACGTTGTCACGTCAAAAATTATGTTAGTATGTAAGAAGACAGATCTTAGAGACTACATTTACCTTGCGGTACGTCAAAATTGTTAATTTTAATCGTAATAAGAAGTGACTTCTTAGTAAGATTTATTTCTTAAACCAATAATACAATTTATTCTAGTCATTAAATGGTACCCTACATTTTAGTTTACGCAAATAACGAGTCATGTGGGTCAAAGGCCTTCGCCAAGTCGACAAACACATTTGTAAATTTACGGACTCAGTATGTTAATGGTTTAAGTCTCTAAGGGTTTAGTGCACTGTCCTCATTAAAGAGTATATTAAACACACAATGGTCTCAAAAGAAAATAAAACGAGCTATCCAATCGTCTATAGAACCTTAACATCCATCCGTTTCCCGCGGTTTGGGCCTCTTAAGTTAACTAACGGCGTAGAATCAACACATGTAAAGTACTTGTTTTTCTCCCATTTTCAAGTTACCATGGAGACAGAATGATTCACTGAGGTAGGTAGGTTACCGTTTTTGTGAAACCTTGTAAGATATTTATTTATTTTAAACTGAACTGAATTGAATATTTTAAATATAAATTGAACTCTATTTTTTTTTTTCTTTTATATTAATAAGAACTACTCGATAATTTATTACAATCTAGCCTAATAAACTTATAAGCAATTTAACTCTAACTTATTATTTTACGTGACAGATTAGGTACATAACTAAGAATAGTGTCAATTTGCACTTTTACACAATTTCGTAGCACTTTCTTAGAGTCTGACCATTAATAAAAACCGGACAAGTGCGTGTCGGTACCCCGCACAATGAAGGGTTCCGTAGTTGATTCTCCAATTGCAAATTTAAGTTTGTAAACGCAAAAACGATTTTTTTATGTGATAAAACTACAAAATAACAATTTTCGGACTCTTTCCTTTACTTGTGCTATGAGACCTTGCTTCTTGCTAAATTTCATGATTCTAAGTCAACGGGAACTACAAGTATATAAGGTTTTGATTTACTTGCGAATATCACATAAATGTCGCATAAATAGCTGTACGAGTATCTTTTTATTACGTTGCCTTAGAAGCTTGATTTTTTTCAGAGCTCCAAGAGAGCATAAATCTTCGTATTTGACATTAATTTCAACTTGATATCTCCACGCGTTCCTGAGAAAAAGGGTCTTGACAGACTGACAGACGGACAACGAAGTGATCCTATAAGGGTTCCGTTTCTTTCTTTTCAGGTACGGAACCCTAAAAACACTTTGATCATGTGTTACAGGTATAGCACAGCATTGTTACTATTATTCTTTCCTAAATATACACTACACTAACTCAAATCCAATGGTTTAGTTCTCTTTAGCCTACGCACTATGTCCGTTGTCTAGCAGCTGAATTGCATCGACATTCACATGTTGGTGAAGTCTGTGTTTGTGGGCTTCAGCAAATTTTTGGGTGATGGTGGTGACGAGTTCCATTTTAAGGTCACGGTGAAGGTCGTAATTTCTAATGTACCATGGTGCATTAACAACATCACTCTAATTGAAATCCTTTTTCAGTTAGGTTAGGTTAAAAATGAAAAATGATTCCAGTTTCTAAATACATTCAATGAGTAGAAGATCTTAGATAACATAAGTAACATACTTACGAACATAACATAAGTAGCTTTTCATTATGGCCTTCAATCTTTGATTGTAAACATCGATCAAGTGTCATTGTAGCGGTTCCTCTATCCGATCAATTCCCTCATTATGCGAGTCACGTCGCATCTCAATAATGGTACAAATGTTTCATCTGAACATAACGTCAGCAAACAAATATGAATCGATATGACCGATGCCATCGAGTACAGTCGCCGTCAGATATATTGTAGCAGACAAGGTGACCAAATACTTCTGAACAATTTAAAATGTCAATAAGTTCCATACACTACAAGTTACCATTACTCGTAATATCTCAACATTCATAACTTCATTAATATCTGAGCAGATGCTTGTCAATAATTTCTATACACACAACTAACCAAAAATATTTATACTACACTATAACTAAACAAATGATTTTCTATACAATTTTGATTCCCTTTTCATCGTATTTATACCTAGAACAGTCATTCGGTGTTCAAAAAGGGTGTTACCTGGAATTTAATTTATTTTTGTCAAGTCGATAGTCGTTTTTGGTTCGTCCTTTATATCACGCAGTAACGAATTAGGTAAGCTCAGTGTTTGTCTACGTAGATACACTTGACGTTGTAAGTGTTCAGATTTATAATTTATTAACATTGTAAGTACATAACTTATAAACTTAGATATTTTTGGTTAGTTGTGTGTATAGAAATTATTGACAAGCATCTGCTCAGATATTAATGAAGTAATGAGTGTTCAGATATTAATGGTAACTTGTAGTGTATAGAACTTATTGAAATTTTAAATTGTTCAGAAGTATTTGGTCACCTTGTCTGCTTCAATATATCTGACGGCGACTGTACATGCATACCTAATACATACATAAACAAGCAAAGATGACGTGACATTTTCAACTTAACACGAATTTTTATCGAATAAGCAAGCGCACAATGTCCTCGTTGGTCAAATTCAAATAATTTATTTTCTCTTCACAAACAATGACATAATAAAGATAAGCTTAAAAACTATGTGACAGTAGTTTGTGAGAGACTGGTGTCTGCACTAGGAATACCTGTATAGCAGATCACCAGGGTTGGTATTTTGATATCGCCGCCGACAAGGCTCCGCTTTTAACGCGCTAAACGTTTTAAGACGTTCATCACAGCATTATCCTTTCGACACGGTAGCACTAATTGGATAAAACATCTAAACAAAAAACGTCTAAGAAACAAACACTTTAATAACACGGACGATCGTAATTTTGAGGCGCAAAGGGAATTCCATTTAACATGTGAATTGGATGTGTCGGGTCGGCGCGAGGGCTGTCATTAGAGGGCGTTGAAGAGCGGCGGGCAGCGGTCAGCGGCGCGGGCGTACGACGCGACACCCGAAGGCACCGCGTCAACAGCCGCTGATTGATGGGCGGCCGAGCTACGGAGCCAATGATTGTTAGTGTTTAACTAACAGTTACGATTCAACAGAGCTTGATTGATGGACTAATGATATAAAGTAAACACGCGGTCGCGTCGTTAGGTGTGTAGCATCCGTCGCCTCCAGCTGACTTATTCCCATCACTCAAGATTTGTTGCGGACAGAACGGTTTTAATCAAAACTGGCTTTCAATCTAACGAAACATCAATACATTAACTGTTTTATTACACTCTACGCCATAGTTATGTGCCGAACTTACAACTACACGATGGAAGCCTCCAGCAGAATGCTCGATAATCCGGCGAATTCTCGCTGTCCCCACCGCCCGTGTCCTCATTAATGGTATGATTATTATATTTAACATAAAATGGCGAAACTAAAGGTTCGATTTTCTTTTAAGTACTGATTTTAGAAATAATAATAAAAAATCTGTACTTAAATGAAAATAGAACCTTTTTTTCGCCATTTTATGTGAATTACCATTAATGGGGACACGGGCGGTGGGAACAGCGGAAATACACCAATAATCCATGTTAGAACTTCGAAAAGCGACATCAAAGTGAGCAAAAATAAAATCAATCTGCCTATCCTTTTCCCAACTATGTTGGGGTCGGCTTCCAGTCCAACCGGATGCAGCGACTGCCTATCTGACTTACACAACCCAGTAACTGGGTAACACGATACCCCTTGGTAAGACTGGCTGTCAGACTTTTGGGCTTCTGACGACCCGTAACGACTGTCAAAGATCCACGAATGACAGCCGGGACCAACGGCTTCACGTACTTTCCGAGGCACGGAGGAGTCTCATTATGTAAAGATGGTCACCCATTCATGGACCAACCCCGGCAAGCGTAGCTTAACCTGACGGAACGACCTGTGCGGCTGTTATTAATTAGCCACGACTAACGAGCTCCTCAAAAAAAAAAGAGAGCATAAATATAATAACAATATTAAAACAATACTCAGACACCCCATTTATTCATTCATTTATTCATTTATTCTGGGATAATTCATCACATTATGATCAAAAATTTTACACTTAACGATTATTTTCGTCCGCATAGACCCATGAGCCCATAGACGCACTTCGCTCTGATCCATCACGTACATTTAATATTATAAGCTATTAGGCGCCTCGCCAGCCCTCCATTACTGTGTCCATATCATAATACGGAATTGTCTGTTGAACGTTTAGATTTTATACTTTTTACTTTCATTGAGTGTAAAACAAAAAGGCGGGACCGTCGGCGCCGGCCATTGTTCTCCGCGGCCATTCGTCGCACTTCATGCTATTCACATTCAAATTAAATGCCTTGTGTACAAAATTAATTTGTCTTTTGTCTTAGCTGAGGGCTGGACGACCGCTGACATGTCACTGCGCAGCAGGGCGCGCCTGCGTGTCGACTCCACGAGTGCAGTCCGTTCACATACATAGAGATTACTATGACATTTGAACTTCATTGTTTTATAGATCATGCTTGAATTCTCCGGAGAGGTGATAATGTACTATCACGGACCCCCGAATCGGCACACTTTCAAAACCAAAAAACCGTGCTCACGGTGTCCACATGTGTTTACCGCCCCTTTTAGCGTCGACCAATAAAACGAAAATACATAGGAATATTTTGTATAAATAAATTTCTCAGGCTCTGTTACAATGATCACACACTGAAAAAAATGTTTACTTATACATAACCAAACTTTCGTCAACATGTAACACAAAAAAGTGACCACATAACTTTATGCAACATGTAACCAAAACCTGTGCTGGCTGTTGTGTATCACTTTTATTAAATCAAGTTAACTTTTATAAAGTAAACTTTGATTATTCCTGAAATAGCCGAAGTAGTTATGCTAAATATTTTTTTCAGTGCAGATAATTGACCATCCGTTTTTGACCAATAGGAATAGAACAATAAAAGACCCCCAGGTTGATGAGCTTATGTAAGCGTTACCCTAGCGGCCGAGCGCTGCAAGCAGAAATAGTCCTTACGGTGGTCCGATTCGGATGTCCGCGATAGTACCTACCCAATGTTGCATTCAGTGCAACAATCCTGGTGCGCATTTATGGCCAATCTGTTGTGTACATTCATTTTGTATTCGATAAGACAGAAAGACGTGTTTTTTCCAAAGAAACGCAGAAGAAAAGTGACTACAGAAAAGAAATATGACAAGTCAATTTGTTGCGACGTGGGTACTTAGCTGTTCCAGACCAAGTAGGTTATGAATATGTTACACGTATCAGAATTATAATGAAAGATTGATGAGCCTTCGTATTGTCAACAGTTAATTTAATATTTCTTCGTCGTTCAGATAAATGTTTGTTGTTTTATTGTGTTTTCATCTTTCATCTGTAAATTGTAATGCATTGTTAATCAATGCCCATGTTCGAGGGAAAATATTATTCAAAACTATACATATTTGTGTTCTTTTTTCCGAATATTGCAACGTTATATTTTTCCGGGAGGGGTAAATTTTAAGGTCTGAGAAAGAACTACCACCTATCATCAGAACTGGAAGAGTCCTAGCTTAAAAATAAAATAAACAAGTTAAAGAGAACTGAAGGATATAAGAGGCCAGGGAAGCCGGGGAGAAGTTACGTCGGAGGTCGTCCTTAAGAGTGAGAGGTCCAGGGGTTTCTTGGAGGGAAACCTCGAATCAGGATTCTAAGTCGCCGACCTCGGAGGAGCAGGTCGTATCAAGAGGTCCGAGAGCCACCAGCCGTCGGAGTGTCAAAGTTTTTTGAAGATATAATGATGTTTTCTGCAACACGAAGGTAATTATTATCCACTGGCTTGTGTCCTCTTGCGTCAGGGGTTAGTATTTATGTTTGGTACTTATTTGAGTTGCTTCATATCGGTTCATATTGTGAGTGCATTACAACAGCGTAAACACCATCGTTAATAGGCCTGTCTAAAATGAACAAGAGCGCACGCATCATATTCGTTGAGAGATAGCCGTGACGAAAACATTGCACCCCGCCTCTCTAATAACACATCTTTAGTTACGTATAATTAAAAACTCAAACATCGACAACTAACAAATCACGGCGGACCACGTCGTCACTATGAATCATTGACCATCAATTAAGCTATTATTAAAGGTAAAGAACAGATAGATATAAAAAAAAAACACAATACTATCTTCTACGAAATTAGAGTCCCTAGTGAATCACAGCCACACCCGTGACGACTCACTTCTTCTATCTCGATATCTCGCCTCGAAGCTCGAAGGTGGCAAAACAAGAATGACTATCAAAACTCATAAACAACATAATGCAAGTGAAGCCAGCATAATACTGAACAATGTTAGTGATAAATATGTACGAGACGACATAGCAAGCCAGATCGAGATGATATCCCGAGTATTCTCAGTTGTTAATTAATATTCGATGACTTGGCATCACTGGGATGATTGGTAACAAATGAACTATGAATGTTTCATCAGTGACCACTAATTCGCCTTAATTGTTGATAATTACTTTCTTACACATAAACACCGACTGACCACAAGGCATATACCAGGAACGACAACGTTTATCGGTTGCTTGCCCTTGTCCCATAAAAATTGTGAAATCTTGATTGATAATAACTTCAGAGATGACGCGATAGACGCAATAAAGAATTTAGAAGGGTAACAATGCTGCCAGCTGTAGCTATATACATGCCTACTTTATTATCCGTACAGTCATATTCACAGACAAAAAACTAGTCCAACTAATCATAATAATGAATTAGAACTACAAAGGCTTCAACAAACAACCGGAATGCCAATCAATAATGATTGACATTTGGACACACGGTCCGTCAGCGGTGCGTTAATGTGCGCGGATGTTGTGAAGTCTCATCGAATCGATACGAATCTCGGCGATCCCGCGCGTGAGTGAGTGGCGAATTCGCGGGTAATTAAATTTTGACGCATGCGCGCTGCCGCCGGCGCAAGAGCATCCGATACCATCGGTGCGTGTAATTGTGAACCGACGACAGGCCCGATACCCGGTCAATTAATATTCGACACACGGCACACGTTTTGGATACAAAATTATAGCCTTTACCGCAAATTATATACGGAATATCAAGTTTTCCCATCACCACATCTTTACAAGGTTCCGCAACTGCAGGTAAGACCAAACGCTACCTTACATTCTAATTAGTTTTAAAACAGCATGAATACTTTGGATTCAATAAGACTTGACCTGCAGCTGGATATACAGTATGTAATAAAAATTAAATAATAATAGGAATAAAATAATAAAATAAAGCGGGAGAGACAGAAACATAAGCAAAGTCATGTGATTGTTGTTGGTTAAATGTGAAGAGTTAGGTAAGGACATTTCTCGGAACGCTGGGCGAGACACTAAAGGACTCGGCGACGCTACGTTACCTGGCCATCGAACGGCACTTGAAACCTGTCTCGATCAATCCACCTCCTGTTGCTCGTGTTAAATAAAAACCTCTTTTAAAATACCAACCGAATGAGCCCGTTGACACTTGTCATTCCGGTCCTCAATCCTTTATATTTGTCTTTGAAATGTGATGACAGTGGTACAAATTACGAGTACAAATCTGTGCGTCGTTCATAACGCGCTATCTGACGCGTGTGATGGATGCGCGTGCGACGTCGCTCCGCTCGGATCACTGCGCTGTAATTAATACGAGCGGTACGGCCTATGGGAATCGCTGTCACTTTATGTCGTTTTCCACTCCGTAAGGTAATACTGTACACTGTCAAGGGCTGGTTATTTATTGCTTTCGAATAAGGTACAGAAACAATTATCTGGACAGTAAACTTATGTGTATAGAATGCTAGTGCCAAGTGCCAACTGTATCATGCAGACCTACGAGTAGGTGTATAATTTTGTTCTAAACCAGTTAACATAATTTAAAGATAACGAGTGAATCGTAAAACTCTTGTAGTAAATAGGGTCTCGTAGCGGCGCGGCGCAGGCGCATGCCGCGGACGCGTGCTATTGTTGTGCGCAATTTACCGCCGCTTCAATCGCTGAAATATTTCGTGCAACGGGCATGTCCAATTGCTAACGAGCCGACTGCGAGTCTGCGACGCACAAATGAATAAGCACCTCATACATAGAGCAAGTGATTGTACTCGAACGTTACTGGCCACTTGAGAGATTTACAGTACAACAACTGCCAGGAATGATTAAATCAGCCAGGTGGCTGTGCTTAGATTAATAAAATATCAATGTCTTTGCCATTTTGACGTAAACACAACCACTTATATTTAATGGATGTGGTGTTGATGTTGACTTGTATTTTTTATAACTGCCAATTTTCAACATTTGCCTGGAAAAATCGACTAGCAAAATCAAATTTTTATTAAAAGTCCTTTGAAAGAACCTTCTCAGTTTATGCCTATTTGTACACCCTGCGATGTATATTCTAACGCGTGAACGCAGCCTTCAAGAGTGGGAATTAGCCGCACTTATCCCGTGTAATGGATCGCTGCACGTGTGTGCAGGCCATTGTGTTGCCCCATATCAACTGAGGGCTGGCCCTCGACCACGACACATGCCTTTTTTTAAGGCTGTAGCACGTAATGGTGATTTACCTGTGATGAAGCTTTTGGAGCATTCTTTATTTGATTTTTAATTACGATCTTCGTTTCTTGTTACGTTGTCGGAAATATCACCTCAACTTCTCTTTCGTGTACTTTTAAATGTATTTTCTGCTAATTTTCCATTTTCTTAGTAATACTTTTGTTTATTTATTTATTAATTTAACATGGTAAGTACCTAACTTATAAATTTAACCCCACAAAACCATTGCAATGGTTTGACTGTGGGGTCAGTGAGTCTCTAGACAATAATACTTAATCACACATATCCAAATAATATTTTTTTAATTTACTTTTAAATCTATTTTTATTTGTTTCACTCCTTATGTCTGCCGGTAGACTATATAATAAGTATGGTATACGTTTCTTTAGAGTTCTGTCACCAAAGTAATTGGTGACTCTGGGAACATTGAATCTGTCAGCAGCAATAGATCGTGTGTTATGGTTGTTGAATACGATTTGTTTAATATAATATTAAGGAGCATCAGTGCAGACCATAGGTAAAGCATTTAAAGCACATGTCCGAAGGTTTTCCCATACGAGTTGCTATTGCCCCTCGCCCGAGGCGCAAGACCCGCGCCCGTCATTCATATAACATACGCACTTTGTTTAGCCAACATTAACTCAAGACAATTATCTTCACCAGCAATCTACGTCTGTGAACGTATTATATAAGGCCTATCATTCGAAATTATTATCAGACGACTTAACCGAATTACAATTCAATTTCAAACATGACTGGATGTGGTCATGTTGATTGAAATTGAATTATCATACTTAGAAAGGCGCCTGATTGTTAACCTCTGAACGAGCATGACATTTAAGGATACAAAATGTTTTAGAACAGTAGAACGGTGTGAATAAGAATGCAGGGGTGAATCGGGACGATATTTTAAAGTTGATTTTAACGTTGAAATAATATAGTTTGTTGCCAAAAAGGACACTTAATCGTTAATAATAATACAGTAAACACATTAGAGTCCTTTTTGACAACAAACTACATTATTTCAATGTTAAAATTCCTTTTATCTACGCCCATGCTATAAATCCTTACTTCCTTACTAATATTATAAATGTGAAAGTAACTCTGTCTGTCTGTCTGTCTGTATGTTACGTTTTCACGCCTAAACCGCTGAACCGATCGTCATGAAATTTGGCACAGATATAGCCTGGGATATGGAGAAGGACATAGGCTACTTTTTTACGCGATAACCGACATACACGCGGGCGGAGCCGCGGGCAAAAGCTAGCTGTTTCAGAACCTTTTATTGAGGATTCATGTCATGGGTATTGATAAAGTCTTGTATGCAACTGTAATAATTAGGTATTAAAACACTCATGTGATACTATTATCACACTCGGCTTCGCCTCGTGGGTTAAACCCACATTCGTGTTTTAATACCCCTTATTATAAAACAGTTGCATAAATAACTATTAAAGTTTGGTCCCGATTCACCCCTGCATTCCTATTCACCCCGTTTGATAAATACCAACCAACAGTCGTGAACGAAGTGAATGGGTAGCTATTTGAATTTTTATGAACACCTTAAATCCTCATGACAATATTAGCTTGGGTTCCGATAACACTTCTGTCGTAGTGCATTCAATAAATCTGGATTGTAAAGAGCCGCGGAATTAGTTTTTGCAACATCTTGTTATTTCATTTCCTTATGTGCACACCATTCTTTACTACAGTCGGTCGTTCATTCCAGAGTCCCTTTCACAATCAGTCCTAACGGAATGCCCTCCGACCCGTCTTATAGGCCGGCTGGCACGTCCCATTACACTTGTCTGCTTTATTGTCTATAAAGCCTTAAGTGTCGATGATCTCTCAGCGACATCGCCCGATTCTTATTACATAATACTTTAGTGTACAAAGAGTAACATTACCCAATTTTACACCGATTCCATCTTAAATGACTATTTCAAACATAGTGCTACAATCAATTTAAACCCGAAACTTACCACAAAAGAATGGGTCATTTACGACATCGAGCTCCATTCACGAGCTTATAGTAAAATAATATAGCTACTCGCCGACAGACATGTATTTGTAACAAAGACGTGTAAAATTTCTCAAACGTCAGATTTATACGGCAATCTCCGTCAGTATTTCAGTCGCTGCGACTATTTAGTTGCGTTTAGAACACGTGTGTGTAACCGAATCGCTTACAAAAGATTAAAAGGTGTTAATTTGACGTTGATTTAGGAAGAGCGAGCCTGCTTTCATCGCTCGGATTGTCTTACCCCAGATCGAGCGAGCCGTTTTGTCTATAGCAGACGTACGCTCAGTCCCTTTATAATGTTTTAATGTATTATTAGTGACGTTAATAAATTTTAAGGAAGTTACTGATTAGTTTTCATTTACTTTGAGAGAAACCTTTGACAGTGATCCTACTCGTACACGCAGCTACACATCAAGCTTATACATTTCCAGTATAAGCTGATTTCGCATCGTATAGGATTTCCGTATAATAAGAGGAAGTTAATAGCTTGATATGTAGCCGTGTGTACCGTACCGTAATATGGTATCGTTCTAATTCTGTATGGCGAAACATCGATCTATAAACGGTTGGTTGGTTCATTACCGACAAGCCACGAAATTATAGAAGCATACGTTACGACTTTGAATCACAAACTCTTTTACTGTTACCGCTAGTTTTATTGCACACTTCCTGTGTCAAAAGGGGAGTGGCAATACACGACGAAATACTTGGAAACAAAACACAAGATACTCGTACTTAAAAAGTTATTAAAATTTCCGTAATACAATTATTATTAACATCTTTAGTGAGAAATATGCTTATATTTTTATAAGAAGGTGATTGCGTGCGCGTGCGCCAGTGCAGCTGCGCGGTAGCGGGCGCGGCGCGGCGCTCGCGCTGATGTCATCGGCTCAACTTAAATGTTATTTTCCGTCGCTCGCCGTCGCGTGGGTGCGGCAAACACTATCGGCTGTGGTCATACCAAACCCACAAAACCTTATTTTGCACATTATATTTTTATTACGCCTTTGTAAAACGAATTTTATTTCTCATCACTCCCATTTACCGGGCATTTGCTCTTGAATAATAATGTATGTCTGAATGTAAAATTGTTTGTCCAAAACCATCCTTATAAAAGGCCTATAAGGTAACAAAGCGACTTTATTGAAATATCTTATTACTATTTTTTTATATTTTAATCCACAAATATTTACAAAACCACCATTAACCACCTCACATTCTACTTCAAAAAGTATTCGTACGTTGTTATGAGCAGTTATTAATTAGCAGTATTGTTTTGAGCTCGGTGTAAACACGGCACGCGCTAAAGTTATGAATGAAATAACGTTTTGCAAGAGCGGATGTTGCGAGGCTGCTTGTGTCGAATTAGGTTTAGAGCCTTATGAAGGCTTGATGAATGAACTGCCGCTCCCCGGCCCCCGCACCTCACACCCGCAACTGTACTTATGTTGTTATTGAGATCAAGTGATAATGGTGCATTGCACTTCATTCTAGATTTTACGTTTACCTGTATGAATGGATTGGTTCATGAGCAAATACCTACATTTAATCAGCATACGAGGTTTACTGCAATGCTGTTACAACTTTATAGAATCGCTCTCGTGATTATAGTATCGTTCTATTAAATCGTACAAAATTTAATCAAAACTGAGTACATACTGATTGATGCCTAGTGAATGATTAATATTCTATTCTGTTATATTCTACAGGTAGAGTAGATCACCAATTAGAACACAATTGATCTTTCAGATCATCTCATCAACAGCTATTTGGTCAAATAGTCTTTTCATCTACGAAAGACGACGGTTTTGTTAAAAAACAGATTAATATTAGCAAGAGGCTCTACCGACCTTGTTCAAGTTCAAGTTTTAACCATGGCTATCCATGGTCCTATGCACCAGGGACTGAATACCGATATAATTTGGATAAATGATACCAAAATATCGCTATAAATACCAGTATTTGGGTATCGATATAATTATTATTAAATATAATTAATTAATTATAATTATTATTATTTCCGTTGTTATGAAATTTTCTTGCGTTTTTTGCAATTTGCAGGTCAGTGTCAGGTTGTATCTTGATCAAAATATGATTCGCGATTGTAAAAAATCTGTATTTACTTAAGAATCATCAATAAAGATTCTGTGACGTCACATTGTAGCCTGATGTCAGTACTGAGTATCGATATAATTATCGATATTTTATACCGATACTCAAATTACTGATATAAAATACCAGTATTTATGCCAGATGTCGATACTGTTATCGGTATTTTCTTAAAAATATCGGTATTCTTCGAGTATCGATATCGGTCCCTGATAGGCACACAATAGAGAATTCTCTTCCACAGGCCTTAGCAACTTGTTTTAAATCCCATGCCATTCAGCCACGCAGACACACTCGAAATTCAGGAAAATTCCGGTAACTAAATATATATCTGATTGAGCAGAGGTCATGACCTGACAAATTATGCAGTGAAATATTAGCACAACAAAGTTAGTCGGTAAGTAGAGAGATAGTTTTGATTCTCACGAAGTCTAAAGATCTAAGCGGTTTTCCAGAAACGAGAAAGCGAGATTCAGAATTGGACGTAGTTTAGCAGAAAAGACTCAACCCACATTATGGTCAAAAGCTTGCGCGGTGGTCCCGTTAAATGTTATTAACTTTTCTAGGGTAGATTTTGAGTTATCTTCTATAAATAAATATTTAATCCACTCGGTGTATATTGATGGTGTTATAAAACTTCCTTTCACTGTCGTTTACATAGAAATTAGTGGTAAGTTTACGATTTGGTGTGGGGTAGGTACCACAACTAAAAATTAAAAATAAAAACACAAAAAAATAACAAAAATTTAAAAAATAACAATTATTATTAATAATTAATAATTATTATTTTATTTTTATGTGTTTACATATCTCGGGACCCTGGGGTCCCGGACCTTTGGAAGGCGTACGAGGGGCCGAAGCCAACTCGCAGAGGCCCGTTAGACGCTTTTTAATTAAATGAGACACCAACCGACGATTATCCCTGTACGCACTATGCAAGTGCACCCAAGGACAACCCCCGGTTGGTGTAGGACTATGCAAGGTATGGAAACAAAGATATTGGACTATGGGTTTGGGTGGTTAAAATGGACTGGTTACCTAAAACTATGGAAGGACTATGGCCCCTGCCTGATCAATGTTTTATTATACACGGATAAAATGGCAGGGGGTGACTCGCACACTCAATAATGGGCCCCCGAAAACGGTCGCTAGCACATAGTGACGTAGCGACAAGGGGGCAACATGTCCTGAGGTGCTCGAGGAGTGGAGAGGTATTCCACGGCTCTCAGAACAATCCCAGAGCCCGGAAGATGGTCAAGATCCCTACAAGCACTTACTGGAATACTTCCTTCCTCCGAGCACGTTTGCTCTTGCGAATCTCCACTCAAGCCGGCCAATAAAGGCAAGAATGAGGTGGGAGCTCAGTTCCTCGTCAACGTTCACTCCAGCCGGCCAATAAAGGCAAGCCAGAGATGAGGAATATGACTTCTCCCGGGAGATAGGGTCCGTGGGGTCGCAACTGCCCAACAGCTCGCCACATGCTGCCCTGCGGGTTTCTGTATCTCTCTTGGTCTGGTCCTCACCTTAGACATGTTCCGGTAAAGTAAACTCTACCGGCACAGACCTAGAGTTTGGAGCGCGCAAGCCCCACCACGACGTCAACGTAGAGATACGGCGGTGGGGATAATTATTATTATTATTAATATTTTTTTTAATAACTAAAAAAATAACTAAAATAACAATTTTTTTTACAAAAAAATTTTTTTTTCTAAAATGTGAAAAATTACTTTAATTTCGGAAGTCGGTGGCAAAAAATAAAATACAGAACCAAAGACACCGACTTCAAAAATGTAAGTAATTTTTCACATTTTTGTGTTTTTTGAAGTGAAAACTTCTTTAGTTGAGCACTTTTTGGGTGAGCAAAAATCATGGAACTCGCGTCATCGTCACCGAACGCTTTTCATGAGCTATATGTATACTGTGTATATATGTGTACTTTTTGGGTGAACAAAAATCATGGAACTCGCGTCATCGTCACCGAACGCTTTCCATGAGTTATATGTATACTGTTTATGTATGTGTACTTTTTGGGTGAACAAAAATCATGGAACTCGCGTCATCGTCACCGAACGCTTTCCATGAGCTATATGTATACTGTGTATGTATGTGTACATTTTAGGTGAACAAAAATCATGGAACTCACGTCATCATCATCGAACGCTTTCCATGAGCTATTTATGTATAAAAGACGGCAGTCAGCCAGTCAGACTGCCAATTTTTTTTTTTGGAGTCTTCTGTTTCTTTTGTAAAAAAAAAAAATATTTTTACTTTTTAGTTGTGGTACCTACCCCACATCCCTCCTTCTGTTAAACTACGTCCAATTATCCACGATATTTAAGGCTAGATGACGTCACAGTAAAATCAAGATGAACAACGGACGCTTAATATTTTCTATTACGAAGGCACGATGTCATTTCAACATTAAAATGAAACATTCTCAAAAGTTTATGACTTGTGTCTTAAAATAACGTGTTCACAGTGATAAATACTGAGATAATAACATCGGATATAATTGCACGGCATTTAAATTACGATTGAGTCGATTAATTTGTTTAATATTCACAATAATATCAATTAGTGGTAGATTGATTTCGTCATTCAGTTAAGTGGAGGGTGTGTACTTGTTTTACGAGCTGAGGTCGAGGTATACCTCGCGGTGGTTTTACAGGTTAACTGCGATTATAATGTGGTGGTTTTAAAAGAGATTGACTTAGACATAACTACCAAAATGCGGGTTGTACACACGGCCACAAATCAAGCTATAATTTCCAGTTTAGGCTGATCTGGCATTGTATAGGATTTCCGTACAATGAGAGGTCAGTTTATATTGGAAATATATAGCTTGATTTGTGGCCGTGTGTACTAGCAGGTCTGCTAGTAGGTGTCGGGATTACGGGCGTGTTAAGTAGTGTGTGTGTACAGCATTTTTGACAAAAAAATTCAACACAGGGGGGTCCAGAATCATGGGCTGAATCCATGGTAACAGGCTTCGCTTCGATGTCCCGCCACCCTGTATTATCGAGTGTACCACGATCACGAAGGAGGAAAATTTGACAGAGACTTCGGGCTTTTAATAGTACATTATTGCAAAGGCCAGGAAATAGGTAATTGCAGGTCGAGTATTAGTATGAAGGCCGAGCCGAAGGCGAGGACTTCACTAATACGAGACAGGCAATTGCCATTTCCGACGAGGCATATATAGTGCTTTTCTCAACAACAACAAAAATGTAGGGAAATAAGACATACTTTCATGTATTTTTCTTTTGACTTCGCTAGAAGCAGGTTTTCCATTGCCAATTTGGCTTCTGATCTTAAATCTGGTGGAGTACAATCAATCTCCATTTCACTCTCTGAATCATGGGAATTGATTTTAATTAAATTTATATTTATTAAGTATGTAAATAACAAATCAAGACGAATTTTCAGCATTGCCGCCAATTTTCTACTTGTGTATGCCGAAAGGCATACGCATACAGCCACGTGAACGCAATTTGTGCTAAGCAATGAGACGTACTTTGGTATGCCAAGAATGATAAGAGATCCAATCAAAGAGTATTCATTAACCCCAGCACGCCATTTCATACAACATTGCTGGAGCGTTGTAATGTTCCAAATTCAAAAAACGCTCCTGCAATGGATCTGATTGTCTTTGTCCGTAACGTTTGAAAAAAGTTTTTTTTTTTTTTATTCGAGTAGTTTGAACCTGCGTTATTAAAAACATGAAGGTGTAATTAATGTTGCAAGGATCCAATGGTTTTTCTGTGTCATTTATAGGTGCAGTCAGCAACAAAAGTCGATAAACACCGTTACTTTTACATATCATCTAAATTGACACAAAATTATTAGATAAACAGCTTTTTACATACATACATAACCTCTTGTGACTTGGCTCTTTGTGGCTTCCTTGGTAACTAACTCATTAACGGATAATATTGAAGTGCCTATTAACTGCTCCCAAATAACGATTTTATATATTTAATTTTTAGCGTTCCGTAGTAAACAGCTTAAACAACCCTTATAGTTTCGCCATGTTTGTCTGTCTGTCTGTCCGCGGCTGAGCTCAGAGACCCTTAGTACTAGAAAGCTGTACAAAATCTATAAACATTATATGTGTAAAATCTTGAAACATTTTATTTAGGGTACCTCTCGTACACGTAAAGTGGGGATGTTTTTTTTTTTTGTCTGTTCCATGGGGTGGGGTATCATTGGATAGGAAATTTAAAAATATTGCAGATTTTTTAAAACCATTTTTCGATTCAAGGATCCGTTTGCGTCATATTAAAGTTTGAAGTGCTAGCTTTAAAAGCTAGATTATTTTCTCTAAGGTTTATTGAAACGTAAGGTCTATGTGAACCACTCAGAGACACGCCAAATTCGTGAAATCCAGTAGCCCTTACTGCAAAATCTCATCAAAAAACTGCATTCCTGCCAACAAAGCAACGGGGTGAGCATTTAACCGATATTTAATTTCATGTGTAAAATGTCAATGTCAATAAAACTTTTAATTATTTATATATATTTTTAAGTTTAAAAAATTCAATATTCTATTGAGACACCCTTTATTTTATGAAATTCTTAAGCACTCAATAAATATAAAGGTATCTTAGTTATTTTAGATAAGATTACAAATTGTGGCTCAGTTTAAAATATCGCATAGATAAGTGGGTATTATGAATAAACACTTATTTACCTATTAATATTGCATGTCGTGGGTGGTAAAATGAATCGCTAGGAGAAATGAACTGTCCCGTATAGTAATGTTATGTTTTACTTAAAAGCTTATAATATCTGAAACAAAATAGCTAGCTAGTCGTGTCGCAACGTAATTCAGTTTAACATATCTGAGTGCAGTACTGTGCCTGATACGTCAATATGTCCTTGCACATTAATTACGCTCTATCTAAATGCGTAGTGCGCGCGAGTGTCAAAGTCAAGATTGACGCGCGTCAGTGGCGAGTGAAATGTCGCAAACGCATGCGCAGAGCACTCCGTCCCCCCCACTGCCCCCCGTCTCACCCCTCACAGGCTTAACATAAAACTTCAATTTGCATAATGCATACAGAATATGTAAACTTATCTCCGACACGCCCTTGCGAGTGACACGGCTGAGGTGTGCCGGGATAACATTATTCTCGTTGCGACGATATCCAAGTCTAAATAGATCGCATTTGCAAAGCCACATGTTGTGTGGATTTTATTAGCACCACAGATGCGACGCACAGATATTATTTTTTATGCGTCGGGAACAATTTGAACAGTCGTTTCAGTATTTATGGAGCCATTTTCGCTTAAAAAAAACATCGATACTGATTCTATTTGTAGCCATTTTATTGAGGCGATATTACGAAAATGACCAGCAACTTTTCTTTTATTTCTTGATTCAGCTGAGTAATAATATCACGTATCTACCGGCCAGGCTGCCAGTAATTGTACAAGGTAGGTGAACAGCCAGTGACCACACTCAAGCCGTGTCTTTTTTGGTAACAACTTATGACGCTCAGGGCAATAAAACGTGATTTCATTTGCCACATGACGGCGAATATTATCGACGTAAGGGATCGTTAAAGAGCGGCCATCCGTTCCTTATTAGCCTAACACGCGCCACAAGCCCTATTTCGAATGCAAATAAAATTACAAGGCTACCATAAAAAGTGTTTATTAAGACTTTATTTGCGTTTAAAAATTCGTAAAGTCTTATTCAGCTCGGGGTCTGGCCCACTCGCTCGAGTTCCGAAGTTTTAAAATTATAAAATTACTGTCGACTCGAGCTCAGAAATGAGACGTAAATGGGAATTGTCTGCAAAAAGCGGATACAGTGCTACATATCTTCTTTCACGACAGAATCCGATCATTGTTGCATAAAGTGTAGGATTAAGGGGTGCATACCCTAGAAGGCGCGGCAAGGGCACCCACCGCGGCGTGCGCTCGCGCCGGTTCTGCCGCAGCTGGTAATCGATTCATCTTTTATTGCCGTTTGATGACAGCAATATTGCGCATATTAGCGTCTTCGGCAGGCATCCGGTCCACGAATATAAACTATATCTCCGACAGTGGAAATTGCAACCAACGAAGCTTTGTTCTGCATCAAAATATTAAAGGAAAACATCGTGAGGAAACCTGCGTGAGAGATATTTCTCGACGACATGTGTAGCCAAGTCAGAGGCCCATGGGCGCCATAAAAATTCTGACACCAAGTTAGTCACTAACCACACGAAAAGAAGAAGAAACTCCTTGCGCTTTTATTTTTAGTGCTTTAATTTTCAAAAGAAACACGTTTATGGACACAAAGAAAACAAGAATAGCAGGGAATAAACTAAAAATCTAAGATGGCCGAGGATGACCTAACGAGAGCGGCTTGAGACACGTCGCACCTCACAGGTGTCGGGCTTAGACTCCCCCACGAACAACGCCGGTGGCGCGTACAGTGGTGCTAGAAGCGGGACGCGCGGGAGATTTAGTGGCGCGTGATTGGTCATTATGACCCGTACTGCCAACCTTTCCAATGTTCCCGCAATCATCAGATTGGATGTTACTAACAGTGCGGCCAACATCGTCGTTAACCTTATGATCGGGGGGTTGCCGTGCTACAATTTATTAGGAACACCAATCTGAGTACTTACCAGTAACGAAATTAAACAGAACATTCCTTCGAAGAATTAAGTTTATAATTTTAAAAACATAAATAATCTGCTATATCTTGTATAATCTACTTATTAATGAAAGGAGGATTACTCAAAAATTCGATAGTTCTCGATAAACATGATTGAATCAATTCCAAATAATTCGTTGTCATCAGTCGGAAGATATTAGAAGAAACAAGACAAACTTAACATCCAACGATATCAATTACAACAGGTTGAATTACTTCGCCATGTTGAGAACAAGATATAAACAACATTAGTTTATTTGACTTTTCTATATTACAGATAAAATCGTGTAATAGCCGTCGTCGACTATAATTTGTGGTGACTCAATTGAAAGGTCAGTCTCGGCTAATACACATATTCATATCTGTTATCCGAGCGTCCTCTCTCCGAGACTTTCCAATTAAGCAATTTAGATACGAGGCCCGGTTGTGACACGACGTTACACGAATGTAAAACAACGGCTATCGGAATGATAATTCAGTGATGTAAATAACAATAAAGTTATCAGGGAAGGCAGCGATGCTATGGGTTTTGACAATAAAAAGCGTCGTGGAGAGCACGACCCGCCGCGCGCCCGCGCCGGTCGGTATTAGGACGAATTTACGACCGCTCTCGACATTGTCTCCGACAACGCGGTGCATCACACTCACAACACAGATATTGTGTCTAAGTGCCTGCCAGATGCTTTTTCTCGCTTTCGATCCATATTTACGACATTTTGTACCGTTCATATGAAAATAGGGATGATTCCAGGGTAAAAAAAAAAGAAAAACTATTCAGTCCGTCAATCAGACAATAAAAAAATATTAGACACGTATTTTTTGCTTTATCATATTAATAAAAAATGACTCGGATAAAACACATTAAACTTGGGGAGTGGGGGCTCGTTACGTCACTGCTCAGTATAAAATCTACTGAGTGACGTCATGCCACATTTGAACTCAATGTATCGCCGTAATGTTTTGATAACGTAAAAAATAAAAAATACGTGTCCAATATTTTTTGATAACCCACATGGCGGCATCATCCCTATTCCACGTATTTTTACTTTTGGTATATTCAATACATAAAAATAAAAAAATATATAATAACACGACTTAAAACTGTAAATACTTAAAACATATTAGCACAGGTTCGATAAACCACAATCCTGCACTTACATCAAATGTTTTATTATGATAAATTTGAAGAATCAAAAATAAAAGCGTTGAAGTCTTTTGTTAGGGCGAACGATCTGCGAGCACAAAATATTACAATCAAGACTAACACAGCGAATGCTGAATATGAGCTGGTACTAATAAATCAATATTGACAAAATTAACATACAGTGTTAATTATGTTCAATTGTTTCTTAAGGTTTGGATTGCTGGGTGTAATCTATTGCCATTTAAATAACAGATGGAACAATAATAGCGCAACAAGAAAGCATAGTGGACCGGTCCTGGTGAGGCTGCATTATTCGGAACCTGTTTGTGTTGCTCTAATTAACAATACACAAATCGTAGCTTGTATGCAAATGAGGGGAGTGAGCGCGCCGCGCCGAGGACACAGCATACACTTGAGTTTCATCCGTGATAACAAAGAAAGGTCTATTTTTATTGGGATCAGGTCATTTTAACTGTCATACGAATGTGGTTTTTTTTTTCGATTTAATGTTCATGTAGTCTTGGGACTTGTATTATTGAGGACGATTTTGAAATAACATTTTTTTATTTATTTTTTTAAACGTTGCCCCACACTAGGAATTTCTCCTGTATCGTGGGTGCGTTTACAAACATTTAAACTCACATACACAAACAGCCAGACCCGGGACAACTAATTGTAGGTCATACAAATATTTGTTCCGTGCGGGAATCGAACCCGCGACACGCAGCGCAGCAGTCAATCGCTTAACCACTGCGCCAACCGTGCCGTCATTGAGATTAGTATTTAACAGAGTAGTGTTTAATTAAGGTTTTCGGGAGCGCACACAATTAAACACCAATTCAACGAACCAACTGCTTATTTGCGGTCTACCCGCTACTTATAATTATTAGACAGATACCAGACGTCCCCCCTTTAAATAAAAACTAATACATATCCATAGGCAGTAGGTATCTACATTAACCGAATTGTTTTAGCGGTTGTAAAACAATTGTTACGTACCTAGTTTGTATACAACAAACATCTTGCATGTTGCATCTGGTATGTAATAAACTAAAGCTTGTTTCGCTCAAGGATTAGTTTCCGTAACTACTTATGCATTTTTCATATTTATAGTTCTTAAACTTTAAAGTAATATACAATTAGAGATTTATAAATTACCATAGGCACAATTTGTCATAGGGAAAATACTCATTATTGGTGTTAATTTTCCTTTTACAACAAAAATATCTAAATGGCTTCACTGGCACCATTTCATTTCTTTTCTGGCTCCTGAAATACAGGTACTCTAAACCTAGCTCAGTCTAGTCAGGGTTTTTTTTTTTTTCTCTGTAATATGTGTTTATGCCAATAAAGAATTTATTATTTTAATTATTTCATGAATTATTATATAGTACGGTAGTAGTATTTTTTTTTGTTTCTACACATCAAAAAAAAAACCCCTAATGAATGGAACACCAAGTCTTCATAAAGTAAGTAAATTCCTCATTTACTTTTATTAGCATAAAAGTTGTATTCCAAAAGCAAGTGACCAAGACGCACTGGTCGAAGTGTACGCGAGTTTATCGTAAAATTGAATTAAAAAAGAGAGATAATAAAAGGCGATCGCGTCGTAATTCTGGCTCGCGACAACGCAGCACTTTTATTTGGAGGCGCGCGTGTGGCGGGCGCGGGGCTAGGGGGGGGGACGCCTAATCGTGCGAGCTTTAGCGGCTTCCTCTTTGGTCCGGGATATTTATTTATTTATTTATTTAATACTTTAGCACAAAAAAAATGTACAGAGGCGGACTTAATGCCATAGGCATTTTCTACCAGTCAACCTTTGGGTGGAGCAGAGACAAACAGTGGTAGGTGCAATTATGAAAATTGGAGGAATAATTGTATACATATAGGTATACCTATACCTTAACTATAAATAAGATATATATACCTAATTATATATAAATATAAGAACAAATAAATACATATAAATACACGAATATACTAAAACTAATTAAACAAACAATAGGATAACATTTCCAATGGGATATATCACCGAAATGGGTGCAAAGTGTGGACCGGAAGGTCGATTTGGATGAAAGTTGGGATTTATCATAATAGTACAAATACCACAACATGTGATACATTTTGAAGGTTGTCTAAAGAAGACTTGCAAAAGCTTTACTCAGAAAATGTGCACCAGATTAGTGTTTTGTGTTCCAACATTAATTAATTAATTAACAGCTTTCATCACGGATTTTAGTCTATTTTATATAATTGTGCGCTTTTGTATATTCCGTGTCTCGGAAAGCACGTTAACCCTTTGGTCCCGGCTGTCATTCGTAGATCTTTGACAGTCTTTAAGGGTACTCAGAAGCCCAAAATTCTGTAAACCAGTCTTACCAAGCGGTATCGTGTTATCCAGTAACTGGGTCTGTGGAGGTCAGATAGGTAGTCGCTCCATGAAAAATAAAGGAATTCAGCTGCATCAGGTTAGACTGGAAGCTGACCTCAGCATAGTTGAGAAAAGGCTAGGCAGATAATGATGATGATGATGTGCGCTTTTATAATTTCTAACGTAATTATACTATCGTGGACGTCTCCGTCCACGTCCATCAAATGTTTGGAAATACGTGCACGCTATAACATTACCGAGGACTGAAATTTAAAAGCGTCTTCATACATTTTATTTCCCTGTGTTATCGTGACGCCGCGTCGTGACGTGGACGTGGACATCGTTATCATGGACATCCACGATACTATCGTCACGTTAGAAATTATAAAATCACAAATATTTTAAGAATGATTACAACATTATCCTTTACTTGTTTAATGGCAATATTCTTTGTGTCATATTGTCAATGTCAAAATGACATGTGTGTAAAACTCTCTGCTTTGCCGCCTAAAATTATAGTCGATACAGTTTTTCACTCCGTGCTTTTATGCTCTAAGTATTCATAAGTAACCCAAAACCCATCATAAATCTTCACATATACAGGACCGTGGATAGTGACACAATTTGAAGGAGTCCTATAAGTAATGAGCAGTGGGTAAATAAGAGCTTTGGATAATGATGATGAACTGATGATCAATGATAATATACCTACATTAAATAAAAATAATTCTCAAATTCACTTCGCCCATATGAGCACCCTTCAAATAAATGCATACCTATCTTTTTCTTTGCATAGACTTTTGGTGAGTCAGAAAAAAATAACTTTAATAGTTTCTACGAAAAATTGATTGCATAATGTATTGGTAAGGTAATATTAGTAACATTATTAAAAACTAAATAAAAAACAGGCACTATACCTCGGTGCAGAGCAGAGCCCGCTGCACATTATGGCCCGCGGTCCTCGGAGACAATCTTCTTTTATTTATATCCGCCGTGTAACATCTCGCACCTCTCTCAAGCCACTCGCGACTCACTCGAATCCTTGCCAGCTTCAACGAAGTATCTTCACCCTCGTAACCTCAAGGAGTGGACAGAGGAACCTGTCATTCACATTCCATTCGTAGAAGAGTACCTACTTGATTAAGACAGTAGGGATCTTGTAAAAAAAATGGCTGAGTAATCCAGGGTTATAGATAAATATATGGTAGTCAACTTTAACCAGATGGAGAAGATTAAATGGGGGAAATAACTGGCGTTTTCAGTTAACAAACGACTCGGCTGAGGCTCCGTCTAAATAGAGTCAACTTGCTCGCGAGATGTTCAAGACTTTGCAGATACACTGAACTTTGCTTTGAAGAGGACCACGCTAGGTAAGGCACATACATTAAGTATTTCAAAGTAATCTGCAAGTTATCTTGTAATTTTATTTTTAGCAAAAATTTTAGGATTTTGGACGTGCAATAATTCGTGCAATGATACCTATTATGGTATAGTAATTTTATTCTAGGTAAGTGCATCGTCTTCACATGTAATTAATAATTAATGTATACAAATATTGTTAACATTTTAAAAGAGTACTTTAAGTATTTTAAGAGACCTTTTGGAAGGGGCAACTATACCCAAAGTTTCTAATTCAGATAATTTATGTAAACAAAGTAATGTCAAGAAATGTCACTGTCAAAATGACAGGACAGTGGTGCAAAACATTTTTTTTTTTTTTTTTTTTTAATAATCATCTAGTTATAAGAACTATGCAAACAAAATACCGTTGCCAAACAATGTTTTATGTAGTGTGTCGAAGACACGGCCTATGATCGTCATAATCAGCCCATTTAAGTCCACTGCTAGACGTAGGCCTCCCGATTTCCACTCGAAACAGTTTACAGCCGTTTTCATCCAAAATGTGGCTAGATATGCTACATACAATATGAATCTATGAATGAGAGTTGTAATATTAGTGTTGTTAAAGATGTAAAAAATTTGAAAATGTTTGGATCTCCTGCATTGCTACCAGTATCATAAAATATTTTATACCAGAAAATCTCCTTTTTTTAATAACTTTGTTTAAAACCGAAAATTTATAAAAATAATTACGGTATGATTATTTTTTAATTATTATTTCTTAAATTCAGTACTTAAAAGAAAATGGAACCTTTTTTTTTCGCCATTTTATGTGAATTACCATTACGAAGATATTTTTTTGATATGTTATCCCCTTTGCTTACATAAATTATCTGAATTTGAGACTTTGGGTTATAGAATCAATTATTATTGTTGTAAATTTTGACATTCAAAAGTGCCTTTTATGTGCCTACTTGAAATAAATTATTTGACTCTGACTTTGACTTCGAGCAATTGCTTAATGAATGAACTGTTGTTAAAATCGAACATGACGATAATTTCACTCTG
Organism: Dryobota labecula; assembly: GCA_947523025.1. Classification (NCBI taxonomy): domain Eukaryota; kingdom Metazoa; phylum Arthropoda; class Insecta; order Lepidoptera; family Noctuidae; genus Dryobota; species Dryobota labecula. The sequence continues at coordinate 12,597,609 of OX383294.1, read as the reverse complement.
TCAACATAAATTGAAAAAATACGTAGGTAAAACTGAAAAACAAAAACAATAATTTATATAGAAGTAAGAATTTTAATGATAAGCTCTTACTTTTAAAATCACTTCTGATTTTATAATCGGAAACACTATAAAAAGCGTGAAGTTTTTATTCATATTATTATGACATAAATGTGAAACATAATCAGACCAAAAAAGTCACAATATTTACTTTATCTTTACTTCGTTTTACGATCACTGGCAAAATATTTGAACAACACTGCGATGTGGTGTCGCAAATCTTCACTTTATTTGAATTGTTAACTTTTATTTTCCTTGAGACTTGTTTATTTGAAACAAAATATGGATTTTTTTACATCTCCTGTGGAGGTTTTTGTGACTTATCCCATTTTGTTTAGTTATGTTGATACAACATCAGTTTACGATGATATCTAAGTGTATGATGTTGATGACATTAAAAGTTATGGCCCTACCGTAATCTCGATTAGGTCCTTCTGTATACAAGTAATGTTTTTAAACTCATAAAGAGCCTTACAGTGTGCGTGCAGCGAGTCCAGTATACAAAAATGTATCTTACGCTGCTATAAAATACACAGTTGTGCACATGACACATGTAGCTGGCGAGCACCTGGTGGCAGTGCCACACATCGCGTGGACAATATTTTTATTTTCATCGAGCGTAACATTGGAAGCGCATTTTTCCGGGTACGGCGCGACGCGAGTCGAGGTCCGTCCGAGCTGACTTGTAATTTCAAGTGTTTACCCTGCGCGCGCGCAGCAGGGCGTCTCACAACAATGCCCATATCCTTTTCACATAAAATATATGAAAAGTCCGGCTACCAGCGAGCCACGGATCGAGAGTCCGATACAGCGACTGCATTATACTCGCTAGCTGCCTACCGAGAACTTTTTATGAGGGATCAAATTGATTGGTTCGGTGATAATATCAGAGTTGCGCGTATTGTGCGAGACGCCCGACGCGCCGCCTGTTCAGCCTTTAACACGTCGCGCCTCAGCTTCCGTTACCATCGATTACGTATGCAGCTACACTTCTCACACCTTTAAAGAGATGTAATTTAGAGATGCTGAGAGATTGTTGCTTGTAATAGATATGCACATTCTAATGCGCCGTGAAAGGTTGTAAGCTCCGGCCCCTCAAATAGAGTCGATCACAATAAACATTGCCGCGTACCACAATGTACTCACAAAAGTAATACCAAGTAAAGTTACATGTTGTGGTGCACGTAATGTCTTTTTCATGGTACCAACCGTTAGGTATCACCGTCGGAATTGAATCGAGTTTAAGATACACTTTAAATTTATTGAACGCTCGCAACGAATCATCTGCGGGCAGGTCGGGGCAGGACGCGAGCGAGAAACACAAAACCACAAAGATAAAAATATATTACAAAATGAGGTCCACTTTGTGTTTTGAAATTACAATCAAATAAATTACTTTTTATTGCTCAATCTTGTTGGGTTTTATTAAGGTATCGGCGCTGAATGCGAGAGAATAAAACATGGCGGGTTTACGCGAGAGACAAGATGTTTCCGTGTGCCTTGTAGCCGCCCGATAAACGAAGGTGCTTTACATGGCCCTCGAGTTTTTGGAGATAAGCCATCACGACGTGTTCATGTCGACATGCGGACAATGAAGTAACACGGACACTTTCTCCGACACTCTTTACTTCGGACGCATCGGAAACGTCGTTAATAATGCTCGCAGTTCACTTAATAACTTTTATTACTCAAGAAAGTGAGGATTACCGTTTCTATGGTAGAACGTAGGTATTTAGGTTATACCTATATAGTACAAAATTCTCACAAGCTGCAACCTATTTGGACATATGAACTATTTGACACAAGACCAAGACATCTGGTCTTGACGCGTGCAAGCAAAGCAAGGTAACGTCCCACTTGTCATCTCAAAAGTTTGAACAAGAAAGATACGAATGTAAAAAATGTGGTGATCGTTGTACGGGAGTCCCGGTGGCCAGCACATCAAGTTACCACAAACTGTCTTTTCTCGTTCGATTTTGAACTTTGTCATCAACACTTTAAAGTTTAAAATCGTTTGGAGAAATTTGACAGTTTATGGTAACTTGATGTGCTGGCCACTGTACCGTGTACAGAAGAGTAAACATCAGAATAGCCTAGAACTACATATATTCTGCACAAAGCATCTCGTCCACAAATTGTTTTGTATTTGGTCTACAAAACCCATTTCAGGCGAGATCATTCGGGTCATTTTCTTTTAGGAAACTGCTGTAGGTATATTTTATTATACACCTATCTAATAGCAATCAGCAATATGTCAAATCCATTACGTTTATCTTTAACGTTGCCACAACCTGGTAAAAATAAACCATAAAATAATAATCATAACTTCTCGTTGAGTGCCATACTTTACAAGCCTTAACTACTTAACTGGTCCTCTCAATAGATCTGTAGTCGTAAAGCGAAACTGGAAGTTAGTCTCAGCTCTCAAGCTTGATGACAAACCGTAGTGCCAGTTTGAAAACATACAAATCAATAGGGAGACTGCAGAGACAAGAAAGCATATCGTGTTGATTAATGCTGATTGCTAAAGTGCGTCGACGCATGTATAAGTAATGTTACAGCCCACCGCGGCGTTTCCGTCTCAACCGGTCCTAGAACAATGTGCCCAAACATTTACTTACTCACTATTCAACATATGGAATCGCCCCCATGACTTAGTGGACATTAACGACGACTTATCTACCTATCGCTGGTACAAATTATACTTAATACAATTACGAAACATTCATCATTGTATCGCTTTCGGAGATAATTGGCAATGATAAACTGAGCGCAGTTGAGACAATACTGAACGGCTTGACCATTGAAGAGGACCCTTAACACTTGAGTGTAAATTCACACAGTTATTACCCATTTAGTGAAGCATGTGCAAAGCTAAAGGTCCAGTTATATTGGTGTTGTGGAAGCGTGGAAATGTGCGCGAGAGCACAATGCGCCGCGTGTGTCCCTTGCCCAAGGAAACACATTTATCATCGTCACCTAGCGACCCATGACTTGTAATTGTGCGCCATATTGTTGCAAGAGTTATGGGCCCTGTGCGAGAATATGGTCTCTTCCGCTTAACCTGTGCATAAACATTTATCGAGACAGGTTAATTTAATTTAAAAAGATAATTCTGCTTGATAGTGTCGGTTAGAAGAGACGTTAAGCTACGAAGAGTGGTTGAGACTGGAGTCTTGGCGGATAAAGCGAAAACGCTGTGGCAAATGTAATTTATTTATTCTACCAATTAATTCATATCTACGAGTATTGTACACTTGAACACTTTTATTCCATTTCTCGGTAACAGCACCAATGTATTTTATTGTAAGTGTACCCCACGCAGCGCCACTAGACAAAAATCGCATCGGCTTCCCATATATTTCCCTTGTCACTGTTCGAGGGACAATACGGTAAAGGATTGTAGAAAAGTGAGCATAAAACACGGCGCACGCGCATCGGGTAGCGTCGATCGAGCGGAACATCAGCATTGTGACGGGAGCGCGGTGCGGGCGCGGCTCGGGCGCGCGATCGAGCCGCGATTTGTCGTTATTTGCGCACGCGGCGGCTGCGACGCGCCGACTTATGACGGCTCTTATCCGCCATCGCAGGAGGCACTCCTCGCCTCCTGACATCCCTCTCCAGATCGTCGCCGTCGCCTACCTGCTGCTAGTATTTCTCACAGAAACAATGAGCTTTAAAGGTTTATTATGACAACAGAACGGCACAATGCGTTTTAATGGTATTTCTCTTAAAGCTTTCAGGTATAATTGATATCTAATTTTAACTGAGACTTTCTCCGTTATTCCTAAGTAATAAATTTATTTTTATTGCCCGCCACCTATCTTGAGTACATCATTTTATATCTAACAACTTATCAATGGGTGGATCTGGCAGTATTTACAGTTTCAGGATAGTCCCTTGATTAGTGGTAGTACAATGGAATCTTCTTTAATTTGAACTCATTTTCAACTCGGTTTCTTGGTGAGATTTAGAAAAGTCTCAGTTACGATTGACACGAGACATACATTCAGTATCAGTCCCGTATCAGAAGTGCGCGATGGTGTGCAGTCGGTGCGCGGCGCCCGAAGCGATCCCAACCTATAATAATGTAAGATACGACGACGCTATCAAACCGACGATCACAGCCGAAATCAATTTTAAACAAACTCTAGCCACCACCTACAATTATCATTGTACTGAACAATGCGTGCCACTAAATATCGGGCCAGTGTGAGAGGTCAGTGGGGCCCAATGGCCCATCGTCTATCGATAATGGACGGTTCTTTTCGGATCGCATGAGATACCATCGCGATGATTTGTTGATCCTACGCTAGCTTAAATATTGAAATTAACATTCATTTACGATTTTTATCTACCATACAAAGAGTATGTGAAAGAGATAAGATAAAGCGATGTTAGTATTTGTTTATTTATTGTTTGAAATAAATATGTCTGTATGACCTGAGGAAGGTAAATAGACTAAGAAATATCGAAGAGGTTTTAACATATCTGCCCTAAAAATGTATCAGGTCAATGGTTTTTTCCAACAATCTGTTGACACTGGCTTTGATGAATTGATGATCATACATAATCTCATCACACCCTATAGCTATGAAGTTTTCGTACTATATAAATCGTCTGGATTATCGTGACAAGTTGGTAAAGAGTCTGTTATACAGTTTCAACTGCGACTCAATATTCCTAGTGATAGGTTCAGACATGCCTACTACAGCAACATCAGGAATTTTATTACGGAATAATGTTTAGAGGTAGAAATAAAAGTCCATCATATATCCCTCCGGTAATGCTGTGCGGTTCACTTTTACAGAGAGTAACCCAGTTTAAATATCTATCCACATTGTTACCAAAGACCTGAAAGACGACACAGATATGGAAAGGGAGCGCAGGGCATTGGCTGTGAGGGGAAATATGGTGACTCGAAGGTTTGCTGATTGCTCAGTACCAGTAAAAATTACTCTATTCAAGGCTAACTGCCAAAAAATTTACACCAGCAGCCTTTGGGCTAATCATACCCAAAAAGCAAACAATGCCCTGCGAATACAATATAATAATACCTTTAGGGTGCTGTTGAGGCTTCCACCCTATTATAGTGCTTCAGGTATGTTCGCCGATGCGCACACTGACGACTATTTCGCAATAATGCGTAAGAAGGTGGCGTCGATGACGCGCAGAACAGCGCCAACAGTATCTTGAGGGTGTTTGCTGAGAGACTGGATGGGCCTATCATGGGTAGGTTTATCAAGCTTCATATATTACATGGGGCTTGATGAAACTATCTGTGGTCTATATATATCACCTTTTTTTTTTCTTTTTTTCTTTTTGTTTCTAACTAACATAGTTTGTAAGTTAATTTAGACTCTAACACAATGTGGGCCTATGTAGTCTGTAATAAAAAAAATATTTTTTTTTTTTTTTTATTTATAATTTACTTTTTGCAAAGTTTATAGTAGCAGCGTAAGACAACTTTTGAAAAGCTTTAAGGGTCCGTGCACGAAAAAAACTCTCTTTTGGCAATTTCTTATCTAATTGTGAGAAAACTTGAAATAATCGAAACACTGGTGCCGATTCTCTTGTACACCGAACTAAACTAACTAAACTATCACTAAAATTCCTTACTTTTGGCTATGAGAATCTTAAAGCTATTCTGCAAACAAAATTCTCTAAATTTAAAAATAAGTTTGACACTTCTTGACACAACTAAATCGAATTTGACAATCGTGACTCCACGTGATATTTTTTTTTTTGGCTTCGCAACGTTGTACTTGTTTGCCTATGATTTATTTTAGAGCCGGAGGCGCACATGGGGGGCAGCCGCGACGTGTTTTTTTATGGAATTTTTCACTTTTTGTGTGGAAAAAAAAAAAAGATTACCCACATGTAGCGTAATAGTGGTTTAAGGGTTTCTAAAAGGGGGTCGAAATTTTCATTATTTTTGCGATAGGACGCACCATTTTGGAGATATAAGCAAAAGAAAAGAAAAAAATATATAAGGATAAACACGAAATATTTTAAGTGATACACCTATAAGTGGTAAAGAAGCCATGGAAATGATTTTCTTTTTTATTCCGAGAATATTATTAAAAAAATTAAATAATTTAAAATTACTTGATATGATGATTAATTATCAAAATTCACCGCGCTCGTGCCGCCACCCCACCGCACCGTTCGGCGTCACCGCGTCGAGGCGGGTCATTCATAGAATATGTAAATAAAGGTTTTTTTCGCTTTTTTACGACATAAAGATGTTTCTCTTAAAATATTTCGTGTATGAATAGATACACCTTATATACAGTACTGGTTTTGCACCAGAAGTCGAGGTGATTGGTGTGAATTTTAGTTCACGAAAACTAATTTTATTCCACACCTTTTTAATCGCGATTAAAAATAGTCAGATTTAGTTAGAAAATCTAAATTTTAGTTTAAAAACGTCAAATTCAGAATAGCAAAATTGCCATTTTCACTAAATTTAAAAACTCAGTACTATCTTAGAGCTGTCAAACTAAAATATAGTTAAGTTGTGTCACTTTAGTCAATTTCAGAATAGGAAATGGTCGTTTGACAGGAATAAACTAAATTTTGGTGATTTTTAGTCTAGTTTAGAGAATTTTGTGACAAGAGAATCGGCACCATTGTCTGTGTAACTATAAAAGTACAGTTTGCATGGTGCTAAACCATTCGTGTCAGTCACAGCTGCTTTTAATAGTTTCATCATTTTTGTGCTCTCCAAAATATAGTTTATTTCGCCATTGATTTACTGAATGAAGATATTGTATAATCATTTAATACAATTTTGATTATATTTAAAGGATAACTGAAGGCTAATTTGTGATTTTTAAATTTCTTGATATGATTTGCTAAATAATAGGAAAAATATATATTACTGACGAGGTTTAAAACAAAAAAAGGTTTTTCAATATTATTTTTCTGCTATATTTTGTATGGAACTTGAAAAAAATGGTTCCACCACATGCAAGTAGACCATATAATGATGTTGATGATATTTTTAAATGTTCAAAATCAAAAGTAGTTTCTTGTAGAATGATGATGAAATGTCAGTCTCGCGTCATTTTTCGGAAAACTTGTTGTAAATATTAGTGATTTACCGTGAATACTTAATTTATTTGAAAAATCCCTTTCAGCCACATGCAAAACAAAGAACACGACTTTTCAAATCTCAAATAATTTTGTTTAAATTATTTTTCCCTTTCTCACAAACAATGAACAAAATTGATCAAAATCAGTCGATTTCGTGCACGGCCTCTTAAGGAGAAGTGAAAGGCTTATTCCACAAACCCCTCCTGAAATTCCCCCTTAGGAGGAAAAGTGGAATCTATAAAAGACAGTCTCGAATTCACCCCTGATAATCCCGCTTAGGGGGGAAACCTAGAATTGAAAAAAAAAACTTATTCCAAGATCCCCCTGAAAGTATTTTTTTTACATTAGGGTTCAGTTTTCCCCACTGAGGGGGATTCTCTCATGGGGGATTAGTGGAATAAGCCAAATGAAATATGTTCATCAAAACTTTCGCTGATCATTATAATATCATCTAAATAACACAAGACTTTTGCTATCAAAATCTGGGGTAAATAAGGTGTCCATCAGTCTCTGTTGAGTTGCAGGTACATTTAATGTTCCAGGCAGAGGAATTTTTAGATTCAAAGTCATGCCTTTTGGTCTTACTAATGCACCTGCAACTCAACAGAGACTGATGGACACCTTATTTACCCCAGATTTTGATAACAAAGTGTTCTGTTATTTAGATGATATTGTAATAATCAGCGATTAATGAACATATTTCACTTCTGCTTAAAGTTCTTCAAAAGTTGTCTTATGCTGCTCTTGCTATAAACTATATTGGTAAAAGAAATATTTGGCAAGTCCCAAGGCAGTTTATCAATGCTAGCAGACCTGCCAAATAATCGATAAAACTTTTTTTTTCTATTTGTGTAATAAAATAAACCATTCTCATCATTCTTATTATTAACAAAACCATTGAATAAATTACTAAAATCTGTGCTCATTATTTCGGAAATTGACCATCAATCAGATATCAGAGACAATTTTATTTTCATACATAAGTTGATAACATAAACATTTAGAAGATTTATTACGTCTACACTTCTATCCTTCGCCTTTATTCGACTGTATTTAAGCACCTGCTACACATATTTTATTTAATAACTATTATAAAAAGCTGTTGACTCGAGGCGTTCAAAAAGCGTTGCTATTTTTTTCACTGGAACATTGAATTATGGCCCTGTTAATATATTTGTTTTAAGTTTAACTAGTATTCTAGACATAGGAAACATATAGAGGTGTCGGGAACTGGGTGGTCTGGCGCCTGCCCGGGCAAGGCTCGTGCATCCCCAATGAGAGCGCGTTAGTTAACTCTATGCAAATAGAAAAGGTCACACTCGCGGTCGGCCAACAAAAAGTTGTTCATTAATGAACTGCTATGCAATCAATTTGCATTGAATATCGATTCTTAGCTGATATCGAGATAAAATTCGGATTTCTCATCGATTTGAGAAAGAACTTTCCTATAATAAAAACGTTAATCACTTTGTTGACCTACATTTCCTGACTCGTGCCGAGTATGGATCTTTCCTAAGTTTAGATAAGTTTTATTACGCATTGTGAAAACACTTATAAAGTACAAAAAGCAAGCGTAATTGATATATCGACGGGCGGCGCGGCTGCCGGGGGCCGTCCGTCCGCTACAGTAAAATTAAAATTGATGATCATGTAAACTTTATTAGTGGCAGCATAAAAATGTTCAAGTAAATCAAAGACTGCGCTAGTATATTGCATGACGCCGCGTGATCTAGTATAGGGACACCGTTAACACTTTATTGCCGTTCATACTTCTTGCACCATTCCGAGAAAGTAAATTACTCGTGGCGATCGTAAAATTAATGCCACGTACGTACAGTAATACGAGTACTTCAGCTTGTCACTGTCAATTTTTATGATGCACTCACTTGATATCGCAACCAGCTGGATTGGAGACTAGCGCAAAGTGGCGATATTTTTTCCTTGACATCGATGCAGTAAAACTTCTATAGTAAATAAAAAAGCCAGTGAAATTAATCTTCAAGAATTACTTCATAATATTGCAGGTTCTACGAAGCGTCATAGTTCGAAGCCCTGATTGGATGCTGAATATTTTAAGCAAAAATGTAAATAAGAAAAAAGAAAGTTGTGAGTGAAATGTGAGTACTCGTTGGAAATACGTATGTATTATTAAATTAAATTGCATTTCAACAAAATATTTACGAGAGTAGTAATTTTTCATGGCGGACAGGCCCCGCAGCGAGCCGCTCGGCCTACCCCGGCTCGCCTTTGGACACAAACCACTAGCCTCGTGGCAGCCTGCGCTAATAACTAACTTGCATTTCTAACAATTATGCGCTGATATCAAAAGTGATAATAGAGCATTTCATGGAACATTGTTAATATAAGATCTCTGGGCCAGTATTGGAACCTGTTGTTCAATACCCGTCCAAGTAAACGCGGTTTATCAGTTCATTGCGGTGCGCACTCAGCAACCATTATTATTTTCTAACTGATTTTGGTTTGTCTATCTGCTATGCTTAGGTTAGGTTAGGTTTTCAGAAAGAAGAGCATAGCGAATTTGCAAGATATTGGTATTTATTTTCGTGTTCTTACCTCACCATAGAATGGTTTTCACAAAATATAAGTGAGTCTATATAGGTAGGTACAATAAGTCTTCATTAAACATCTTATGGAATTATTATTTAGCCTACCTACGTATCTAATTGTGCATACTTTGGTAGCAGAAATAGAGTCGATTGACTTAAAAAAAATCTTCTGATTAGCCAGCCAGCTAAAATGAATGGAAATCACGACAAAATAATTCAAAAAGCAGTCTCACTTACCAGGAGAGCATAAAATAAACGTCAGTGCGCATTGAGTACATTGCTCAGCCGCGCGGAGATTACTTCATGAAAGCTCACGAGGCGATCATTACCGACCCCCGGCCGCAATCAATCCGCCTTGCATAATTAAGACACTCAAATACAAAGTTTATTCTTTAGATATCTCTTATCTTGAGGTTTTTAATCAAACGAGAGCTTTTTTGGAAGTCTTCATTGTTTTTTTGCAAGTTTTAATTGAATTAATTAATTTTAAAATAAGGACACTTGATCAATTCAATTCAAAGATTCTTCATAGCTACGAGATATGAAGAATTCTTAAATTATAATTTCATGTACCTCAAGATACTTATGACCTAATTTATAGCACCGTTTTCTGACAGATTAATGCAAATGTTAAACTTGATTTATGAATAAAAGTTAGAGGCGATATTTCAATTAGCTATTTAAGAGTCATCATAATATCGATACGGTGTATCAGTGTTGTAAATATGCAGTACAAGTAGCCTTTGATAAATGTCTCCGGCACGGCGAACACTACAGCCGGGGGCTCGTGCAAAATAATTAAAACTACTTAACATTCAAACAGAAAGTACCAGTAGCCAGTTTGCGGCTCATTTAGCGAGAGGAGGCCGGTCGGCTGGCACTGACGACCATTACTCTCTCACCCGATTGATATATTCTTGGTGGACATGCGATCGCGACACGTCATTCCGTTTCCACTGTTCACCGGCCCAACCTGCTACTGCTCGCTAGCAGCTCTGTATAAATAAACAAACCTTACAATGTAATAAATATCAAGTCCGCCTCTAACAACGTACGTCACTATAAATCGGACACTTCTTTTATTGCAGCACATCTAGACCAATTAAAATTAACTCATGATTGTCGATAACCCTCAATAAAATTGCTAGACGTCGATCTTAGTCAATATTAATCGCTGCTCGGGCAAAACGAATTATGCATTCATTATTTTACGAGGATTCTTAATTATACGAGTAAATCAATTTTGATTATATTTTAACTTTACAATGTGAAATCTCCTTATACAACGTGAGTTCATGAGCACACCTTATACAACGTGAGTTCATGAGCACAAATCATTACAACTCTGCCTTAATCGAGTCCAGTAAACGATCGAACGAATAAGTCGACGTCAGATTAAACACAAATATTTACATGAGTACAAAAGCAGAGAGATAAAAGTTTACCTTTTACAAGCAATTTGAGGTTATTTATTATGTGGAGTGGCGCGGAGGCGCTCCGGCGGCTGCGTTTTGGTGCAGCTTCTTTATACAGAAGCCATTATAAGTATCAGTTTCAGATCATAGATCATAAACGCATTTATTATCCGGAGGTCGGGACCGGGGGGTCCTGTCGCGTGAGCCACTGCGCTCATTGTTGACTTTTTATTGTCGTGCGTATGTCACAATTTTCGTGGACCTCACCAGAGATGGAGGCATAAATATTTAACACAAGAATGTTCCGTTTCGGATCTATGAGTATTTATGTGAAGAGCTGGAATGTATTTAAATCAAACTTGCACGTCGAACTAGCCTAATCTTTACTTTATGATTATCGTAAATTACAATTTGATTTTAATAACTTATTTACCTTCTTGTGTGTGACGTATATTTAGAAATTAATCTTGATGATCTTATCAAAGCATAAAGAAATAATTTTCTGCTTTCAAAATATTTCTTCACTGTAACGTAATTGAGTATCTAATGAGGTAAGTACCTACCCACAGAAAGTCGCTCGTTTAGATCAAACTGATATACTAAATAGCATTCTCCTCGTCATTTTGTGGACGACTAAGTAAATGTTTGGAATTTTTGTTTATTTATCTTTATGCGCAACGTGCTTTTCTACTGAAAATATAAAAAATATTTTCGACAGAAAACCATACTACCTGAAACCATTTTATCACATTTCCACTTTTGGACTTGTTGTTTATCTACCTACCTACATTATACGAAAAAATTCAAGAGTGTAACAGTAGCGATCTATCATCTCATTGACAAGAGAGTCGTACAGGACCAACACAACTTTCCTTGTCGAAATAAATTACCTCCGAGAAAAAGACTTGCGCAAAGATTGAGTCGCGATGTTATACTGAAGTCTGTAAGTGATGCGGACGATTACCGAGAACTACGGATGATCTACAGCAACTATGGGTCAGCAAATGTCGCGGCTGTTTTGAAAGGACCACTTTACCAGTACGTAATAGTATGCAGAATATACCGAGAAGGTAGATAGTGAAGTTAGAAGAACAAGCCGATAAGCAATAAGGCGCATAATAAAATTATCTCACTTTAGTTCATAAACCGATTAGGTGTTTAAATACATGATTTTGGAACAAAACAAACTAGTGTATAGTTTATTTAGTTATTCAAAATTAAAATAATATGAACTTATTTTTTTTTTTTATTGACTTTAAATGTAATATCTATTTTTAATATCTATTTCATACTAGGAATAATAATATGTACAAGTATATAAAAAAGGGAGAGGAAAGAATCAAAGGGCATCAAAAAATTCGTCCGCAAAAGTGCCCAAAAGGCTGGCAGCATTGCCACGTACATAAATTAAATTCATTAAAAATTAAATTAAATTTATTAATAACATCACTTTATTCATCCATTTCAGCCGAAAGACGTCCACTGCTGGACATAGGCCTCCCCCAAGCACCACTAATTCGACCGGTTCCGTGCTTCCCGCATCCAGCGGATTCCTGCGGCTTTCACAAGGTCATCGGTCCACCTTGTGGGAGGCCTTCCAACGCTACGTCTTCCGGTACGCGGTCGCCACTCCAGAATCTTTTGGCCTCAACGGCCATCTGTTCTGCGAGCAATGTGTCCTGCTCAATGCTTATACCTTATTGGATATAAGCATTGAGCAGGGCACATTAATAAAAATAACAAAGTTATATCCTAACTTAACTAAAACTATTCACAAACTAAAATATGGCGTCGAACAATTCATCCAAAACAAAGTTACTTCCAAAATGTGTGAAGCAGAAAGTTGTTCGTAATACGTATCTACCTACAATGTATAGGCTGTTAAGCTATTAAAATTTTCCGCGACACTAAAAATAAGTATTTATATAATGTCAAAGCCAAGCATTCCAAAAGAGAAATGATGCATTCAAAGCTAAAAATCGTTTGTTGCCCGTCGTACTACCAGTATTACTACCAGTAGTACGCATTTCATCGTTTACTCCACGAAAACCCTAGGGATATTGCGAAAACACGGATAATTAGACAATGGTAAAAACATTTTTGCGAGCAGCTTGGAAGTAGCGCTCGCCGGCCGCTGCCGCGGCACCGCTCGCTACGCTCGCTCGGCTCGCGCACGGTTGGTCACAGTTTTAACCTAACCTAGGTTAGGTTAAAACTGTGACCAACCGCGCGCTCATTTCACTCAGCTCAAAATGACGAATCATACAATCTGCCGCAGAAATGTTTTTATCATTGTCTAATTATCCACTCGCAGGCAAATTGTATGATTCGTCATTTTGAACTAAACTATGAAATGTGGACTATCAGTAGTACCACGGGTAAAAAAGAACTTCCCGTGGTACTACTGGATCGCTTGGTAGTACTACGGGATTTCTTTTTACCCGTGGTTCCTACTACTGGTAGTAATACTGGTAGTACCACGGGCAACACACTCTAAAAATAAGCGACTCAAAATAGAAACAACAGCATTTATAAGTTTAATTCTAGAACTTTTCTTTTGTTTTTCATCCAGTTCAATGATTTTGCTAGACACGTCCGCTCGACGCCAATCTAACTACTTACGAAACTCGCTCAATCGAGTAATAAAATTTTAATAAAGTGCGTAAATCAAGATAACGTCAATAGTTAAGACAGTTCGACACAACGAAATAGTCTCAGGCGATGTGAAGAAATTACCTCACCTATGCGGAGGACAAGACTCTCCACAGCTTTCCACCTCATCATTGCCACGCCATTTTAAACCTTAACCCACTTTAAGATTACGACTTATTTTTCCCTACTCTTCCCAACAGTCAAAATTTAAACAAACACATCAATTTTAGAGTGAACATGTTTTTTTTTTTCCATTTCCTATCACAAACCTATATTATCGTAGTTTCGTTAATTGCTCAAATCAAGCCAATAAAGTTTAGGCGACGGCCGGCACGTGCTTCGTGCATATCCGTAAACATAAACATTCCAATTAGAGGAAATAACTGTATTCGTAAATATAAAATTACTAAGTTTTGCTCGTGGCTCCGCCCGCGTGGATGTCGGTTATCGCGTAAAAAAGTAGCCTATGTCCTTCTCCATATCCCAGGCTATATCTCTACCAAATTTAATGACGATCGGCGATTAGGCGTGAAAATGTAACATACATACAAACAGACAGACAGAGTTACTTTCACATTTATAATATTACGAGTAGTATGGATATGCATAACAATTTGTATAAAAGGTGAGTCAATTAGGAGTTCATTTGTTTCATAACAATTCGTTAGGAAATCTGCAATGCTATTTTGCAGACGACATATCTGACATGTGTAATAAAAAAAATCGTATTAATAAAACTTAACATGTATTAAATAATTACATATTTTCATTTTAAACAAATTTATAATTATATTAATGAGAGAATTAATTGAAGTCACATTTTAATATTTCTACACCGCCAACGGTAGTATAATATGTGAAACTGTGTATTAATATTAATATCTTAATGTACACACGGCCACAAATCAAGCTATACATTTCCGGTTTAGGCTGATCTCTCATTGTATAGGAGTTCCGTACAATGAGAGGTTAGCTTATACTAGAAAATAGCGTGATTTGACGCCGTGTGTACCTACAGTGGCCAGCACATCAAGCCACACGAAACTGTTTTTCTCCAAACGACTTTAAACTTTAAAATGTTGATGATTAAGTTCAAAATCAAACGAGAAAATTTGACAGTATGTGGTAACTTGATGTGCTGGCCACCGTATTATGGGCTTATTCCACAAATCCCCCCTGAAAATCCCCCTTAGGAGGAAAAGTGGAATCTATAAAAAACAGTCAGTATCACCCCTGATAATCCCGCTTAGGGGGAAAATGTAGAATTGAAAAAAAAAAAAACTTATTCCAAGACCCCCCTGAAAGTGTTTTTTTTTTTAATTAGGGTTCAGTTTTCCCCACTGAGGGGGATTCTCTTAGGGGGGATTAGTGGAATAAGCCCGTACTATGTACCCAGTTTTTTTTTTAATGTCTTTGATATATTTCGGGACTCTGGACCCGGACATTTGGAAGGCGTACGAGGGGCCGAAGCCAACTCGCAGAGGCGGCTTAGACAATTTTAAATGATGAGGAGGCACCAACCGACGATTATCCCTGTTTGCACTATGCAAGTGCAACCAAGGACAACCCCCGGTTAGTGTAGGACTATGGGGCCGTTCAAATATTACGTAAGCAGATTTATTACAATTATTTACCCCCCCATCCCCCTTGTCAGCAAAAGTAAGCAAAGCTCTTACCCCGTCCCCCCATGCTTACGTAAACATTTTTCAATTATAAATGTACTTTTTTATATTATAATTATAATGTTATAATTAATTATAATTTTAAAAATAAGAAAATAGATTTAGGATAGAGATTAGATTTTACTGATACAGTATTCAACATTAGAGTAAGGGACAAAAATATTATAATCTTACGAACATAACAAGCTTATTTTAAATTTTTGGTACACATATTAAATTCAAATTAAAGCTCGTACAGACTAGTGCGATATCGCGGGCGCGACGCGACACTAGTAGCAAAATTTCTTTGTTGCTGCCTCTTCTTCTGCTGCCTAGTCTTCAGTCCATGAAACCCGAATCCATGATTCTAAGTTTTCGATGACATTGGATTGCTTGGATTGCTGCTCAGTGTTGTGAGTCTGCTCACTTTCATCCGATTTTGGAATGTCTACGTATTTCTCATCGAGCCATTCAACATAATTTTTTCAAATTTTGAATAATGCACATCAGTTCATTAGCACGACGAGCAGCGACTCTTACAGGCACTTTCCTATCAGTGTGCGTGTTTACTTTTTTATGGATCTTCTCGTTTCGTTTTCAAGCATAGACAATGTGAGGGTTGTCATTCGTGTAAAAAAGTAAATAACTACCGATGACGTAATCATCATCTAGACTCCCCTACTCCCCATGTCATCCAAAATAAACAAAACAAAGACCCCCCGCCCCCCCATAGTGCTTACGTAATACTTGAACGGCCCCTATTGCAGGTTAAGGTTAAGGAAACAAATATATTGGATTATGGGTTTGGATCGCTAAATTGAACTGGTTTATTATTATTTAGCAAAATCAATCATTCCTTTATATATTCTGTGGCATATTATGACTCAGTGACAATTTAATAAATTTAAATGTAGCTGAGTTAGTCACGATAGTAAACGACTTACAAGCCAATAATTATGACCATTACCTGTAATAATGGCCATAATTAGCGGTATCTCCTTTGTAATTTTCAGATTTGACCAACAAATAAACATGCGCAAGATAATAACGTTGTCCAACTAAAGGATGCCACACACGAATGAGTCGAGTCAACTCGAGCCCAATAGTTATAGTTATGGCAAACGTTGCCTCAGAGTATGAATGAGACAAGCTGATAGCCTGCCATAACAAATTGCTGGGGCGAGCGTTATGTTGTAGACTCTGTCATGCGCCGCTAGGCAGCGCTGGCATCCCGATTAGTCAAGAATTGATGGCGCGAACTCCAATAACTCCATCGAACGCTACTAGATGGCGTTGGTGTACCGGATACAACCCGTCTCCGACAAATATTTAAATTCAACGTTCTAAATGTATAGAACAACGAAATTTTGAAGGTTTGTTTTTGGTAAATGTTTTGTAAAAAGTCATAGAATAAAAGTTTTTGTTAATACAGTCCTGCAAGGTTTTTAGTGTTTTACCAATAACCTTGTATATAACGTAAATACCCCTTTAAGTATTTTAACTTCCGTGATTTTATTTTCTGAAGCTCGTCTTATTAATACTGTAAGTGTAGGGCATTAAAAACAGCGAGATTGGCTACGAGCATGGCGCCTATCGACTCTCCACCGAGTGCGTCTAATGCAATTCGATGCGGGACTTTACTATCGAATATTATCCAATATTATAAACCACACCTTAGACTTAAGCAGATATAATAACCGTTACGTATTTTAGGATAACGTTAGTGTACAATAAACTTAACTTTTACCTTAAATAATACTTACAGTTATTATTATTACTAGACATTTTCAACTATGATTAAGTAAACAGGTAAACAGTAAGTTTGATCTCAGAGTAGAAGGAGTAAATATCATTATTGAAGACGACTATTTATAACACGATTTTGTTCAGGATTAGTTATCCTTGGGTCATTTGTTTTCTTTAAGATTATCTCTTTTTCTTTTTCCTCTTTCTCACGTAGTTTTAATGATGGTCTGGTATTTTGAGTACTTTATGCGGCCTACCCAAATGTCCTTTCTTTGGTATTGTTCGTCGAGTCGTTGAGCTCCTTAAATCCTGAGTTGAGCTACACGTTTACTGACAAATGCTGGCACTGACTGGACAGGTCCACTCAAAATTGTGTGGTTCTTTCCTCAAAATACCATTTCAGACACGGATCTACATGGTCCTCACATGATCTGACCAAGATTATGTCTGGACTTTAAAAAAGACTTTGACCCCTGAGTTTGTTTCGCCATTTCTTCTCAGGGATAGTCAGATAGGAAATGTCGACTTCCCCAAGCATGTTTTTATATTTTTTATATGACGTGTAAAAGTGATTCCGATATCCTATTTACAGAATAAACGATTTCATTTCATTTCTTATTGTCCTTATAAAATAACCAATTGAATCAATAAAAACTTAAAAACACAGTATGCATATTTTTTAATAAGTAATGTCAAATAACTCATAAATTAGTAATTACAAGACATAACGACGCTGTAAACTGCAACATTATGAATAACTCGTGTTTCTTGAAAATCACGTAACTTAATGTTATTTTTATTGCACTAACATAACAAAATACCGTTTTACTGGCTTTATCTCCAACTCCCCACGACCTTAGTTCTTTAAGCTGAAGTTTGAGCTGGCTGGCATTAATAAGTGACAGTTTTTCACATACTTATTATAAAGGTTAACTTAGTTTATGTGTTTGAAATAAGTAATTAATTATTAATGCGGTAGACCCTTAAAGGCTACCGCATATTATTTTAAGAAGGAGTATTCTTTTTAAATATATGTTATTTCAAACAGTTTATTGTTTCCTTGTATTTCGATACGTAACCACCTTGCATGAAGGCTTTGTTCCATTACCTCTAGAGGGATAAAATCATATATGTTACAGTGGCCAATAACATTAGTCGTTTTAACCAAAGAAATAACTGTGGAAATGTATCTTGTATACACGGCTACATATCAAGCTACATTTCCAGTATAAGCTTACCTCTCATGCATTGTACGGAAATCCTATACAATGCGAGATCATCTTATACTGGAAATGTATAGCTTTAAACGTAGCCATTTGTACTTGCAGATGCCCGTTTGGTTTGGTTTAGTTACTTCTTATAGCATCGGCTATCTACCAGTGAAAGTCCCGTTAAAATCGGTCCAGGCTTTTCGCAGATTCGCCGGAACAAACAGACGGACAGACAGACAACAATTTTGAAAGTTGTTTTTTTTTTTTTTTGTTCTAAGTACCTTATATACCTTCATATGCATTTAGTAAAAGTTGTTATTTTGACATTACAAACAGACATTTCAATTTTATTTATATGTTTATATAAGTCGCGATCTAATATATAGATTTGCAAAGATAGTAATAACGTAACCTAGGAATAAATGCTAGTGTACTATCTAGAACGAATGTAAGGGGTATTTCAATAAAGCCGATAGTAAGGACGACACTCATAATGACAGACCGCGGCGGGCGGGGAGTAGGGGGGGGGGCGGCGGCGCGAGCGCAAGACTTGATTCAAGATTATATTAAATCGACCGACAATAAATCACATCTTCTCACCTATAAAATATAAATCAAGCGTGGCATATAATACATTTATATTGTTTTCACTTCGAAATGACAATAAAATGTTTTAAATTCATGAGTGATTTAATACGTATATCGATATAAGTGCCTAACTAAGATAAGGGAGATTTAAATATAACATATTACCTCTGAAATTATATCGAAGATCAAGTTTTTATTGATGTTCGGAATTTGATTGTGATCCGACGTTTATACGACAAAGTTTACGTTACATACGAGAGATATAAAAATATTTTTACAATATAGATGCAATATTAAGATAACAAATTCTTAATTATTAGAAAAATAACTAAAATAAGACTAAGGAGTATAACTTTTAAAAACAGTTTAGTTCTAATCAGAATGAGGTTGGATTCTAAGTTCTATGATGTTTTAATTTTTGAAGAAATGTGAAGATTTTATTTAGGTAGGTATTGCTATATAAAACCAGCCTATAACTGTCCCATTGCTGGGCAAAGGCCTCTTCTCATACAGAGAAGGCACGAGCATTGATCATCACGCTTGCACAAGACGGGTTGACGATTTCAGACTTATATTAACTATAAGTCCAGGTTTCCTCACGATGTTTTTCCTTCACCGATGTCAGTAATGTCCAAGATAAACTCAGAAAGTACATATGAATTGAAAAAGTCACATTGGTACTTGCCCAGATTTGAACCCACAACCTCATGCATGAGAGGCGAGGCCTTAACCAACGGGCCATCATGACACTATATTGCTATATAATACATGCATATTATACAGGGTGGAAAAAAAAGACCGTGGTTGGAGGAAAAGTACCCTGAATCTTTCATTTAAGATACTATGTTGTTTAAAAGGAATTGATCCTTATGAATGACTCTTTCGGTTGGTATCATAAAATACAGAATGCTTTTTTTTTTCCACATTTCGCCAGTTCTATTCCCGGCTCAAGCAGGTGATTTTTCAAAAATCTTTAAATGCAATTTTAATTATTTTTGAAAATAAAGGAATGTTTCCTTTCAGTAAAATTTACCATCATCAATATTAAGGGTACTTTTCCTCCAACCACGGTCTTTTTTTCCACCCTGTATACCGAGTTATATAATCTGGAAATTGCATTTAAAACTAAGTAATGTCCTTCGTAGCTCTTACTCACCTTGGGGTTTATTCATAAACGTTGCTTAAAGTTAAGTGACGTTCGAACGTCAAAAATGTATGGTTAAACAGTCGCTAATCATTACTTAACTTTAAGCAGCGTTTATAAATAAACCCCCTTATATTTTAATTTTCCTTTTTCTATACCTACTACAGATTTTTTAAATTGTATTTCATGATATTTCTTTCTTCTTCTTACAACTAATAAAACTACAAACGTAAATAACTCATAACAAAAATACAAGTCGAGTCGTAAACAAAAGTTATTATACTTTGTAATGCTAGTTATACTCAAAGTGCATTGTTTTTATTCATGTTCGTGTTATGAGGTGTCTCGCAAACGCCGAGACGTTCAAATAAATACATCAATCACATGACAGCATGTTGTTAAATGTGCATAATATTTACGAATAACCTCAATGTGTAAATCACGATTTCATTCATCCAATTGAAACCCTTTTTTACACTTTTGGTCTTGTCTGTACTGAGAGTAAAATTAATGTTGAGCGCAATAAGGTTCTATTTCTATTCGTTTGGTGAATAAAAAAGTGTATATGTAAAGTATGTACGTCTTTACTCGACAATCTTATATTATTACATACACTAGCTTATGCCCGCGGCTCCGCCCGCGTGGATGTCGGTTATTGCGTAAAAAAGTAGCCTATGTCCTTCTCCATATCCCAGGCTATATCTCTGCCGAATTTCATAACAATCGGTTCAGCGGTTTAGGCGTGAAAACATAACATACAGACAGACAGACAGACAGACAGACAGAGTTACTTTCACATTTATAATATTAGTATGGATATATGAAACACAATGTATGTATCTACTTATGTCCGCCATAGACTTTGAAACTGCTGACCGGATTCTGAAAATTATTTTTGTTTTGGATAGTCCAATTCTACAGGAGGTACCCTAAATAACAATTTTTTCATGATTTTATTTTACTACTTTATCGGCGTGATTAATATGTATATCTATACCAAATTATAGCTTTAGCTTTTATATTTTATAGCTTTTTTAGCTTTTATAGCTATTCTTCGATTCAGGGATCCGTTTGCGTAATATAGCTTTAAAGTGCTAATTTTTGTTAGAGTCATGCCAGCTAAATGGCTGTATTTGGATGTGTGAAAAAAATCACAGCAGTAGTATATATAACGAAGTTAAAAGGAAAACTATCACAGCTAAGTAGGCTTTACAAGTTACCAAGTAATAATCGACCAACTTAAATTTGCAGTTGAAAAACATGTTTTTCAAGTACACACGGCTACACATCAAGCTATACATTTCCAGAATAAACTGACCGCTCATTATACAGAAACGCACTTGGCAAGAAATCAGCTTATACTGGAAATGTATACCTAGCTTGATGTGTAGCCGCGTGTACCATACGAAACGCACTTGGCCAGTTTTATTTTAGTACTAAAGTAGTATATTGAGTAGGCAGATATAATGACAAACAAAAATAAATTGGTGTATAAATCCTCATCATCATCTGCGCCTTATGCTAACTATGTCGGGGTCGGCTTCCTGTCTAACCGGGTGCAGCTGAATACCTGTATTTTACATGGAACGACTGCCTATCTGACCTTCACAACCCAGTTACTGGGTAGGATACCCCTTGGCAAGAGTGGTTGTCAGACTGTCAAAGATCTACGAATAACAGCCGGGACCAACGGCTTTTAACGTGCTTTCCAAAGCACGGTCTCGATATATAATGGATGACCGCGGCAAGCCTAACTTAACCTTCGAAAGACCCGTGCGGCTGTTTCATCATTTAACCACGAGCGCTTCCTTGAATACATCCTATTTATAAATAAAATACTTACACCATCACAAGTCGGTACTATCGGGGACATCCAAATCGGACCACCATAAGAACTATTTCGGCTTGCAGCGCCCGGCCCGGTGCCGGCCGCTAGAGTAACGCTTACATAAGCTTATCAACCTGGGGGTCTTTTATTGTTCTATTCCTATTGGTCGAATAAGGATGGTCAAACATCTGTAATCATTGTAACAGAGCCTAAAAAATTTATCTAAGCAAAATATTCCTGTGTTTTTTTTATTGGTCGACGCAAAAAGGGGCGGTAAGCAAATGTGGAGATAATTTTTTTTTTTTTTGGTGGGAAATCTTCAAATAACTTTTCCCGCTCTGGGCGGAGCGGAAGAGCGTGTCAGACTTTTACTGACTAAAACCCACCCGTGTTCCTTCAGTTGCCTGTGTGCCGGGGCCACGGTAACCCTTTCGGACAAACCCGCAACCCTGGCAGGCACCAGTCCTAGCGGACCCCGTCAGTGCGTGCTGACATATCTAAGAGGCGCGTCGACCCGGGCCTGGTCCTTACCGGACGGCGAGCTGCCCATAGCTCGCAGATGTGGACACCATAAGCACGGGATTTTGTTTTGAAAGTGTGCCGATTCAGATGTCTGTGATAGTACCTACCTACACAATAAGATAAATTCTATTAGATACTCGGATATATTTGTATTTACATTTACTACATCCAGTCATCCCATGCCACACGACTTAAAGATCCGAATAATACGAGAACTACGAATTCTCGTATCGTAAAAACAGAATGCGTCACTGTTGTTCAAGTAATATCACATAAAAGAGATTACTTGTATTCAAGACGTGACGCCGACATTCCATTCTCCTAAGCCTCTGTGTCCGGCGGCACAGCTGGCGTTTCAATTATTTGACGTATATGCGAATTAGTCGTTATCAGATGTAATAAAATGCAAGCATGTCCGGGCGCGGCGGCTAGCGCGATGGCTCGATACCGCGCCGGCGACGCTGGGTGGCCGCTACTTGTCTTACGATAAACTTATCTTTACAATCGATCCCTTCGATAAAAATAAAAACACCGATGCCTTCGGATGTCGAATGCTTGACGCGCTGCGAAGCCATAACGTTTCGAGTTTTATCGGAGTAGCTATCCACATTTGCATCTCTATAGGACCCAATACATTTTGTTACCATATTATTAGCATTCCAGCGCCACTTGTGTATTCAGGTAATATAAAAGTATATACCAAACCACAGAGAAGTGTGACATGTGGAGTTTACACCTTTGATATTGAATCTACGTAATAGAAGTGAACTTTGTAGCTCGTAGTGCGGGTAAACTATAGAACTACGAGTACTAAGAGCAAGTAGTCCGATCCTAGACCGAATATATTAAGGAGTGAACTAACGAATTCACAACATTATTAATCTTACACAAAGGTTGGAATACTATACCCAAAGTCACTAATTCAGATAATTTATGTAAACAAAGTAATGTCAAGAAATGTCACTGTCAAAATGACAGGACAGTGGTGCAAAACATTTTATCATATTTTTTTTTTGTAGTTAATCATCTATAAAATTAAAGTGAATTAATTTTAAGAACTATGCAAACAAAATACCGTTGCCAAACAATGTTTTATGTAGTGTGTCGGAGATACGGTCTATGATCGTCATAATCAGCCCTTTTGAGTCCACTGCTAGACGTAGGCCTCACAAAATCGATTTCCACTCAAAACAGTTTTCATCCAAAATGTGGCTAGATAAGCTACTTACAATATGAATCTATGAATGAGAGTTGTAACATTAGTGTTGTTGAAGATGTAATTTTTTTTTAAATGTTTGGATGTCCTGCATTGTTACCAGTATCATAAAATCTACTTTTTTTAATAACTTTGTTTAAAACCGAAAATTTATTAAAAAAAATAAGGTGTGATTATTTTTTAATTATTATTTCTTAAAATCAGTACTTAAAAGAAAATTGAACCTTTTTTTCGCCACAAAGACATTTCTTTTTTTATATGTTATCCCCTTTATTTACATAAATTATCTGAATTTCAGACTTTGGGTATAGGGTCATGGAGTCCGAGTGCCTACTTAGTTTTTCGAGTCATCGCCAAGCATTTGATTGACTCTTCACGTGACAAGAGGGCTGGCTTATTTTTTCGTGTATGCCATACAAAGTGGCAATGCTGCCAGCCTTTTGGGCACTTTTCCTATTGACAGCGATACGGACGAATTTTTTTATGCCCTTTGATTATTTCCCCTCCTTTTTTATATAAGTAAATATATTGTTCATATTATAATTATAATTTTTATATTATTAGCTTCTTAAATTATGTTTATTACAAAATAAAATACACATAGGTTCACAGATTCCGAAATAAATTTCCGTTTCATATGATCTAATCTAAAGTGGCGCACACGTAGCAAAAACTTAGCTACTCGTACAACGCAGCATCGTTCAAATTGTGCTAAAAGTCATCTTTTGACAGTAATAGAAAAGGTTCGAGCATTGTAAACTATCATAACACTTGGAAAGCTATCCGTGACGTCGACAATACAATATAACATCTTGCTGATTGAAAATCAAGCTTAGAGTTCAATGTCCCTAATCTCAGTGAGCACTCGATGTCATAGAGCCGATGTAAAATGTCGTGATTCAGTCGTAAACACACAGATATAATGGTGTATTGTATGAATGGACACTAATGCTCGCCGTAGCGGACGATATGTCCCACATGTTAGCCCAAGTGAGTGCTACGGGTCAATGGTTGGCCGGCGCACGCGCATCGCAAATGTCAAGGCTCGATTGTCGCGAGAAATCAGTTAAGCGTGTTAGGTCGCAGCTAGAATACCACCACTGTACTTATTACCTTATAGGTAGTACATGCAGCTCAGCCGGAATACCACAACTGCCGACTACCCAGAGTCAGGCAGAGTCTGGATACACTCGTTATGAATACTAAACAAGTCGTAATTTGTCAATTGTAAAAAACGACTACTTCGTGTGTGGGAAACTATAACTTACATACAGTAAAAATAATTGAAAAGTTGTGTACCTAATTAAGTAACAACGAAACCAAACTAATTATAAGATAACGCGCAACCCGTAGTGACTATAGTTTGTATTTTATCCAGAGCAACAAACAAGCTTTTAATGCATGCACTGCTATACGCGCCCGTTTAAGTCTTTCATATGTACCGGCAACTGGAACGAATTGGAATACATTTAATATTAAACTCGCATAGAATTTTTATGAGATTTTATCTAGGCCTTAAGACGGCTGTTGTTGGTATAAGAAAATTAAATGTCAATAGCGAATAGCCGAAGCAGATAGTTTATTCTCAGACACGTAGCATTGTTCGCAATTTGCGCTGCGTCGCTTGTAGCCGAGTTACTCAATGGGCACGACAAGAATGAATGAAGCAATATTAACAGCAGTAAACGTAATTTATACCGTTTCTCTTCCATAAACGACGTGGCTTTTGAAGCATTCGTTAAGGGGCAGGCGCAGCTTCTGTTCGACAATTAGGCAAGGCCCGCACAAAGCACGAAAAAGGCACGTTCTTATCGGCGCTCGGTAGTCGACAATCGCGCCACAATCTCACGAAAACGCCATTCTGAGCTGCACCTGTCATAAACGTAAGTTCAACGGCCTGCGCGACTTTGAATTAGCCACAAAATATAACATTTTAACAAACGTTAGATAAGTAAACAAACGTGGTCCGCGGGCTATTTGATTATGGTGGGCTCTCATCAATAATACTTCGGAGGCGATAATATCGCGGACGCGTGTCTCGCGTAGAGGAACCTCCAACACCGTTATTAACCTCGCGATAGTCATCGCGACCGAGAGATCATTTTGTGATACGCTTTATATTAAATTACTCGGTCGTGCGTTGATAAAATATTCCCGGTATTCTATTACCAAAAACGAGATAACCGAGCCCGGTATCAACAGTCACATACCTACCATTATTTGGATAATCTGTACAGAGAAACAAGATGCCAAAAACGTATAAAAACAATTTATACAAATGTCAGTAAGTGTTTACGATGAGAATGTTTATGTTAATGGATGCATTAAGACGTACGCCATGCGTCAAGTTGCGTGTCGATATGGGATCGAGCGTGGCGTGGCGTGTCGCGTGGTGCGCGCTGCGCCTGCGACGGTGCTTCCACCACTTGTGCCAGTTAATCCTCCTCACTATGTTCACTTTTTACCACAGACGTGTTTACGCGGCGTCACCTGTTATTTACAGTGACATTCAGTTTTCGCACCTACATCTATACATCTTCATCACGTCCCGACTGGATGCGGAGTGACAACTGATATTTATTGACTGTCCGAATAATTTTATTCAAAATAATTTATCACATTATCGTTTTAATGTGTACACACGGCCACAAATCAAGCTATACATTTCCAGTTTAGGCTGATCTCGCATTGTATAGGTATTTCGTACAATGAGAGGTCAGCTTATACTGGAAATGTGTAGCTTGATTTGTGGCCGTGTGTACAACCTTGGGGTTTATTCATAAACGTTGCTTAAAGTTAAGTGACGTTCAAACGTCAAAAATGTATGGTTAAACAGTCGCTAATCATTACTTAAATTGAAGCAGCATTTATAAATAAACCTCCTTATCGTAAATTATAACGATATCTATAACTAGTTTGTTTAGCATTAAATGAAACGCTCGAAATTAAGTAGGTGCCCTTTTCAAACAAAGAGTCCATGTAGGTGCTGTCACCCGGCAAGCTATTTGCTTAAAATGTTGGCAGATAAGTACTAGTGTTTATAAAATAGGATGATCCTTTTATATTCGTCTCTACTTTCAAAGTACAGAGTAAACACAAAGTCGGTCGGTAAAAAATGCCGTGAGATTTGTAAGAAAAGTGTAATAGACGTGGATCAGTTGAACGAGAACTGGCGGTACCCAGTTAGTACCTCAGTAATTTCTCGTTTCATTTCGCATACCGACGATGTTTGTTATACTAACTGGGTTTATTTTTCACGCAAATGAACTGTTTATCGGCTAATACGAGCATTAAAGCCGCAGAATGCGGTCGGGGCCGGCTGCCGGCAACCAGCTCACGCCATTTAGTAATTTAACAGTGTAATGAGCGTCTTTCCCTGCTACTAGTGCTGCACTCGGAAAATCATCATTGAAATCTCGGACGACCTTCTAATGACGCGATACCTTAATGTAACCACTCCACCCGCTCCGAGAACTAGTTAAAAACCGTATTAATTTATTATTTACGCTGACACTAACTGAGATACATTGTAAATGTTACACAGTACACCATGAATAATGTACATCTATACAAAGTCAATTTGTAGCGGCATCTTCAATATATGTAGATAGACCATTAAATCAAATACAGTTAACTGACATTTATTGCTTTTGCGCATTAAAATTCATGTAATCACTATCGAGACATAAAAATTAAACGGCATTAAAATTACTTCCATTAAGGTCTCATTAATTTTCTAATCAACGCTATGGGGCATGCACCTCGGAGCCATCGCAGCCGAGTGTCGGGCATCAGATACGTGCATGATTTACCGGGAGCCGCTGGATAAAGAGGGCACAGGGACGAACGACTCCACAAAAGCCTCGTCGAACATAATTTACTTCTCCCCACAATACTTCTAATTAAGATCATTCGTGAGTCCAATGAAGCCAAGGACTATGTACTCACTGCACAAACTGGACGTTATAAATAACTCAAATCGTAACTCACGCCTTTTCCGAGACACTCTAAATGAAGAAAAAGCTCGTAGAAGCTTATAAACTTTGGACTCTATTGTTATTGCGCTAAGAGTCAAAATACATGATTTGTAGAAGCTCATATGAGTCGAATATCAAAATGCGAGTTGAGTTCAAGCCAGGGTATTGTTACACAAACTAAATAAACTAAAACACGCAGCACTTATTTGTTCCTCGGGGGTAGGCAGACTCAACTAAATCTTTTAGTAAAAGGCATTCAGAACGTTAACTTATTATCTGGCTTTGTTTAACAGCGAGTTTCTTTGACGAGACGAGTAAGCTTCAAAAGATAATCATTCACAATTTTGTTGTATAATATTTTTACGCCTCTTGACATTTCTCGGGAGCCTGGGTCCCGGACCTTTGGAAGGCGTACGAAGGGCCGAAGCCAACTCGCAGAGGTCCGTTAGACGTTTTTAATTAAATGAGGCACAGACCGACAAGTATCCCTGTTCGCACTATGCAAGTGCATCCAAGGACAACCCTCGGTTGGTGTAGGACTATTGCAAGATGTGCAAACAATCTAGAACTATGGAAAGACTATGGCCCCTGCCTGACCAATGTATAATATTATTCTTAAATAAACAATAATTTGTTATTTCAGTTTTTAAATACTTTCTAATTCTTGACAAATTGATTGATCTTTTAAGAGAAGAAATTGTAGTATTTATATGAATCATATGGAGGGACCGAAATATTGTACAGCATCTACATAGAATAACAAAAGGTAAGTACCTACGTACTCTACTTCATACTATTTGCCAAGACGTGCCAAAGACGTTATTGAATACCTATACCCAAAGTCTCAAATCAGATAATTTATGTAAACAAAGGGGATAACATAACAAAAAAATATCTTCGTAATGGTAATTCACATAAAATGGCGAAAAAAGAGGTTCCATTTTCTTTTAAGTACTGATTTTAAGAAATAATAATAAAAAAATAATCATGCCGTAGTTATTTTTATAAATTTTCGGTTTTAAAAAGTTATTAAAAAAAGGAGATTTTATGGTATAAAATATTTTATGATACTGGCAACAATGCAGGAGATCCAAACATTTTCAAATGTTTTACATCTTCAACAACACTATTATTACAACTCTCATTCATAGATTCATATTGTAAATAGCATATCTAGCCACGTTTTGGATGAAAACGGCTGTAAACTGTTTCGAGTGGAAATCTATTTTGGGAGGCCTATGTCTAGCACTGGACTTAAAAGGGCTGATTATGACGATCATATCCCGTATCTCCAACACACTACACAAAACATTGTTTGGCAATGGAATTTGTTTACATAGTTCTTATAATTAATTCACTTTAATTTTATCGATGATTATTTACAAAAATTCTAATGATTACATGTTTTGCACCACTGTCCTGTCATCTTGACAGTGACATTTCTTGACATTACTTTGTTTACATAAATTATCTGAATTAGAGACTTTGGGTATAATACAATTTATAGCTCTATCATTACAATGATTTAGATTTAATTCTAGATCGACCATACCAAAGTACTTCTTTTTTTTTTTTTTTTTTTTTTTTTTTTTTTCAGGATGGGAAATCATCAAATGACCCCTTCCGCTCTGGGTGGAGCGGAAGGGAGTGTCAGACTCTTACTGACTAAAACCCACCCGTGTTCCTTCCTTGGCCCTTTATGTTCCAGGGCAGCGGTACCCCTTTCGGACAATCGACAGAATTACCCTTCAAAGAAAAATAGCTGCAAATTGCTGAAGACAAGTTAATCTCTGAGTGATATAAGTTTATTCCACGTCCCGTAATACCGCACGGGCTCAGAATATAACGGCGACAGGTTGCTGGTTCATTGCCGGCAAGCATCACAATAATGCATTTTCTGATAGCACCTAGGACGTGCTTGTGAAATTATAATAGCACACTTCACTTTTCCTGGACTCTGAGATTGCTGCAATAGTACATTATTGCAAAGGCCGGGAAATAAGCAATTGCAGGTCGAGTATGAGTATGAAGGCCGAGCCGTAGACGAGGACTTCACTAATACGAGACAGGCAATTGCCATTTCCGCCGAGGCATATATAATGCTTTTCTCAAAAGAATGCAGGGAAATAAAACATACTTATTATATTATACATTTAATTTAATTAATATTAAAAGTTACTTTAGTCTTATTGGGGCAATTACTAAAAGAAAATTGTATTTATTTCAAAACGCAATTATGGCTATACAGTCACGTGAACGCAAATTGTGCTAAGCAAAGAGACTTACTTTGGTATGCCAAGAATGATAAAAGAGATCCATTCAAAGAGTATTTTTAATAACCCCAGCACGCCGTTTCATACAACATTGCTGGATCGTTGTAATGTTCTAAATAAAAAAACGCTCCTGCAATGTATTTGATTTTCTTTGTCCGTAAATTCGATACTTCGCGTGTTCTTCGTGTGAAAATAATGACAATATTTCCATGCATGTTTGAGAAAAAAATATTCTGAATGATTTGTTTCATTTGTCTTGGTATCACATCTTTATCAACTGGTCAATCTCTTTTAGAGCCATACCTCACCGCGACCCCATGGCGGCGCAGCTAGGTCGCGTCGCCAACAAAATGTATGGTTGGCAGCGTAACCAAGCGGACACCAGGTCAGCCACACACTGTAGAGCTTTTTTTTGAAATACTGATTGGGCCTGCTCTTGACCTGCTCTGACCATGATGAGATCTATGATGGAACGAGCGTGCCCAGAAAATGCCTGTTCACTCTTGCTTTAAAGGCAGACGGGTTATATGTGACCTTTAACACAGACGCTGGCAGAGAGTTCCACACTTTGGCTGTGCGCATAATAAAGGTGGAGGAGAAGCGCTGAGTACGACTGGACGGGATATCAACCAAGTACGCATGGTACCCTGCAGTACATCTGGTAATCCGGTAATAAAAGGGCGATGGCACTACATACTGATCTACATACATATACATTTAGTTGGCAGCGCGACCTGGCGATGTCGCCATGGCGTTCCGGTGAGGTATGGCTCTCAGAGATTGCTTCTTCTATAACATCATAAAGAGCAATACCTTAAGAGATAATGGCTGTTGGACCCTCGGTTCAATCATACTGCCTTTTCCCAACTATGTTGGGTCAGCTTTTAGTCGAACCGGATACTAGCTGAATACCAGTATTTTACATGGAGCGACTGTCTATCTGACTTCCACAGACCAGTAACTGGGTAATATTATCATATTACCCAGTTATTTAGTTTTCCATCGATTTTCCGTGATTTTCTACTTCATCAATTGCTTCTGCTTATGGTCTCTGAGATTTACTGTTCCCTGTGTGACTAGTGCTTCCCTAAGAATTCTGATTGTTTGCCTATACGACGACATTTTTCTGTGACTCTGGATTCCGATTCTGGCTGATACCTTGGATTTTGTAGTGTGCATCGATTTGTTTATCACGATGGGTAACCGTGTTAAGCCTACCTGTCTTACCCCTTGGTAAGACAGGTTGTCAGACTTTCGGGTTTCTGACGACCCGTAACTACTGTCAAAGATCCACGAATGACAGCCGGGACCAATAGCTAACGTGCTTTCTGAGGTATGGAGGAGTCTCGGTATGTAAAGCTGGTCACCCATCCACGAACCAAACCCGGTAAGCGTAGTTCAACCTGACGGATCGACCCGTGCAGCTATTTTCACTTAGCCACGAGCTCCTCCAATCATACTGATGTGTTCTTTGAAAATAATCCACAAGTCAGTTTTGCTAAAAATCAAAAACCTGTTACTTAAAACATAAGGTTCGCAAATAAAATTTCGTCATCGTTCGTATGCAAGATGGAACAAACCTAGATGAAAAGTTTCTCTTCCACTTACCCAATGATTTCCAATCCTAGAAAGATATTAGTAGAATGGAAACTGTTTTAGTTACTAATGAAATATATAAAGCTTTCTGGAACACACTCAAGAACTATTCTATTATAATACCACTTACGGTAAACGAATTTCCCTTCGTTCAATTTATGGAAAGGCAATACAAACACGCGCATATTTTCCGAATAATATTGCTTTTGAGAAGGTATTTAGTTCAATGTGTAAGCAATTAACAGTACTATCTAGCCTGATTACTAAACTTGCCTGCTCGCTAAACACTTGTCATGTAAACCCCGCAATGTTCACAGGCTACCGTAGCGGCGCGACTCGAAAAGATTTCGAACCATGTTTTGCATTTCACTGCGTTTTTCACCACAACACCTTACCAACATGTCAGGTAAGAAATACGCGATGTATAACGAAGTGGTTTTAAAACTCTTCCTGCTTTGTACTTTCGTGGTAGACTTTATGGAGCAAACATAAGGTGGCTTTATTATGACTAGAGTTACCATTCTGGTGTACGCTGTCACTCCTTAGCGGGCACTTGTTGTAATGATGTCATTTGAATGAGGGTAGTTGTAAATTAGATTTGAATGCGCTGGTATGCAACAGAATAACAAAAATAGCCGTGTTACTTGAGGCGAGGTTTATTTTATATCCTTAAATGTTGAAATAATTACATCTCTAAAATGCAGAACCTTTAACGTTAAACTATTAGGTGCTATTTGTTGAAATCAGCTTTATCTGACATTTGAGACAAAAAACATTAATTGAGAGCCAATCGCACGATTAGTCTGGCGCCGGTCAGTGTAATTGACCTATTGTCGTAGGTACTCGAACTTGTGCAACCTCTGATACGTATCGATGCAGTGAGAGGGAATTGGAATAGAGGAAACACATCCGTCGATTAGATTGGCTAAGGATGTAATTCATTTTTGCCATAGTGGCCTTAAGATTTCGTTCTTCCGATTTTTTGCTGAATATTGTCTGCATTTTCAGAGTTATTCAGACGGATAAAACGTAGAATCATGTTATTTACTTATTTCCTTCTTTGCCAACAAAGCGAAAGCGAACCCATTTTAATATCTAAATGGATACATTCCGCCATATTTTAATGAGCAACAATGACAGAATAAATAAACTAGTTGCAGCAGGACGTGCGCCTGCGTCTCTTCGACTGTCAACAGAATCAATAGAGTACAATAAAATTGCTCCTTTCAATGCAACGTAGTTAGGTCTAAATGAGGTTTGAGTAATGCTGTGTGCACACGCAGGGCTCGCGTGGCAACACGCATTACAGTCCCCGCGCCAAGCACTAAGCTTCCACTGATTTGACTGCAATCATGTTCATAAACTACTGCCCGCTCTAACAAAGATAAAATTTCCGTAACACAATACTAGATACAAAGTTTTCGCCTGTCATTATCGCTGTTGGCGTTTACTGGTTATTTATTTATTAACCCTACCTGTGTTTGGCTGTAAATCATAAAGTGTTGTCAGTGCCTTGCGTTTTAAGGTGTTGTACTGGTATTTATTTGAAAACAGGCGTTAGTAGTTTGTATCAAGCTAAAAAGCCTGGAAGTCAGGTCATAAATAAATAAATAACAATTTCATAAATATTTTATGAAACAGACTGGAAAGGAATCTCTAAATACTATCCTTACATTTTCTTAATACAATGACAAGTATTAATCACTAAATTTTAAACAGTCAATAATACTGCAAGGGACACATAAAATCATTTATCGACATCTTGGTTTAATATAAAACTCTAAAGCGGTAGACTAATTATAGACACCGAGATTAAATTTGTAATCATTATTTTTGAAGAATAAATTCTGTAGTCATCCGTTACGACGCCGACAAAGGCCCGTGCAGCGACCGCTACGTCAATTTATAATGCGATTAACAGAAAGAATGGCGATCCGACTGATTGCACGGATCCTTATGCTCTGCTCTTCACCAAAATCCTCGCTCGGAATAATGACGGTCGCTTCCATAATCGTCAAAGCATAAACCGCTGTCTGGACGTTATTTATCGATGCTCATTTGTTTCGCCGTATCGATTGCTTGACAGTAGTTCGAAATGTCTCAATTAATATTTAGCCTAAAGATAGTGTGTAATGAGCCGTTTAATCTAGGAGCGCGTAAGCCGAGTGAGCCTGGTGAAGGTTATTAATATGATGAAGTGGTGCCATCCATCGACGGAGCGCTGCCGGCCGGACCACCGCGGCGCCCGGCGAGCACGCCGAACCGACCCGAGTACCTATATATCAATAATAACATTAATTGCTACGCGTCTTTTCATGAGATTTCACGTGAGAAGGGATTAACGCTTGCTTGTTTGGTTAATCCGAACCGGCGCAGGCGTCTCGGTGGGAACTTCCACGATGATCAAGCACTACCATCCCATGTGTCCATGAGAACCATTGACGTTTCTTAATCTTATTAATGCGTCAAACGATACCTAAGTATATAATTAGTTGTCACACTGCCTTGTTTTGATAAAAGCAATGACAGTAAATTAAATATAGATTTTTATTCTGTTGTAAGGGAAACATAAATTGTGGATTTTATTGATATTCTGGCCTAATATATTCACTCTGACTATGCTAGGTGATATTACCATCTATTCGAGACATAGTAAGCATAGTCAAAGCTACATATTCGTGTCGAAAGACATATTTTGTATCTTGTGTGAACAGACTAATGTCAATGAAGACGTAATAACCATAACGAAACATGAAAAGTAAGCCTATTTGGAGGCAACAAAATCGTATAAGCATTGACAAAATTAGGATCTAATAACATACAGCCAAGTTTCCCTTTACGGCAACGGGACTGAATAAACATACAATAAGTGATGGGAGTCAGAGAGCCAAAAAAGATATTATCGACACGATTTACCGTAGTTCGAATACGGTTACGAGCGTCAGCTTTTCTCACTTCACTAATTTAGACGTTACCAAAGTAGCTCAGCGTTAAATGGAGGATGAGCGGTTACACGGTAAATACGGTCAGTTTATATGGCCTGTAAACAGCGCGACGTGAACTGTACACAAGGTGATTTTTTATTTGTATAGTTGCTGGTTCTGGCTCAAATACCCGTGAGAAGAGCACGCCTCCCAGAGCGGGCGCTGGACGGTGGGACCGGGCGTGAAGCCGCGCCACCATAATCTTGAATGACACCACACAGTAAACACACCAATCAGCACATTGCTTATAGATTGGCTAATTAATGCTCCGTGTAAGATAATCCGTATTGTGACTACCTCTGAGACGCTTCGTGACTTACCGCTATCGCTGGTATTAAAAGCTAAGTCATACAAATATTGCACCAGACAAACGGACACGAATACATTTGACTTCGGCAGATAATAAACATCATATTTAATATACACACATATTTTGTCCCATTAAGTTTATATCGATAATTTTTGTTTACATAGCACGATTGTGAGGTCAAAGGTCATCCAATTACAACACAGGTGTACATGCTTATCTATGGGGTTTTGACGTCTGCCCAGTCGTTGACACCATCAATTTAAGATTACGTGAAAATCCGACGAGTGAGAAATTTCTTGAGACCGTAAGCGAATGTCATTTGAATATAAATTGTATCGGGCAGGGCCCGACGCGGGCGCGTCGAGGGCCCGTGTACCTCTCATTGTGCGTATAACAAGATCAGTATCGACTTAATGACAATATATTGGTAATAAAATTAGATAGTCCATGCCGTCATCTGAGCGAACATCACCGGCCGCACCTCGGACTCTCCGACTCTCATATTTATTGCAAACTAACTAGACACATTATCGAATGACAGCCGCAATCTGCTCTGAATAACCGGGGACATCTCGAACATTAACATTTCACCAAATTAAACCTTATTCCTGGAGGCCACGACTCATATTGTTCCTGCATTTGTGTGTCTAGAAAGCGAGCTTAACTTTACGACGGTGGTTCATAAGAAAGCTAAGTTATGGTATACATATTATGACACTTTTATCTGTTAGTGAGGTTGAAAAGTAAATACGGTCGGCGTAGGGCAGCGGCGTGACAGTGCTTCGCAAGCGTAACGTTGTGGTTATATTGGCGGTAGTTATATCTATGGAAAATATCGCCATTTGATTTCGGATTATCCTCTTTAAATACAATAAAATCTCCAAGTAATTTAGTGCGTCGGATTAGTTTTACCAACAAACGGTTTATGTTACAGTTGTTATGGTTATTGAATTTCATTGGCCATATTATCGCATGTGCGCAATAAAGCTACGGCACTTTCAGTATGAGTAAGACACGTGTAAAACAACAGCTAATAATTATAATCTCACAAAAAAAAAAATTGCTTTTTTGCGAACAACTCATCTCAGAAACTGTGTCATTTGGCCGTCACATCAAAGAGTTGAAATATGAAAGAATGCCCCGATTATCCCATTTAAAAAACACGAAAGAATAAAATGCTGACGAAAATAATATTCTATTTACATACATACATATTCAGAAAATGAGTGAAATGGTAAAAAAGCTTTCAAAGAATAAATATTCATATGCATTTTCTGTTGCCGAAGAGTATTAAAATAAATCATTTTCGTATTGGCGTTGAAAAAGCTTTTACACGAATAATGCATTAACGTGTTGTATCACGTATGTGTAAGATATGACATTTTAAAGAAGTCATATTGTGTAACGAGGCAGACGATCATTATTTAGTCTGTGGCGGGCGCTGCGCGGGCGCAGTGTTTGCACTGTACCGAGCGGGGTGAGGGCCAACACGCGATCATCTCCGATAGCAATCTATAAGATTAACGGCCTAACTTGTGACACCGCCTTAATTACTCACACAATAATCCTTATCGATCGATTTTATGGTGGATTTGAAATGTCTGACGCTACTCAAATGTGGAACATTCTTATGACATTCTTCCACGAGACACAGCGGCAATAAAACAACATGTAATCTCGTAAGAATTCTTAAGTTAAGCTTGTTGGTACTTTTCTTATCGTTTGGTAACATAAAACAAAAGTTTTGAGCAATCGAATCGCCCTAAATTAAATAAATTGAACATCTGTAAAATCAATTAACAATTCCCGTCGCTGTGTGAAAAGTAGTTTTTCAATTGAAACAATTAAGGTTAGCCGAACAGTCATCGTGAAGAGAACTGCTCACTCAATCGACACAAACGTGTAACGTAGCAGTACTTACGTTGAAAATACATATCTATCAATGTTTATACCCAAAGTCTCAAATTCAGATTATTTATGTAAACAAAGTAATGTCAAGAAATGTCACTGTCAAAATGACAGGACAGTGGTGCAAAACATTTTATGTTTTGCACCACTGTCGCACATCTATGATATTAAAGTGAATTAAATATATAAGAAAATAAGAACTATGCAAACAAAATATCGTTGCCAAACAATGTTTTATGGAGTGTGTCGGAGACACGGCCTATGATCGTCATAATCAGCCTTTTTAAGTCCACTGCTAGACGTAGGCCTCACCTTTTTTTCGCCATTTTATGTGAATTACCATTAAAAAGATATTTTTTTGATGTTATCCCCTTTGTTTACATAAATTATCTGAATTTGAGTCTTTGGGTATAGTTATTTCATGACTATAGATAGATTCGTGTACAGTGTCGATGTAAAATTATAGCATATTATATAGTATTATATTCTTTTCATAAATCTTCATTTATAAAGTATTGTCTAAAACTTCAGCTTTTAAGATTGATCACAGATTTAGATATGCTGCTCTAGATACCTATAAATCACATGACTAAGAATATAACTGCTACACAAGTGACGTCAACGAGCTTCTCTTCTTTTTTTAAATCAGATCTTTAATAAAAAAGCTGTAAACAAATGAATACTAATGTAAAGGTATGTCGCAGCATAAATAAGGACATAGCCACACAGGCAGTGCAGCAGTGGGGACGAAGCCTCGCGAGCATACCGATCTGTTAACGAGACGAGCATGCATTAACTACTCGTCATCTGCTGCTTAACGTAGATTCTACATAGAGCGATCAATTTCAGCCGAGGGTTTTCAACCATTTATTCTAATTATGGTGACCGTATCGTCCGTATCAACGGACCGATCGAGCGTTATCATTAACATTCATAAAAGCGTCGAATCCGTTTAATTTATCAATTATTGTCCCTGAGATGTATACAGTTCTCTCGGCTGCCGTTAAAGAAGCAGACATCTGTAGTCGTATTTAAGGTTTATCTGCTTCATTAATCTGGTAGCGAGCGCGTGCTGATGTAGATTAATGGGGTGGCGCGGGCGCCGGCGATACCATCGTAGGATAGCATTTATTCCGGGACTGATGTGGATCTCTTGCCGAGGTGCCTCCGATGGACGCGCCGCTGCACGCGACCTGCGCTAACGCAAGCAAAAGTATTGCGTTTCACAGCAACAAACAGGCTATATTGCCAACCATTATAAAATTATGCCGGCACTAAAAGAGTAAGTAATTAACCGTGTCACATTACACTGGTAGTTTCAAGATTAGGAAACTGTCTTTATAGATAATATATGTTGACTAATAAAGATAATACGCACGATACGGGACGTATAAAAGCTTGACAGTGATTAAAGTACTATAACAAACACATTGCGTGTCGCTGACACTGGAGAGGATAGACATTTATTGCGACATCTCGCATCGCTATAAAAGTTACTTCGGCCACCGTAAAGAAGTGTTATCACGCAATCAGTCTTTCAGGAGGAGAATGAAGTGAGCCTCCTTAGTAACTTTTCAGTGGTGAAGACTGTCACTGAAAAGTTAGTAAGGGGCCAGTCAGCTTCAGAACTTTTTTTCGGCTTCAACACAACCAACAACTGAACGTCCATCAGTGACCCCATTATAAAATCCCCAATAATCCGCAATAGAATATAATTTTAGCATTAGGATTGCATTTTTTTTTTTTTTTTTTTTGTAATAATAAACTCTTCTTACTAGTTCGGTTCTCGATAGCCTGTTAAAAATAATCTCTTTTTCTCCATATTTTTTTTTTCTATATAATCTAGTTGTTTCTGGGTCACAGTTTTAACCGAACCTAACCTAAACATTTTTTTTTTAAATAATTAACCTCTTCTAACTAGTTCCATAAGTAACCATAAATTTAACTTCATAACAAATCATTTGACCAAACGTTTATTGTCTAAAGATTGTTTGCTGTAATAAATCATTTGATTAAAGACCAAATGCCTAAATGACATTATCCTTGATAATATTCTCCCAAGTAAAAATTTTACCAAATGAAAATGTGCGTACTAAAATCATTCCAAACATTGCATTGGTATAAAAAAATTGTTGCTAAAATTTGTTTGGGTTATGAAATTTTAGCAAAATCTTTTCGGTAAAACGGTAGGATCCTAATTTTATTTTATAAAACCGGCCAAGTGCGTGTCACACCACGCACAATGAAGGGTTCCGTAGGTGGGATGAATTTATCCCAAGAACAAACTTAACATTGTAGTTAAAAACATGTTCTCCGACATGTTTTTCAACTGCAAATGTCAGTTGGTTGACTATTACTCATGAACTTGTAAAGCCTACTCAGCTGTGATAGTTTTCCTTTTAATTTCGTTATATATAGTATATATAACGAAATTCCGCACATTAATTTCCTTAACGTCATTAAACAAAAATTATCAATTTTGAGCTAAGTAACGCCATCTATACTATGAACTATTCCCTAGTTTTTCCAAAAACACTGGCTTTAATACACTAGAATAACAAAAGATATGACCGACATAATTACTCTACTTTTATTTATACCCTTTCCAAAATAATCAAAACTTTAAACGCTTGTACTGAAAATGTGTATATTTTGTTTAGTGACGTTAAGGATATTAGAGTGCGATTACTACTGCTGTGATTTTTTTCACATATCTAAATACAACCATTTAGCTGGCAGGGGGAGGACACTTGATCTAAGAAAATTTAACACTTTAAAGCATAATATTACGTAAACAGATCCCTGAATCGAAGAATGGTCTTGACAAACCCGTAATATTTTTGAACGGCCTATCGAACGATACCCTCCATACCATGGGATATACGAGATAAAAAAAGATCATCCCTACTTTACGTGTAGCGGAGGTACCCTAAAAAATATTTTTTTCTAGATTTTATTTTACTACTTTGTCGGCGTGATTAATATGTATTTGTATACCCATACCAAATTATATCTTTCTGGTACTAAGGTTCTCTGAGCTAAACCGCAGAGAGACAGACAGACAAACGGACATGGCGAAACTATAAGGGTTCCTTGTTGACTACGGAACCTTAAAAACGGTTTCTAATTACTAAAGTTGCACATAAATGCGTGCATGCGTTGATATAATGTATTACTGTTAGAAATGGTAATGATTCAAATTTGCTTTCTAGCCGTCAAATGGGCACAGCATAATATCGAGGCCGGCGACACAATGCTCCCCTAAGGCGCAAGTTCATCTAAACCAGTGCCACGGGAACAAGAATCCAACATATTTATGAAACCACCATTAATTATCCAAATAATCGATCGCAGTCGTTAGGTGATTTATCTAGCGTCGATAAGATTTTAATGAAGTACTTTGATTGGGCGCACATGGACAGCGCAGACGCAGTTATCGGCTCACCGATAGCGTGCGCACCATTGCCTCCCTATACCTATCGCCGTATTAAGTTATTAAATTAAAAATAAATGTCACATATCGCTCAAACAATATTAGACCTTAAATTGCGACACGTTAGATGCGTTTCCCAACGCAGAAACTAATTAACAAGGTGGATCATTCTGATTAGAAATTGGTAGATATCGGCACGTCGTTCATTGTGGAAACTACTCACGATACTACCGTGCGATAAGATAAATTGAGTTAGAAACTTTTTATTGATAATGTCGAGAAGGCGGGTGGCTTGCGCGCGACCTGCTACAAAAATTAACATCGTTAACGGGGGAAAGGGCTAATCTAATGACATAGACA
Organism: Dryobota labecula; assembly: GCA_947523025.1. NCBI lineage: Eukaryota > Metazoa > Arthropoda > Insecta > Lepidoptera > Noctuidae > Dryobota > Dryobota labecula. Next base: position 12,557,063 of record OX383294.1, on the reverse strand, counting down.
CGCTAGTCAATATGCGTGACAAACTTTAAGATAATCGTATAAGAGGAAGATAGGTGAGTGATTCTGTCACCAATAAAAGAAAGGTCTCTATAGTTTTGTATGGTCGCAGACAGGTTGTAACACCTGAGGTTATTTAATTACACCAGCACTAAAACATTGATTTTAGCAGCGGTTCCCAACAATGTTCCAGGGCCTCAAGTCTGCTATTACAATAGTGTCAAAATGGTCTATCATTGATTCAATCAAGTTTGGTAATCTACTAATATAATGGCGTCATTATGACTTTCCAATGGTCAGCCACTGACACTCCATTGAAAGAATTGCTAATCTCGTACATAATGACAAATGAAACTTCCTACTAAACTTCCAACTTACTACTACTTCAGATTGCTTATAAAACTTATAAATAATATGTAAAAATATATATAAATAAAATCTGGCATGAATAAATGTTCAAAATGCCATTGTAATACAATTCTATTACGAGACCATTGACCGACCAATGGTCGACCATTATGAATTTAGCAGATTACGAACTTTTAGCAAAATGACAATGGGATCATGTTGGAGTGACGAATTTATAAAAATAGCAGACTTGGACCCCTGGACTTTACTTGTATGCTAATACAATAAGATAGCACTTTAAAACAATTTTCTTACAATCGCACAAATTAAGAAAATACTGCTTGCACAAAACGCGTACATAAAGGCTATTATATCGTTCAACCTACTACCAACCACTCGCAGATCTATAAAATGTTAGAATGTATTAACGTGCACCTCGTTTGTGACCCTCCTGATTATTTTCACAATTACACTGCATTTTGTCCGATGTCTCTAGTTGCGTGTGAATAATCAAGTATCGGGCCCGTAGCGTTAGATCTTGGGATTAATTAACGAAAAGTAACGTTAGTAGAACGTGTACAGACTAATGATCGAGAATAGGTTCATTTGCATTAAACAGACGAGGCTGGTCTTAATTACTGGGAAAATTACAAATTAAACAAAAATTAATGGGACACCAGATCGTTGGGGCTCGGGGAACAGCTACACAATTGTGATGAAGACCTTATGGATAAAATATTTTTACGTTATCTATTGATCGATCTATTAAGAGACTCATGAATATTATTAGCTATTAATAGATCGTTAAGTAGAGTAAAAGCAATCATGACGAGGAATGGGGAGTTAAGTGAAAATAAATAAAACGTTGATGGGTCAGTAGTTTGATGTAGGAACACACGGAGCTGGTCTTTCCGTCATTAAATATGTTCATTAAGAAATTTGTAAGGGGCTGTATCCAAAAAAAACAAATATATGGGAAAACATTGGATAATGTTTTTATTAGTTAAATATTGCCCGTACATACTGAGGATTCTTGTTTTAGTTGCATGTAGGTACAGATTTCATTGCTGGACAAGTCGTCGCCAACGCCGCAAAGGGGCGAAAAAATATTAATGGCAATATTTTATTATATATAAATATTTTGTATGGCCGAAATAAGCTCGCTCGGGAGAAAAAAAAACGTTTATTTGCTCTCCTGTAAAATTTTCTCATTTGAGTTTCGCCCCTTTGCGGCGTTGGCGACGAAAAGACAGAAAATGCTTGATCTTGTCCATTAAATCGTAAGAACCGACACTCTTGGCGATGAACTAAACCTAATCTAAGACAGGTCAGATCTTTTGTTTATATTAGTATCATCTTAGGTTTTGTCAGGATGAGAAAAACTAAGATTTTATTTGATTCAGTGATTTCGGTTTTCTATCCACATCTCTAGACAAAATCAAACTGGTTGCTAATTTAAGTGTATAATTTATAATTTTTATGATATTAATTTTATTTTCTGTGATTAATATAATTTAACTCACACACTGACTTATTATACGTTAATTTTTTTGGAAAATCATATACAATGTCTGTAAATATGTGAGCACCATGTACCTAACGCATTTATTAATTTTTCTGTCATTACTTCACTTTTCATTCTTTTTACCAATTGTGGTAAATAATTTTTATTTTTATTCTAAGTACATCGTCTTCACCTATAATTATTAAATAATGTACCTATACAAACTATTGTTAACATTTTAAAAGAGTAGGTAAGTATGGAGTTTCTTGCCCATTCTTCTCCATACATAACTCCCTTTTGGAAGGGGCAACTAGAATCAATTAACTATTTGTGTAATTTTTGACGTTCAAAAGTGCATCTTACGTGCCTATTTGACGTAAATGATTTGACTTTGACATCATTATTTGAGTTTTGAAATAAAAACAAATAAATTACAGAAAGGATCCAATAAGCACAAATCACCGACCCATACAACACCTCATTTTCTTCGTCGTGACTTAACTTAATAAAGTATCGAAATTGTGCTCACCGTGTACAGCACAAAGCTTGGTAGTCAATACGTTTCGTACGGAAAGTATGTTGTTATTTATACAATATTGTAGTTAGAACTAAAAACACATAAAACATCGGTCGCCCGCTGGTACAGGGCCAGGGCCCGACTGCCTCTTAAGGACCGATGCAAATACCTTATAACACTAAAGTATTCAGACTACTTTAGTTTACTTAAATCTAAACTGGTAGTTTATAAATAGAGCACCAGTAAAACTGACATTGTAATAAATACACTGCTTTACGATACTCGATCGGTGCAGTTTTTTATTTAATTTATAACGTTCGTGTATTTTAGATAACTTGTAGAGCTTCCAAGCTCAACTCGATTAAACGATAAATATCTTTAACTACAATAATATACGTGCATGTTCATAATCTAAAAATATGGATACATCCACGCAGAATTGATCCTTTGAGATGACAATTGTATAAATCATCTTATCTTCACATTTAATCGGATTTATGTTCAGGAATATTGGTTCGAAGCTATAAATTAATCATGTAGGCTGTCGCTAAAATATCGCTTTCCTAAGGTGAGGGCAGTGGCGGCGCGCGCGCATCGTATCGGCGATAGAACACGGGCGCGAGGCGCGCGCACAACAATAAAACCACATCAAGCGGCCGCCGCGCTCGCCGTCATTTCCTGGCGACAAAATCTACCGATACCATCAAACTCTCATGTCCTTCTCTACCCTCAGATATAAATCAAGCGTAAAGTATGCTTTATTCAATACGAACCCTTTAAAGTTAATTTAAATAAGCTATCAACACCACGCCCGCACTTAATGAACTCGAAACTCCAATAAAGCACAAGAAAATAATAATAGCACACAACTAAAACCACTTACGGACACATCTCATTTGAATAAAGTAAATTACCAACCTCCATTTCAATTCTAAAAAGGTACCTGCAATTAATTAAACGAGCATTTCTTAATTATCTATTAAAATAATAGTACAATTTAATTGGAAACTTTTATACAGACACGCAAAATAATTAAGTAATCAATTAACCGTACACGACGATGTATATCCAGCAGCCCTGTTATCAGCTGCATCTACAACATTGTCTGAACATAGATCACGCAGCACTCTGCGACACTAGCACGGTAATGTACCTACGTGGGATCGTTTGCTTCATGGAGACGTTCGACTACGCCTTTCATTATATCGCAAGTTTTCACTCAAAGACTTAAATCGTCATCGAAGTCAAAATATTCCGTTAGTAAAAATATTACTAGAAAAGTTTTATCAATGCACTGCAACAAGTTAGAAATGAGTGACAGACTCAAACTCAAACAGCTGTTAGAAGCAAGGATTTCGTCCGCCATTTTGTTGTTTAATCGCTAAATCCGAGGGCTGTTTAATTTGACAGCTACTTAAATAACTGTTGAATGCAAAATATTTTTAACCACTGCCTAAAGTGCTGCTTAAAAGTTAAGTTATAACGTTTATGAATAAGCCAGTCAGTATTTAGTTTATCATGTTAACTTTTCTTGTTATAAACTCCAAGATAGCAAGGATAATCATAACGTCTTTTAGGCATTGAATGAGATATAAGTTCATGTCTCACCGTAATATTCTTTGGCACTCTGTCTGTCTAACAGTGGTGTTTGCTCCGAATTTTAACTCATAATGATTGACGACTCTTTCCACCTCTGTTGCCCACAAATTTTCTCATAACCTATGCCTTCAATTAACACTTAAACAAATAACTGTTAAGTCCCTCTTATTTAGTAACTTTCATTTTTATGACTATAAATGATTAGATACACACTCAATCAAGACACTTATCCGCAATAATAAGTGATCACCAAATAAAATCTTTGACAGTCTATAAAAAGTCAATGGGAAGGCTTAAATATTATTAATAAAAATCGCTGAAATTATAAGGTACACACGTCGTGAGTTATCACCGCGATTAGTTTAATGGCTGTGCCTTGGAGTCAGCTGCCTGGCGGCTGCGCTAAGTCTCTTGATAACCATGCTTGTAGCTATTTGGGCATATCGCTTTCATTTGTTGTCAGTTATATATCGTATGTGCGCACCGCCTTAGGTCAACTGCTTCATTTTAAGATTTAACTTCAAAGTCATAAATAATAATAATCTATTTATTACAGGCGACGCAGGCCCATACATAAATACCTAAACCTAAAAATATATATTTACATTATAAGATTATACATCAAATTATTGCACACGAAGTGATGACTGCGCCGCGTCGGCGTCCTGGGGCCCAAGTCTGCTATTTTTATAAATTCGTCACTCCAACTCGATCCCATTGTCATTTTGCTAAAAGTTCGTAATCTGCTAAATTCATAATGGTCGATCATTGGTCGGTCAATGGTCTCGTAATAGAATTATATTACAATGGCATTTTGAACATTTATTCATGCCAGATTTCATTTATATATATTTTTACTTATTATTTATTAGGGTTATAAGCAATCTGAAGTAGTAGGAAGTTGGGAGTTTAGTAGGAAGTTTCATTTGTCATTATGTACGAGATTACCAATTCTTTCAATGGAGTGTCAGTGGCTGACCATTGGAAAGTCTTAATGACGCCATTATATTAGTAGATTACCAAATTTGTCAAAATCAACAATTATGAAATCAATGATAGACTATTCTGACACTATTGTAATAGCAGACTTGAGGCCCTGGCCGCGCTGCGTGGTGTCGCGTAACCTTCCACGAAAACGTCGATACGCCACACCTTTCAGCGAAAACTCTTTTTTCATAAAGGTTTCTAGGTACTGAGTTGGAACCCTTACCACAAAAACAAAAAAATAAATGTATATATTATGCAAAATAAGCTATGCAGATTCCTGAAAAACAGAATTGTAAATCTTGCTAAAGCAGTAACGTAGAATACAAACTTGCTTTTATACTTTTATTCCCACGCATCATGCTATAAAATACAGCTATCAAAGTTATTGCATTGAACAAATAATCATAATCACAAGTGTAGCAACGCCGGCTGTTTGAACAGGCTACTTAATAATAAATTGTAGGAAACAAGCTATACACAAAATAACGTCTTGCTAACAAATATTAAAAAATTATAACAGCCATTAATGTTAGTTCTTAACATTTAATGACTGAAAGAATACTCGTCCGTCTGTAAATTAATTGTGTCAATAATAGAGTTGTTTATCGTTCCGCCAGATTGCCTGCATCACACATAATTGCTTTGAAATATTTTCTCATGCAGCCGCCCAAAAGTTAAAACTTATGTTTATGTTAAACTATACTTATTCGTTGTTGATTTAAAATTACTTGCCAGCTTTATTGCAGCATGTTAGGCATAATATGAGCCGCATTTTAATTTGGGAATGGGAAAAACATGAATCAATTTTCTTCTAATGAATAGTATTGCGTTCAACACCGTTCACGAAGCAATAAAAGCCTAATAGCAATACTGAACGGAATAAAATATTGCATAAAAGGTGGGGTTACTACTCGTAAATCATTCTGTGAGTTAACCCCTTAGATGTCAAGTTCATTGTTGCGAAGGATCAAAAGTAATTCAATTAAATAGTATCTGGGTACTCGTTAGCGGCGCTCGCGCAGGCAGAGTGCGCGCGGCTGCGGCGCATGCGCGGGCTGAGCACTGCAGTCGCGCGCGCCGCCTGTCTCTGCCCGACACTAAATGCATATAAACGTTGTACCGACTGAAAATCGAAGCCGATTTGATTTTGCGGCCTTCATTAGGGATCCGGTTCTTCATTTCAATAAGCTTTGGAGCCTTAATGATTCCGCGGTAACAACGCTCTTAATACAGCATAATGCCGTATTTAGGAAGCGGCCCTTTTGAACTCGCCTCGATGTTAGTCGTTTAGGTTGTACGAGTTTTATTCTGTTTCATTTTGTTGGTGTCATTAATAATGCATAATTAAATTTTATGCGCTGTTTATAAAGCGACAGTATTTACGACTTCGTAACTGTCTTTTTAATATGGAATCGTTTTAAGTTGATGGTACAAAAATACAAACATATGTCGCTGACGTTCAAGTATTCTAAAGGCGCGCAGTTGTATTTTGAAATGGCTTAAAGAGCGCGAATGGCGTGCGCGGTTGCCCGTAGCAGAGAGATAGCGCCTATCCAGCCAATTAATATGCCTAATGCTAACATCATTATTACTAGGCACGGCGCACTTAACATACTATATCCATTTACATTTTGATTTGTGTAGAGCTGGGCTGCGATTAATCGGCGAGCAGCGTGCGCCGGCGCCGCTGATTTATAGGAACGGCAGCGGCCGCGCGCACGCCACGCGGGGTGAGCCTACCGTAGTCAACACATACACACTACAGCACCATGTCAATATACCAGCAATATAAAGTTACGCACCAAACGGTTGTAGAACTTAACTATTATAAATTGTTCCTATTTATTCTGTAAATAAACAAAACATCCTCTATTTGAAGTTAGAAATCAGCATCACTGGAATGGAAATCTAGGAGTGATTTGTAAAGTGGTATCTATAACATTGAAAATATGAGTTGGAGTAAAAAAGATTTTGACATAAAGGTTCTTCTTCTCCTCCGTGTCGCTGGAACGACAGTTATTTAAATTTTGTTGACCCGAAACTTCGCCACTTCCACTGAGTTATCGGTGATAGCGCAGAGATCACTTTAGCTGCAAGTTTTGGGACACAGAGGACAGAAAAGAATGAAAGACGCAACTGTTGCAGCCTTTAAAAGAAGAGTAAAAGATCACTATCTTTCCACATCGTCATAGTTGCATATTATTATTTATTATTTTCCACTACATTGTAGTTCTAAGTATATATTTGAGTGATATTTATTTTAGAAGTATGTATGTAAGTAGTTTATCTCTTATTGTATGTTTGTATCGTAGGTATGCTGGCAGAGATTTCATTAGAAATAAGCATCACCTTTGCACGTATTTTTCTGTTCCTTTCTTCTTGTCTGTTTACATGTATATACATAAATTGTTAAATAAATAAATAATGAAAAATATTTTATTGGGCACGCACATAAATACAAAAAGGTAAAAAGGAGCATTTAAAACTAACAAATTTGTTCTAATAAACAAAACAATAAAAAATAAAGACTTGTGCGACGCCAAAAAGGCTACTATCTCAGCATATGCTGCGATATTTAAGAAAATACCGCAGTGCTGGTATTCTGATAGGGCCCGCTGTGATGCCATGGACACACCCTCCTTCGGACATATATGGTCATTGGTAAAACACTACCTCTCAGGACTATATTCATAATACCTTTTGTTCTACGACTTTTAATAATTCATCAGATTTTTATTTATCACATTTTCATACAAAAATAAAAATATTTAAATTCAACGCTCTAAATGTTACGAACTCTACGCGTAGCAAAACAAAATGCCGTGTCTAGTGCACAGGAGGCGTAGGTAGGTACACAACAAAATACAGAATTGAAATGTGTTAGATAGAACAACGAAATCTTGAAGGTTTGATTTTGGTAAATGTATTATGTTTTGTAAAAAGTCATAGAACCACATTTTTTGTTTATGATGTTAGTAATACAGGCCTGCAAGGGTGTCAGAATTTCAGTAATAACCCTGTATAAATCTCACTAGAGGAATAAATAATAAATACAAACATAAATAAAAACCGTAACTATGTCGGTACAATAAATTATTAAGATCGACTCACGCCTAACGTTCCAATATCACTTCTCCATGCCATAGACTATTGTCTATGGATGGTACAGGATACAAGGTGGAGTATGCTCCATATTGTACCAAAAAAAATAATTAAACTATTCATTTCTTCTAAATTTTCACGATTTTTTTTACACAAAAATTGCGCTTAATCTAAGTTACAAATAAGATTATGTGCGCTATCAGCTTAAATTACAGTTGCTCACATAATGTTTATAAGCTGAGAACCTACAAGCTGACATCCTCCATTCCATACTTCCCCACAGTAAAGTGGGCTTTTAAAATATTTTTAGTTTGTTGAGGTTTTTTGTCTTCAATTTTTTTTTTTTTTTTGCAATTTTCTTGGGTACTTTATTTAGAATGTCAGGAAGGGCGTATCTGGAATATGGAGCTGTGTCATAAAGCTACACCCTGCTGCCGATTCTAGGGTTCTGTTGATACTTTGCGAATCTATTAATATACCAATTTTAATTTATTACTGTGTATGCGATAAAAACGATATTTAAAGTTTTTAACGTCCAGAAATCATTAAAAAGCTGTTATGGGTAGTAAAACTTGCGGCTTCATCCAGGCAAAGTGCTAAATCTTGCTTATTAAGTTATCTATAAGTAAATATCCCTAATAATCTGTACGTAGATTGAGTTGTTCACTTACCGCTAATTTTCTACACAGAAACGACCAATTTGTGCGCCACGACATGTAATTTTAGTTTTTATTAACAAAATGCGACTTTAGCGCGGGAAGTACGCTTTACGAGTAATGACAGCGATTACATAAAATTGATCATTGTATGAACAATGTCGTTCACAAGGCTTTGCCTGGGGATTTTAATACCATATTTCAGGTATTAAACAGGTACCTTAATAAATATTTTCACCTATAAAATGATTTAGTACACACACTCTTACACGTCAAAACAATTTTTTATTTTTTCAAACTAGGTGAGGTCGATGGTTTCTACTGAACCCAAAAGGTAGGTAAGGTAGTTCACGAGGAACTTTTAATTGAATCCAATCAGTTTTAATTAACCAAAGTATTTCTTATGTCCCCATTCAGTTATATAGCTTACCATAAAGCTTGTGCATATTGAGAGAAAAAAACGTCCGAATTTTTTTTAGAATCCCATAAAATTTGTGGTTTATAGAAAATATACCATGTTAGGTGGTAAGAACTCAATTTTGAGCTTTTATCTAATTATAAATATGGAGATATCATTGAAAATGGCTTTCATTTGATTATTATAGTAATTAATTCAAGAAAATATTGTGACACACAAATAATGCTGTCCAGGGAAATGATTATTCAAAAATTGGTTTGAAAAAATATATTTTTAATTAGGAAAAGTGCTTTAACTTATATCTTTAGATTAAAAAAAAGGAGGAGACGAGAACTACGAGAAGTCGGTGTGTTTAGTTCTGTATTTTCGGTTTTGTCACTGACTTCCGAAATTAAAGTTATTTTTACCTCCTCTTTTTTTTTAAGCCGGTTAAAAAATACGATTAATTTTAACCGATTTTCTCATTCATGAACCGAATACATATGTAAATCTGACAATGGAATATTGAGAGCCATAGACGAGGTAAACTATTTCTTCGTATATAGCAATTTATATTCCAGCTAAAATAATACTTATCGATGTAATGTAATGTAATGTTTGTTGTTAACGATGGGTTTGTAATGATTTAATAATTGATGAATTATAAAAAAAAAAAAAAAAAATTGTTATATGGTGTATATGGGTGTATTCCTGTTATAAAAATGATTTGATTTGATATGATTTAAATATTTGTTATGACGCTGAAGCGTCATAACAAATATATTATAATATTTTTTTTATTTTTTTATTTTTTTATTATTTTTTATTATTTTTTATTATTATTATTTTGATATTTATTTCATATTCTCGGCTAGCCGGGAGCGCTGATAACACGGGCCTAAGCCAAGTGATTATCAGCTGGATTAAGTGCGGCCACGTGCAGAAGATTGCACAGAAGATGTTAGCGTATTTGGGTTTGGATGTGGGTTTTCTGATTCACATTGCAGAAACTTTCTCACGAGTCTGCATGTGTTTAGTATCGCTGCCTTCTGCAGCAGATGGTAGGTATTTGGAGATAAGTTAAGGGAGTTAAGAGACTGGTGAAGTTGAGTTGGTATTACTCCTGTTGTAGACAGTACTATTATTATTATTATTATATTATTCAGATCAAACTCACACCTGAAGGTGTGAGTTTGATCTGAATAATAAACAAGTTATTTATGTTCGGCGAGACTTCTGCGGTTTACTGGCAGTATTTCAGTTTTAGTGGCATGACAGAAATATGCATAACGATATCCAATCACCACATTGGCAATAAACTCTCTCTCTCGCCTAACAGTGGCTGTAAAACAGTTTATAGTCCAACTAATTGAGGGTAGCCTCTTCTCTCTAATTCGTACTAAAACATTACTACCTCGCGCAATCTTGCTTGTAATTACAAGATTGTTCTCTATACGTGTAGATACCTATATGTTATTGCGTCTTTTATGGGCAAAGAAATCGTATTTCCTTCATACGTCCGTTCTGCAATCCCTTGTCTTTTAAGTAAGTAATTTCAGTGTCTATGAATGTCTAATGGCAAAAAGACTATTAAGTTTAACAGCTAATCGAATGTTTAATTTTATTAAGTTCGCCGTATTAATGGAAAAATAGTAAAATTACATTCGTATATCGGCTTAATGAGTGTTAGATAAAATACCCGCTGAGCACTCTCAACAACTTAAAGTGTTGATAAATAAAATTCCCTTTATGGCGGTATGATCCGACAGAGACCGCGCTTACTAGTTTTTTGAATCCATAGGAAACATAAGAAGCAGTGATATAAAATTCTCAAAAAAAATATACATATCTTTTGGATTTAGCGGACATGCAATCTCTTTTAATAACATCATTAGATTAACTTTGCTAGATAGAAAAAAAAACACAAAATTATCCCTTTTAGTAATGTTTAATCAATCTCTTCAGCTACAAAACTATATATTTTTATTTAAATGAAACGATTGTAAGATTGTTTCGCAAAATTCGCTTAGTTGCTCTTGATAACATGATTAAAATAATTATTATGTTTAAATACCTACAAAATGCGTGAGGCAAACACTCGCGACTACGAGAGCCTAGTTCAGTCGACTCGAACGCCAGATCATAGCGCCTTAATTTCTATAAGACACACGATAGACAGGGGAATGTGGTCTGCGGAACATTTATGATATCTACTTAAGTTCACGCTGTGTAGTGCTGGAAGCAACATTAAATCAAATATCAGATGATCAGAGGCAGGTAAACGGTAGCTGTTATTTAGCGGGAACAGTGGCGGGAGTCGGCGCGCGCGCAGCCGCCCACTCGCGTGATTTATCCGCCGGCCTGTCGTTGCCTCGCGCGGATTTACTGTCCTGTTGAAATATCAGCAGATCCGTGACGAAATGTGCCTCGATTCTGTCTCGTAATCTGCTATATACGACGGCAAGTCCCCGCCTTGTCAGATGTCGACAACGCTGGCTCTAACGTAAACGTCACTATTTGATGTAATTTGAATAGTATGTATACCAAGTCTTGGATTTCATGCACCATAAAGAATGAACTGCCTGAGCATTACCAAATCAGGGGCAAAAAGACGCAGGCATTCAAAATGCCAACGGAATGTGAAGTTGCCACATCTAAAGATATGGATTTGATAACCCATAGGTATCATCAGTTTGAAACATTATTAAAAAAAATGCCGGTTCAGCAAAGAACCGAACACTTTTTTATCTATCAGTATAATGATTATACCGATAGATAAAAAATCCACTTTTTTATCTTACTCTCTTTTTTTTTCTTTTTTTTTTTAACTTTATTCTCCTCATTATAATAATATTCCAGACCTATCTGGAATATTATTATAATGAATAATATAAAGTTTATGTTAAAAGCAAGTACAACACACGTAGGTTTAGAGAGAACAGACTGGTACAACCGCAGATAACAAATTATTATGGTACGAGAACATCGAAGTATTTGGTACCTATATAAAGTGTTTAACAAAATAGATTTATTAAGAGAATTTTTATTTTATTTAGGATCACTTAAAACAAAACTGAAAAACTTTATCTAGGATAGCAAACAGAACTAAATACATTGTATAAGATTAAACCATAAAAGTATAATATATAAGTAGTGGCTATGCACGTAAGGTGGTTCATTGTTATGAAAAAGAGCGCCTCTCGCCATCAAACATAAAATTTTGGCGAGTTTAGAATTAAGTAACACCTCTGTATTATAATTTCTTTAAATAAAAAAATCCTGAAAAACAACAGTGTCTGAAAATAATATTTAAAATGAGCTTTTTAAAATTTGTAATACAAACCTACCTACATCTCATTCGTGTGTTCAGCGAGCCACTTTCAGCCAGGTCGTAGCAACTGTCAGTACAAGTCGGGGCATATAACATAGTGAGTATACAGTGCCTCTATATTACCATACCCGTCGGTTTATGAGCCCTTGTAGTGTTTAGGCGCCCACTCGAGTAGCTAACCATTTGAATTTATCATTCGCGTGGATTATTGCTTATTGGAACAACAACTGTGTCAGATATGCAAAGATAACACCAGATGGAATTGTGTTGTGTTGGCTTACCCGAGAAAGGTAAAAAACAATAGACATGAATTATGGCACATCGGCTTTGTTTGCAAGTGGGCTAGGCTGCGGATTGACAGGCGGACTTATTGACTTTAAATTGAAATATCAATAGATATTGTTTAGAACAGTGGAACTACTAGATACTTATGTACGTTAGGCACAGCGAATTTACTAAGATAATAAAAAATAAAAAAATGATGGAATCGTGGACTATAGGTTTTTCTTCGGTGCTGGAGATAGTAGGCGGAGGCTGGTAGCAGAATTTAAAACTAGTTTTCTCCACTTTTATAAGTTTATTATACGAAGACACAAGAAACACACGTCTGTATCAAGCAACCAAATTCGAGAGAGTGAGAGAGTACAATTTTAGCGGACAGAACGAATGAGCTTAATGTAATTAAAAAAAAAAGGCAAATGTTACCAAGCTTAAAATTAAAATATCTACTACTTTACTTGCATATTATGCTTTGTTGGTGTTGCCAACATATTGCCCGGCTACGCGGCAGGCAACTATTCTCATTTTAAGGTTTTTTTTTTACAAAAAATATAAGTACGAAACGTCTGTAACGATCGTGTTGGTTGGTAAAGTTTGCGTTAATGGCCAGGTTCCATGAACCCCATAACTAACTTAGGAAATTAAATTGTATATCTCCTTACCTTTAATAAGCAAAACCAATCATTAAAATATCATATAAACAATATTACCGCAACAAATGGCCGCACACAATCTTGGATCTCGAATAAGCCACATAACATCTTAAGCCATTATCTTTCAATAGTGTTGCGCGAGTACTCGACTTATCTGGCAATTATATCGACATTCAGAAGCACATCGCCTTTAATTCTGTGCATGCCACCGACAAACACTTCACAATGACTCGGATGCATGACAAATAACGTTTTGATTGGACACTCACCTACCAAATGTCGAGATTGTGCATCTCCATTGTACTAATGTTAGGAGAGGCTACGAAGCATTTAATGCAATTAAAGTTTCTTTACTTTCCAGCTAAGATAATTTTCAGGTGTGATTATTACTCTTGATAGAAAAAATACCTACGACTGTTTATTATCAGCATGCTCTATATAAATATTCATCCGTCCTCCTAACAATGTCACCTTTTGGGACACCCACGGGAAGGAAGTGTGACGGTAGTTTATTTTTGCTATGAACCACACCGCTCACAATCCTATACATACAATTAAGAATATCAAAACACTATTATTTCTGAACTCATTAACTTCCAACTAATTACAAAAAAGTATTTATCACGTTCCTGTTTAGCCCCACATTCCCACGCTAAGACTATATTTTTCTATGAATAATTTCATTCCAGTTTCGAGCGATCCTAAGAAGGTAATCTCGTATGATAATGGAGAACCGTTTAAGAGATTGATATAGTCATCTGCGTCGTTATTACGTACCATAATGAACATAGTGTGATGAACTTTCATATCGGACCACTGGTCCCTGACATTTTGAATGGCTTGAGGTTATCCATCGATTATAACGACATTAATGCTACAATTCGGTTAGGAAAATACTTTTGAATGAACTTACGATGTAGGTGAAGTGTTCTGTAGACTTTATAGTTTCGGTTAGTTTACAATCAAATAATAATTTCGGTATTGCATGAGTGTCAATCACAATAATATTAGTTATTTTTCAAATGTGTGGTCTTCTTGTGAGTTTGTTACCGTCCCAATTTTGATCTACAGGTACTTAATATCTCCAGTACTGCTTGCCATAATTAAAGTATAGCTGTGGCAGAATCTACAACGCCACATAGGAGCTACACAGCAAAGACCTGACGTCACACAAATCCTGCATCGCGCAATCAGAGTTTATCGCGCGATTAGCATTTATACAACATCCCGACATCAACCGTCGGACAGTTGCACACCAGACACAACCCCCGTCTGGTCGGAGGATCCTCCCTTTTTAATACAGGATGAGAGAACTTTACACCCTGTTCTTCATACCTCTTTAAACCTACTATAATGACGTCTACGTTTACATAAAGTAATTTTTGCCAATGGAGCAAAATAATCCAAGAGACATTCTTTCACTTTTTCGAAGGACTTCTTGGATGGATGCGTAGACCGAAGATCCGGTGCGTGAAATAACGAAGAGACCGACCTTTGACAAGATATAAAAATGTTAATCCCTTAGGCTGGCCTTAGACGACATAACAATAAGTCAGATCAACTTTTATTTTCGTATATAGATTTGTTTAGTTCAGCTCTACCGATTGATGGTTTGATGTTTGATGAAATACTTACAATCGTCACAATTTCTTGGCACGTTTCGCGGCCATGTGCCATTAGAAATTCAGGATAGGGTGCTCCCGGCATAAAGCTGTGTTACTGGGCAGGAGTAGTAAATATTCATAGCGACAAAATGCTTTTCGTCGTCGAAGCGGCCACCCGACGCGCGAGTTATGGCACACTCTCCCCAGCACGACGCGCCTCCATACATTGCGCCTCTTCCCCAATCACAGCCGCTCCGTCGCCTCCGTCCCGCTGACCGACGACTCGGTGCACCAACCTTTTAATCGCACTCATTGCACAAGAAACCATTATACAGCCAATTTTTATGGCTTTATTCCGGGACAGCTAATTTTCGTTCAATCTTTCGCGTAATAACTTAAAGAGTCGTGCTGGGCGAATCATGATTATTATGCGAGTGGTCGCCGTCCCCTCGAACAATATTCATGTGTTTAGTTAAGTCGTAGACCGGTACCACTTTTATAGCCGCTTATAAAGTTGCTTATGGTTGTATTTCGTTATTGTTTTACCTTTAAATTCATCACTCGACATCGTAAAGTTTTAAACTGTTTTGTATCACATAAATTATTTAATACTTTAGTGGACATGTTTATTATTATTTTCATCGATATCTATAAAAGAGCTTGTTTTTTATGATATCTTGTAACACAATATGTCTTTTGTCCGATTTTTATGGGAAATATTCATGGAAATACAATACAAATCGAACAAACGGTTTGACAAAGTGGAGCGCGCTCTCCGCGGCTGTGTTTCCACGCCTCGGGGATCCAATTTCGCCGTTCCCACAACAAATCGTAGAGTCAAAGTTCACCGCCTAATTGTACGGCGTTATCGACAGATCCGACCGCTTCGGGAGAGAATATTTATCAATAACATGTAATTAAAATTATTTAGTCTCGGCCGGGCGCGGCGCGTCCCCGAGGCGAATTATTACACATACGCCGCAAGAGGTCCGCGGCCGTCATTAGCCGGGACATTTTTATTCCTTTCTCTTTAATTTCCGTCAGTAGACATAAATGATGGCGCTTGTACCGCTGCAGCGCCGCAGGGACACAATAACATTGAACAAACGCAGCGCGCGACCAGTCGCCATCTTAATGAAATTCGTCAGTACATGAGAGTAAGTACAAGTTGTAATTACGTTCATTTGCAGCCCACAAAGCCTTGTTTTAACACTTCAATGATTCAAGTAAACACTAATGACAATTGTAAACTTGGATTTAATGTGTTCATTTGAATGGGCACTTTGAATATCTACTGCGTCAGAAAATTAAGGGTTGCATGAATGTTGAAGACTAAACTCACTCACACACAAGCCTCGCAAGGTACTCTCGTAGAGTAGGCTTTAGTCAGTAGTACGCATTATATCTGTTATACATACTTACTGCTTCATTATAATGTGTGAAACTGTTCGAAAATGAAAAAAAAAATAGTTGTGTTTTCCAAAATTGTGTTTTTATTATTATTATTAGTATACAGCTACTTGACAGGCCAGCCTCAACATTGGATCATTTACACGAGGCCATTCCATGAGCCATTCCACAGAGTCAATCCAATAATGCCATCGTATAAATAGAGACAGTCTACCGCATTGCATTGTCCTCAAGCCATTGATGAAGTCAGTCCATTGTAATAGAAGGATTTAAAATTTTCTGGCGCCAATGCTTCTCCCACCACTCACGCAGTGGATTGGCAAGTGTATTGGCTTCGTGTGTACGCGTGTTCCCGTCTCCGTCTCAGGTTTAATATTTTCAAGCTCCATGCAGACAATAATTATCCGTGTTATCTTCTACATCCTAGTACTTACCGACCATTTTAACGGAATATGGCTGTATTGGCTGTTCTCTAATAGTTGGCAGATATTCACCAACTGACTTAATTCTATAATACGCTCAAAGAATAAATTACATATGTGAGTTAAGACTATAGTTGTAAATAAACCGTTTTAAACCAAACCGTGATTTAAAACCCGTTTTCAATTTGTTTAAAACGGTTTAAAACCACGACCACGTGGGCCGTACATTGATAACGTATTACTTTAAAATTAAGTTTAAAAGGCTTATTGAAGTCATTTACCATTTTTATTAATCTAATGTTGAGTTTCACGAAACCAACATTAGTTTAATGGAGACTTTAAATTCATGCCATCCCTTACATTTTGTATCAAAAAGAAAGTGACAGCATCAATTTAAAGTCTCGTGCAACTCACCCTAAGTCATTTATATAATTTAATTTTAAAATTTAATTAAAACTTTTTATTTTTATTACTTGATTAGGAATTTTAAGCAATAATTTCACTTTTGTCAACTGTTTCTCTAGTTTAAATGGAAAAATATAAATTTAAAACACTAAATGCTACATTTTTTACATCATTTTTGTATTAATATACATACAATACAATTTCCTTTGATATATCTTAAATCAGGAAGTAGGTGTGATCTCGATCACTTAGGCCATTAACACACTGCCACGCACCACGCAGCGTAGCGCGTGAATGCGTGTTTTAACGTTGCTTGTGAGTATCTCCGTTTGTATAGAAAACACGCACAGTCCAACACACAGAAAATGCATCCACGCGCGTTAAAACGCAACGTTAAAACATGCATTCACGCGCTACGCTGCGTGGTGCGTGGCAGTGTGTTAATCGCCTTAGTGTGAAGCCTAAGTGCGTTCTATAAAAAAAATAACATTTTTAACCATTATTGAACCGCTAAATGTGGTGTTAAATCGTTTTAAACAAAAAAAAAACGGTTTAAAACCAAATAGTGGGAAACGTTTAAAATACGTTTTGCATCTATAGTCAAGACATCTTTGCCGCATGCAGACAGAATAGCAGATACTATTATAAACTTTAGATAAAGGCTCACTAATAAAATCGTGCGTCCAGTCAGCGACAACATCTCTAGGGCGGCCGTCATAAGACTCTGTATCGACGACATGAACAGATAAACGTTCTCAAAAACCAAACACAATAGCAGAGTGCATTTACAGCTCCATTGTGACCTACCACGTACTGATAGCGAGCAAGGTATCTGATAACGCACCACTAAGTGGCCCGGGGATCACGACGCACGTCCACTTGATGAATTATACAAACACCAATCAGTTAATTATTTTATTCACGTCGCTCAGCCGCCTATCTAGCTTTATGTTCTACATAATTGATATGTTAAGTCGATGGAACAATCGGCCCGTCATTCAGTCGATAGGGTTGACTGCGGTTGACGAGACGATGCGACGCGGACGCCTCGCTCGCCCTACAAACAAAGCCTGGGCCGCTGTCTGTCCCACAATCGAACTACCTTGCGCCCGCGCCGCGGCTGACACAAAGAACCATTTTACCATAATACGACTGAGCCTATTCTTTACCCATCTATTATGGCATAAACCAAATTATTGTCTTGTAAGCTCGTTGATAACGAGACTCTACAGTCTGCAGCGTTAATCGTATGTAACTTGAATAAATCATGTTTATTCAGTAAAAACAAGCATCATGGGCATTGTTCGATCGAGGCTGGAGTCTGTTCATTAAAATTTGCGCTTCGCAAATAAAAACGTAAAGGCAATACAAATGGTACAGTTGAGCAGAACTAATAACATGCGCACGCGCTGACGCCGGCGCACATACCGCCACGGATTTATTCGTCTTCATAAGAAGCGGCAATTAAGTCGTTCCCTTTTAAAATGCCAAAGCCGACCGACTTAGCTTATCTGAAATGCATAGGATTGAATTATTAGTAGCAATTAAAGACTTCTCAAAATATGTGTTATCAATATTTTTAATACGGTAGCAGGTAACTACTTATTCATTTAAATTTTATGTACGCTTGACTGAGTTCATTATAGAAATATTCTGGATGAGATAATGAAGAAATTTTGATTCGATCAGCCTTTGAAGTTTGAACTTTCGATACATTTTTGGTTAAAAAATATTTTGTTCCAATTGGATTCGAATGAAATCGAGTAGAAAATATTGTTGTCACTAACTTAACAAAGATCGTATTTCGCATATTCGCATTCCTTAGAAGCCATCATGATGAGCTTAAACCAAACCATGCTAAAACATGAAAACTGGAATACTGGTAGATAATCTCTTTAGAAGATGAGCATTATAAAAACACTTGTCTGTAGGTAAAGAAACGAGAGTTGCCTTAAATGAAGTGTCGAGGGCACTCTATTTTCTAATCTTCAAAAAGCCTTCAGAGTGACGGCATCGATATCAGAATAATGCGCGTGTGCCCAATGTCGGCCCCACGGCCTATCGGACAGGAATGCGCTGTACAACCATGAGGGATCAGTGTTGGATTAATAATTTGTAAATATTAAATATTCATGAGCCCCGAACACGGGTCAAACATTCATTTTTATAACAGCCCGAGAACTGTACCCGCAATCATATATATTAAGGAGATGCAAAGTAATTATCATAACTGACTTAACGGAACAACTTTCGACCTAATGGACGCAGCACAGGAACGACGTGGAGATTTAATTTATTGTTATTAGTGAAAATCTCCAAAGAAATTGGATCATATTTACACTTATCAACCAATCACAGTAATCTGATCGCTATGATCTATTAATTTAATTTATTATAATTGAACTGTGTTATATGGAATGATCACAAAATTAAGAATGCAGTTCGAAATAATTGAAATGCAGAGTTATTTCAAATTAAACTTAATCCTTTTAACTGCTCGTAATTCTGTACGTGAGATTTTAAAACTCCTTTTAATTTTAGTAAACTTGTAATGAGTTAAGTTAACGAGTTAAACTTGATTTCTCTAACTGTCTATTTGTTACTTTAGAGCACTAACTGGTCCATTACATTAATCAAGTTCATTACATGTAACAAAACAATTGTGTTTTTAGTATGAAATTGATCCAAATAGTTCTTCAAAGCAAAGCTTGTCGACGTTCTCTGCCGAGTTATATATTTTTTTAATCATTCCTAAGTAAAGTTGCTTTTCATTTCTCATACTTGTAAAGGACGCTTGAAGTTACCTGATCAGAAGGATAAAAACAGTACTTTTCGCCCTGGGAAACGATTTTTCCTGCTGTCAAAAAATTTAAAAACTATGGAAGCCGTGTCCTAACTTTTTATACAGCCGCTCTATTAAATGCAGCGTAAAATTGTAATAAAAAAATATTATCAACAATTTTGTAACATGACTTTATACTTAGGGGTTTATTCATAAACGTTGCTTAAAGTTAAGTGACGTTCAAACGTCAAAAATGTCTGGTTAAACAGTCGCTAATCATTACTTAACTTTAAGCAGCGTTTATAAATAAGCCCCTTATAGTTTACTTTTCACTAAATTAATATTTAATTTACATAGATTTTAGCTAAATATTTACCACCATTAATGATAAAAAATGGTAAGTATGGTGGTAGTATGCCACAGAAAAAGAAACAAAAAAGGCGGTAAAGCGGCAATTCGATCTTCAGTTTTTTTTGTTGAAGGAAAAGAGGTGTGTATTGTAACAAATTACCACTAATTCCTGGCAAAGTTTCATCAAATTTTATGAGTTGGCCGCGTGGTTGAAATGGACATATTATTTACGCATAAAATGAGTTCATCAGATTCAGATATGTATTTGTTTAACTAATCAGGTTTTTATTTACTTTCCTCATATTCGAAATGAAAAGCAGAGTGTTTACCTCGGGTGAAAGAACCTATTTAGGCACTCGAACGCCAAACCATCTCTGGCCTAAATAGGTCCCTTTCATCCCTTGTATAACAATCTACTATTAAATATGATTTAATAGCTTTTTCCCGCGGTTTCGCCTGCGTAGAGGTCGGAAATTATCCCGCGGGTATATACTACCGGATACAAAGTAACCTATGTGTTAATCCAAGTTAAAAACTATCTGTGTGCCAAATTCCATCCAAATCCATTTAGTAGTTTTTGCGGGATTGACTAAAAAACATCCAAACATACAAACTTTCACATGTAAAATATAAGTAGTATAACTAAATATTAATTTAGTGATAATAAACAAAAATAATTCAAACAACGCAACTCCACTCCATCGTCCACATGGCACACAACATGATAGCGATTGTCATATCGTAATCATTTAAATAAATGCAATTACGATCGCAAATTAAACGTCCAACAGTTTTGAATAAAACAAAATAAATCCCTTTCATTTGAGTTTTACAAAATCGAGAACAGGGTGATATTTCAGAGATTTTAAGTAACGCTATTAAGTAGAGAGCTGTTAATAATAAATTTGTTGGATTTCACCACATAATAAACTTTGAAATTACATTCACGTGCCTTTCAAATATTTAAAACTTTATTATTGCGCTCATTAAAACGCAGTTAAATTTGATACCAGTATTTAATAAAAATACCAGAGGTATTTTTTTGTCAATTTTTTTGTCACAAAAAAGTTGACAAAAAAGGAAAACCTCGTTGATAAAGCTAAAACATATATATTAAGCTGTCTTATCACGGAATATCAGTAGGTATAAGAACTTTAATACTCGTATAAGGTTTAATAGTTATGTTTCTCGAAATCTAGCGCAACCAGTTTGCAGGTTTTGATACGATCTTTATTAAATGAAATTCTAATAAGTCAGTAATTAGAAGTATTTTAAATGTATAACTATATATTTCTTAAAATGTATGGGATGGAAGTTTTATTAAAGACTAGCTTTTGCCCGCGGCTTCGCCCGCGTGGATGTCGGTTATCGCATAGAAAAGTACCCTATGTACTTCTCCATATCCCAGGCTATATCTCAAAATTCTAACTTAATATTAATTTTAATGTGATGCACTATGTGAATAGAAATCGAAACAAATGATTTAATATAATAAAAGTACTTATGTTCTGAACGTGAATGAGTCTTTACCTAAAGATAAAAAACACAAAATGAAAATACGAAATTTCACTCAAATTCATAAAGCAATCAATTGTACCAAATTACAACACGAAATAAAAGTGCGACACAAATAATAATTTTAAAATAATTCACGTAAGTACCAACAATTTGAAAACAAAACGAAATCCTCCGAAATGTCGCATGATACACCGTTTATGCTGATAAAACGCTTGAAATATCTAATGAACACCATTGGTGCATAACTTTTCTCAGGGTCACGTTCGCAGTTGGACGAAATATTTTACATTTATTTTGTACTTGCAACACGATCTGGCTATAGAATTCGATTAATCGACTAATACTTGACCGGTTGACATTTTAGCGGGAACACCACTAAACGAACGAAAATAAAAAAAGAAAACAAAATACGTCTGTACTCTGTGGTCGTGTAGGGTCGTGTGGCGGTGTGGCGCGGTGCTTAATGTATACATTCATCAAGGTTATACGTGCGTAAAGTAATGGATTCAATGAGAAAACGGTTTAATCTTAGAAGAATCTTATACAGAATTACTGAGAAATAAGTGTAGATTTCGGATTGAGTGTTAGTTTATCGAAAAGTGATAAATATATCAGTGAAAAAGTAACGAAAGTTTTGGAATGCACAAATTTTGATCATAAGGCCGCCGTGTTTAGTAATGTTTTTATGATGAATATGGATATATGGATTCAATGAGAAAACGGTTTAATCTTAGAAGAATCTTATACAGAATTACTGAGAAATAAGTGTAGATTTCGGATTGAGTGTTAGTTTATCGAAAAGTGATAAATATATCAGTGAAAAAGTAACGAAAGTTTTGGAGTGCACAAATTTTGATCATAAGGCCGCCGTGTTTAGTAATGTTTTTATGATGAATATACTTATATACGTATACTGTTTGAAAAACACATAAGTAGCTAGCTTATTTATCTATGAACATAATTTGGCTAATAGCTACTGATATTATAGCGTATTGTTATCGTAATCGTATTTCCAAGAGTAAAATTCGGCAAACAAATACCTACAAAAAGACAATAAAATGGATATAGTATGTTATCCTTAAGAGATAGACATATGCCATCGCGGACTTTTCTGAAGATCTTTATAAGATACACAATTCCACCATACATTATTTTGTTATATCTCAAAGGGTTTAGACAGCGTTTTCGTTGAAAGCTCCCAGACGGCTTATTTTTTTCCGACACCTCCAACAAATATCGTTAATTCATACAAAAATGCATACAAAAACTTAACAAATTATACACTAAAACCTTCCTCGAGAACCAAGCTATCCATTGGTGAAAACAGTATGAGAATCGGTGCAGTAGTTTTTCAGTTTATCGCGAACAGACAGACAGACAGACGCGGCAGAGGACTTTGTTTTATAATATGTAGTGATAATTTAGACAATGAATTAAGGAAAGCATAAATTATTTCCATAATTTAGACAAAAATACATTGCGTCCAGTTTAAATAAATAACAATGAATCAATTTATCAAAATACACGTAATACCAAATACTTTTATCTCCTACGTCATTATACTCGTAAAGTCATATGGGCAAAAATAACCACGGTTATGATTATGACTGTTCAAGTATTTAATTTATTTCAGCAACGAAGAACGTTCGACTTAAATGCATACTTAATTTTCAATGCAATATTTTCCCCAAAAATGAACCTACAAAAAACGCCATAATATGTTTGGCGACGAGTATAAAATGAATATTCTACAGTATTTAATTATCAGCGAACCCTCCATACATTGCACTTAACGCACATAATTATGAAAAATAAACTACAGCATTTGACAGGATATTATGCGAACACATCATGGATTTTCATTTGCAGTGTCAATATGTGTTGTTTTGCAGAATATATTTAATCGGTATGAGTGTGTAAGGTTGTTTCACACAAGACGTGGGCGTCGGCGCGTGCCAGCGCAGGCGGCCGGCGAGGGCGCACCGACAGTAGCCGCCGCCGGTAGCGCCGCCATTTACACCACAAATTAACAACCTGAATAAACATATCATTACGAATCATCTAAAAGGACAACATTTATTAAACACCTCTCTCATTTAACACTCAAATAAAAATCATACGATGACGACGGCACGCTACTAAACCAAATTATGAAAAGTAATGATTCGTTAAAATAATATTTTTATAGTTATGACAGTTAAATTATGTGTAGACAGAATATAAGACAGTAAGAAAGCGCCATAAAAATCCGAAGTCTGGCTGTGTGGACATGTCGCTAGACGATGCCGGCCGGAACGTTTCCGTGGATGATATACCGAAGACGAGCGCGACAGGCGCGCGCGCATCGCGCCCGGCGCCAGCCTGCGCCTGCGCGGCGTTTCGTTGACTTATGACTCTTGTAATGTATCGCAATGCCTCTATCACTCATGAATATTTATTTAAAAAAATATATAGATTACAATTTATAATGTCGTCGCGATACAGAATATGAACGTGTTTAAGGTTATAAATATATCACTGAGAATCTTACATGTTAACTTTACACGCGTAATTATTTAAGACGGTGCATTAGTGATGCTGTTAACGGCAAAGTGAATACTTTTAATGAGATACTTCTGGAGATCATCTGCACCCCGCGAGATTGGATTTTAATTTCTAAGGTTTTAACGCACAGAGTTGAATCTCCGGATACACTGAAAGAAATGTTTAGCAAAAACTTGGTTACTGTTTACACAAAAATTGTGACTTGCGAACTAGATGTTATCTGTTACAAAACCCTGTTTTGCACACTACAAAATCGTTTTGTTTAATTTAAGCAAAATTTATTTCCTTATAACTAAAGTTGAGCTATTTTTGAAGTAACTTAATTAGTTCGCCTAATTATTTTTTTCAGTGTAATCTGAAGACACGTAAGCCAATAGATCGTACCTGTACTCTACAGTTATTCTATGATTACCTACTAACAAGTATTAAATTTTTAAATAGTTTGCTAATAGTGTTCACAATATGCCCTTCAAAAAATAGGGAGCAAGGCTATCGGTATTTATCCATTTGGCAGCATTCTACCACTAATAAATAAAGAATGAATTGCGAGAATAAAGATTTGAAAACAAACCTTAAGTTCCGAAACAGAGCAACAACGAGGTTTCACTATAAATTCAAAGTAATACAATAGATAACTTATAATTAGAAACATAATGTTACGAGCGGCTACGGCAATAAAATTTATGAAAAATAACATCGAACGTTAACGTACTCTAAATTATGCTAAAACTCCCTAAACTAATCTTTAATTTAAGATGTTACAAGAGACATATATTCCTGACTCATAAACTGCGTCTTGTTTGCGTTCAATTAATTTAAATCTAAAATAAAAATGCTAGAAGCAATAAAAGAAAACGTATGTGTAATATTTCTAATCTGTATCAGGTTGAAGCGAACTCCAACTAGCGGCTCTCTGGCGCTCCGGCTTCCCGTGGTTCATAAAATACATTCAGGGTAGTCATTAAAAGTATATTTTATCGCGTTTTAAATATTTAGATATTCATCTGGTGAAAGTTATCTTAAATTTAGTTCATTACTACGTAGATGTAAGTCGTGAAACTAAATACGCTCGCGGACAAGTCGGTAGGTAACTCTAATGTTACTGATAAGGGCAGCCGTCGCATTTACAGTCGTCTAATGATACATTATATCTATAAAATATTTTGTTTGTAAAATACACACACATTTTGACATTAGGGATTGCTAAACTGTTGCAGCCTTTAAAAGAAGAGTAAAAGATCACTATCTTTCCACTTCGTTATAGTTGCATATTATTATGTATTTATCATTTTCCACTACATTGTAGTTCTAAGTATATATTTTAGTGATATTTATTTTTGAAGTATGTATGTTTATAAGTATTTACTAGCTTTTGCCCGCGGCTCCGCCCGCGTGGATGTCGGTTATCGCGTATAAAAGTAGCCTATGTCCTTCTCTATACTCCAGGCTATATCTCTGCCAAATTTCATGACGATCGGTTCAGCGGTTTAGGCGTGAAAACGTAACATACAGACAGACAGACAGACAGAGTTACTTTCACATTTATAATATTAGTATGGATGGATATTAGAGTATAGCTATTTTGATTTTATGTATATTTTTTTCTCTTCTACTCTTACACACGTTGTCTACATCTCTATATCTGCTTTCCTATCGCAGGTATACTGGAAAAGATTTCATTAGAAATAAGCATCACCTTTGTACGTATTTTTCTGTTCCTTTCTTCTAGTCTGTTTATATGTGTGTACATAAATTATTAAATAAATAATAATAATAACAAATTTGCCAAAATTTATAAAAATAAAGCTTTTCTTCCTCCGCTACTATATTGTTAGGTAAAGGGTATCTATATAATTTATTATCTATGCTAGCAATTCAAATTAGTTTTGAAATAGATCTCTTCTTTTTCATTGGAAATCTGAGTATTTTGTATGGTTTTATCAATTTGCAATCGCTTGGTAGGTCAGGCACGCGTAGCATTCAATGTCTACGGGGGATTATGCAAACCTTCAAGTATTTACGCCCTAATAGTCAAAGGTATAACATTCATTGGAAAACTTCAAAAGAATAGATACCCGATCTATTCTATAAGTACCAGTGCAATAAAGAAATAATTAACAATTATTCGAGATGTTTGATTTAAAAAACTTAAAAAATATGCTTATTTTTAAAAATCCTACCCTATTTCTGTTTTATAGACCAGCAATCATAAATTATAGAAAATAACACAAAGCTCTTATGAAATTGGATACACCTTCATACTTATAACAAATACATTACATATAAAGGTGCGCTTACACGGGCAACTAAAATTGCTCAATCCTGGTCTATTCTTGTCAAATATGACGTCACGACTACATCCAGCAATTTAGGGCGATGGCAACATATAGTAACCTGTTGCCAGAGATACGGCCACACAATAACAGGCAATATCGAGCAACTTAAAAAACTAGGCAATGCAAGGTAATGCACCGACGACACACTTGTACTGCACTGCACGTAGAAAGAAAGAAAATGGCGGCGGGGGCGGCGGTTGCGCACCCACCTCGCCGGTCGGTTCCTCTCGCAAAAACGAGACGTAAGTTATAAGTACAAACAAGATAGAAAGAAAATTGACTACAAATTTCCAAACCGATTGGATATTCGGCAACTCATATTGGCGACATTGAGAAATGTGAAATATGTTGAGCAATTAGAAGCAATATTCCCGAAACAATTGCCGCATTTTATTGTTGTTGCTCCAGATTGCTCCACTAAATTGATTCACATTTATCCATTAGTGTTGTTGAGCAATTATTGCTCAAAAAATTGCCCATGTAAGAGCACCTTAAGAAAGATAAAATTAATTAGATGCGGATTGCGCAAACATCGAATTATTTAAAATTCAACGTAACCCAAGTCGTTTTCAAAACATGAGCATCGTGAAGTGAAATAAAAAGTAAATACTGTCGAATGTCGATTAAGAAACCGTGTGTTGTCTCTTAATGAGGTCGATACGTCTTCCCGTAAGTACATTATGAGATCAAACGCAGGGTCAGACGCAACCGCTGAATTATTAATTTACAAGTATACTCAATTAAACACAATTAGGGCCTTTAGCTCCTGTTTGATTACGGAACGCTTCCATTTTGGATGCACTTAAGTGAGCTTTGTTAAGCACTAAATAAATTCTAAAGTTGGTTGAAATAAAAGCGATAGCTATTGACAATTAATTGGATATGATTGCAAATTTTTAATACACGGGTTCCCTATTGGAAACCTTATTGTTAAATAGCTTCTGCCCACGATTTCGTTTGCGTGGAAGTCGTAAGACAATATACTAAAATACCAGCCACATTTTAATAAAACTTCCCTGAATACTACGTTTGTAGTTTTTGTCACAGCAGTCAAAATATACAGAGTCAGGACTGGTGACGCAAGAGCAAGCGACGTACAGTTTCGTGTTCTATGGTAAAGGGTTTGGTTTCCGCACTTAGTCCTTTAGGCGGACCATTGTACATGGGCCATGGCGGCCATCAGTGGTTATTCTAACCAGCCCACCTGCCTCCAGAAGATAATTACATCTCCCGGTCTGTTTAGAACATCTGTGAAAGATCTGGGTGCCCCGAGGGTGTTTGTTATAATCTGGGTGATACCTGTGCATTCAAAGAGCACATGCGTGACGGTTTCCTCAGCCTCCATGCAAGCCCTGTACAGAGGATTGTCCGATATGCCTATTGTGTGGAAGTGTTTGTTTAGCGAGCAGTGTCCCGTGATGGTCCCCGTCACCAGGCGCAGGCCGGTCCTGTCCAGGAGTAATAACCGCCCTGGACTGTCTGCAGGTCGGTGTCGACATCCACCAGCTCTTTTCTAGTGAATTATTGAATGCTTGTGTTCCTGCATATACCTACACTAATGGCACAAACTGATATTGTCATTCTTAGAGATTATTCCTGACGAACAGCTATTACAGTACATTGTAATTGTAAACACACGGGAAGTCAAGTATAAGTATAAGTCCCCTCTTTGAGGAGTGGCTAGAGAGGCGCCACGGCGTCATCACCTTCCGCCTGGCGCTGGGCCACCGGACACGGTTGTTTCGGGAGGTTCCTGAAAAATAAGAACAAAAAATATCAATTCTTTGGAATCGAAATAAGATTTGCATTGCTTTGTTGATAGTTGACTGAAATAGCATAATATGTCATAATTGACTGCTTAGATCCATAAGGTATGGATAATAATCATTTAAAAGATTAAATCTGTAACTATCTTCTATATTCGTTTCCTATTCAACCCAGCGAAGTAGTAATGGAATAATATGACTGTTGTCATACACTGATACATTGTGTTCGTTCTCATCTCAGTCATCTCAGTCTCAGTCTCACCTACGAACTGTATGGGAAAACTTTTTTCGATTTCTGACTTTTCTAGTACTCAAACCTCAGTTGGTCCCATTGAGTTTATTGATCCTCGTAAGAAACATGATCGATTGGCATCAAAAAACTTTATTTTTTTAAATTGCCCATTTTTTTGCTGACTGTATTTTTTTTTTTCAAAATCTGTGAATGCAGATCAATTTTTTCCTAAAAGTTAAGGATAGTCTCTTAAGACCATTTTCTTGTAGCGACCACGGTTAAGATACCTGCCCTTATTGACCCATCTCAAAACATAATGCAATACTGCTCATCCCCCATAACATATAGCGTGATAATTTATACCTAGTAATTTGACCAGACCTATAGGGAATATCTATGTAAAATTTTAACAATAAGTTTTTGCGTGATGCTGGAACATACATTCACACAAACAGACAAACAGATAAACAGACAAATATACAAAAATTCTAAAAACTATATTTTTGGCATCAAAATTGTTCCCAGACGCAATTACTTTTACAATTACTTTTTTTTTTTTTAATATTCAATGTACAGTTTTGACTTCGCTACAATTTTATTATATGTATAGATAGATGAAAATAGGAACATCGAGGGGCAATATTTTGACGAGGCTTAACATGTCAAAGGAATTGGTGTATAAATCAAGTTTTTTATATCGTAAAAGAAACTCAAGTTGAGCTCATGTATATTTCTTTTAAACGAACCTCCGGTTTTTAAAACACTAGTCGGTAGTCAATAGCATCATATATCAAGTTGTCGAGTCATCTATCAGCGGACACGTGCATTGTTTGTAAACTACAAGACAACTAGTTTTGTTGCTGCCGGTACTAATTGCGGATCAGAGTGTGTTCACATAAATATAATCCGCCGTGAGCGGCTTCGCTCATTTGTACAGCGGCGGACGGTTGTCATGTACCCGTATTAATATCGATGAATAAGAAATCCGTTATGGATGGGCTACAAGGCTGGCCATTACTGCGCGATCTGCCGCTGACTGCGCGTGTTGGATGGCTACCATTCTATCCTGTCGTTACCCGTTTTTATCTACCTCTATTTATGTTGTGCCTTGTACAGTAATTATTCATTTCGATTCATCGGGTGCTCGTAGTGAATGTACTACGCACGCTGCTCTGACTGCTGATTTATTGAAATACATATTTTGAATACGTATATTCCTGGTGTGTTTGATATTCACGACTTACCTTAAGAAAATGTTTAATAAATATAATGTATTGCCTTCCCTATCAACGCCGATGTTAGCTTGTATGTTTAACATCCTTCATGTGAGTTACATTGGGAGAGGTTGTCTCAGCTCTATACACCATGAGGAGGCCTGGGACTGCGAGACAAGCTTCATAAATAATGTTTTAATAAGCACACTTGTTGCGCAGTAGAGCTTATCATTTTAAATACTTACTTATATTTATTGCTCTCTGTTTCAGTTGCAGCGAAGTAAAGATTTTTTTTCATGGTTACTGATTATGATGTACTGCAAAAGAAATATTAATTGTGTACTAAAAAATGTATACAGTTATTGAACTTTTAAAAGGAATGGCAGTCTTTATTCGAATATCGCACTAGCATGCATGCTAGGGCAAGGGCTAATGCGATACACTCTGCGTACCACTTCTTAGATCTGCGTACCTCGGCGTAGCTTAGCAGAGCTCTACGAAGGCCTGCCTTGCTCTGCGTAGCACTTCGTAGCGGTGCGTATTTTTGCGTAACACTGCGTAGTTGTGCGTAGCTCTGTGTAGCTCTTCGTAGCCCGGCATAGGATGGCATAGCACGAAGTAGCACAGCGTAGCTTTGCAAAGATCGGCGTAGCACGGCGTAGCATGGTGCAGCGTTGCAAACGACGGCGCGCGGCGTAGCTCTGCGTAGCACGGCGTAGCTATACGTAAAACGCCATAGTTTCGATAAAATCATAAACAAAATGTATATTTATACAAAATTCTCGTGTCACAATGTTAGTTACCATACTCCTCCGAAACGGCTTAACCGATTTTTATAATATTTTATATGCATATTCAGTAGGTCTGAGAATCGGCTACTATCAATTTTTTTTTTTTTCAGTTTAGGTAGGTAGGTAGGGTAGGGTAGTGTAGGTATGTGGGTAGGTAGGGTAGGGTAGGTAGGGTAGGGTAGGTAGGGTAGGGTAGGTAGGGTAGGGTAGGTAGGGTAGGGTAGGTAGGTTAGTAGGTGGATAGGGTAGGATAGGGTAGGTAGGGTAGGGTAGGGTAGAGTAGTGGAGTTTATACTATAGCTTTTGACGCAACGAAGTCTGTCGGGTCAGCTAGTACTTATATAATAACAAATGGTAAATAAAAAGCTGAGAATGAAATCACTGTTTTTACCTTCTGAACATTAATGATTTTAATCGGTTTAAACACTTGCAAGAAAATGGTCTAAGACTCCAAGACGTATCTTTGCTAAATTATCAAGTAATAAAGGGTACAGTGAGAGGAAGCGGTGCACATCGGCAAGCCTGCACAGCGATCGTCAGTAGATCGTGTGCGCGAGCGCGGGGGGTCTCCGCCGGCGATCCATCACGAACCGCCGAAACAACGAACTATACGATTATTATATTCAATAATCGATGAGCATTAAGTGAAATTAATTTTATTGGGTAATGGCGCGGGTCGTGCCGGCGCGCGCGCAAACGAGCCGTATTAGTAGCGGGCACGCAGCGCCAGCGCAGAGCCGCCAGTGTCGTGACCACCGCGCATTGCTGCGAAGTAATAATGCACCAGTAATAGGGTGATTATTGTTCATTAAATTATAAATGTAATACAGCGATATGCGCCCTTCATATCAGTTCTTGTTCTTACACCACGACGTTTGTGCTTAAATTTTAACTGAACTTCCAGGGCCTCAAGCCTGCTATTACAATAGTGTCAAAATGGTCTATCATTGATTTCATAATTGTTGATTTTGACAAGTTTGGTAATCTACTAATATAATGGCGTCATTATGATTTTCCAATGGTCAGCCACTGACACTCCATTGAAAGAATTGGTAATCTCGTACATAATGACAAATGAAACTTCCTACTACTTCAGATTGCTTATAACACTAATAAATAATATGTAAAAATATATATAAATGAAATCTGGCATGAATAAATGTTCAAAATGCCATTGTAATACAATTCTATTAAGAGACAATTGACCGACCAATGATCGACCATTATGAATTTAGCAGATTACGAACTTTTAGCAAAATGACGATGGGATCGTGTTTGAGTGACGAATTTATAAAAATAGCAGACTTGGGCGAATCATAACAAAGATACTTTATCTTTGCAGGGTGGAGTGGGGAGTATAGTATGGTCACCCTCTACAAGTGATAGAATACTTTCAGCATAATAATATAACACTAGTTTTTGCCCGCGGCTTCGCCCGCGCGGATGTCGGAAAATATCCCACGGGAACGTACGACCGGGATTAAAGTACCATATGTGTTAATACAGGTTATTAACTACCTGTCTGCCAAATTTCATCAAAATCCGTTCAGCCGTATTTCGACAAACATTCTAAAAACTATATTTTCGACATCAGACTCGTTCCACACCAAGTAGTAATTACTTTTTTTTTTATATTAATTTTACAGTTTTGACTTCGTTACTATCCTATTTCCTACTAATATTATAAACGCGAAAGATTGTGAGGATGGATGGATGTTTGTTACTCAATCATGAAAAAACGGCATAACTGATTTGGATGACTAATAAGAACGAAATATCACCTAAATAGATTTATTAATTGAAAAAACGCAACTTCACGGACACAACGTTATCATTCCAAACCGGAGAGCCGCACACTGTCAAGCGCATCGTGATGTCACTCGCGCTCGACAGCTTAGTGTTGTTCCACGAAGATCGATTTTCTTCATCTATACTCCATTCATTATAACATTAGACAAATAACTGTTCTCACCCTTTCGTTTTTCGATGTAAACGTTTAATAAACTCCGTTATTTCACGATAAATACAAAGCACTGTAATCTATTTACCATTTACATTAAAAAAATAACTCTAAAGTGCAGTAATTTCTACAATATTACACAATAACTGTCGTTATTTAGCCGTTATTTGTCTAATGAGATTATATGGACTAACACATGGGATACTTTTTATACCAGTAATCACACGGAATTGAGATTTGTTTGTTTGTAATTTTTTTTTTTTTTTTTTTTGATTAAACGTTGCCCCACACTAGGAATTTCTCCTGTATCGTGGGTGCGTTTACAAACATTTAAAACTCACATACACAAACAGCCAGACCCGGAACAACTAATTGTAGGTCATACAAATATTTGTTCCGTGCGGGAATTGAACCCGCGACACAGCGCAGCAGTCATTCGCTTAACCATTGCGCCAACCGTGCCGTGATTTATGCGGGTGAAACCGTAGGGCGCAGTTAGTTTTATTATATGTACCTATAGTTTACATCACACCTGTATTCTCGGAAGGGGTGGGTGGAGGGAACACATTTTGTTAGGGGTACGCCTGTTGCGAACAGTTGGTCTCAACTCCAGACTCCGGACTGCTTCTAAGAATACTGTCATCGGCAAACTGTGGTATTATAAAAGTACATCTCTGCCTACTCTTTTGGAAAATGCAGACGTTATGATAAGTAGGTTAAACTAATGCAAGATTTTGCCTTTAGCTGTTGAACTGGGAAATTGTATTCAACCGTTTGGTGACAATGGATTGGTACTACGGAACTTTAACAAAAATGCCGAATAAGGGTTTTCTAAAAACAATAAAACAAAATATTTTATTCCACATAAACCTACATGGGCACTTATAAAAAGTCAGAAGCTAGGTGCACGGTTCCAATTGGTCGATTCCTATGAAGAAGAGCCGGCAAGAAACTCCACGGTTACTCTTTTAAAAATAATTGGCTTTTACAATATTATCAAATAACAGTGTTAATAGGTATGGGAGGACAGTGTAGGCCTTTCAACAAGTACCAGGTACCTAGCAAGATAGAAAATTGTCAACAAATATAAGTCTACTAGGCCTACAACGTTCTCACATTCACAAAACAGAAAATAATCTGTATAAAATATTTAAATATATATATAAAATTCTCGTGTCACAATGTTAGTTGAACGGCTTGACCGATTTTTATGAAATTTTATATGCATATTGAGTAGGTCTGAGAATCAGCTACTATCTATTTTTTTTTTTAAGTTTTAGGTAGGTAGGTAGGGTAGGGTAGGCTAGGGAAGGTAGGTAGGGTAGGGTAGGGTAAGGTAGGGTAGGGTAGGGTAGTTAGGTAGGTAGGTAGGGTAAGGTAGGGTAGGTAGGTAGGTAGGTAGGTAGGTAAGTAGGTAGGGTAGGGTAGGGTAGAGTAGTGGAGTTTATACTATAGCTTTTGACAGAACGAAGTCTGTCGGGTCAGCTAGTAAATATATAAAAATGTAAACCTATTTAAACCAAATGACATGATAGGCATTACGACTACAGTAACAAAATGTCTTTCGATACCAACCTGCTGTTCGTGACAACAAATACAGATCATTACGTGAATGTCGATTATGTATTTTCCCACTGTTCAAGTGTTCAATAAGGTAAGGGCGGTGGCAGACGCAATTTGATTCTCAGAGCTTACACCATTCTATAACAGAGCCTATTACACCGATAATGGTGTTTCCATATTAGTCAGCAATTGCCCCAGTTTGCCATGGGCTAGGCGGGCACGGAACAATTTTTGACCATAGAACCCAATCGTTAATCTCTACATATTATTAAACGCAATATCTGTCTGTAGGTTAGCACGTTTAATCTCGAGAACCACTTGGTCCAATTATATGGCTATAACCGCTAAGGTTTTGTGTCTATAATTAGCTACAGTAAGCAAAATAGTGAATCTGCAGAAAGGCAACTGCAAAACAAGGTGATACTTTCTCCGTTACAAAAATCTTAAAGTAAATAATGGAGTTGTGTTCATAGAAAACAATCGAATCTTTTAACTAAGTGGAGGTGTTCGTAGTGCGTTATAAATGATGTGTTCCGGTTCAAACATTTGGAACTGAAGTAGGCAGCTCTTATCATACAGAACAAATAACATAGAGAACAATGAAGCGCTGTAGGTACGCTCGTTCTGTTCAGCTGATCCGTGTTGGGGGCTTCTTTATAATGTACGACAACTTTTTGAAATAATAAAAAGACCTCACAAGATGTGCCTGGTTTTTTTTTTTTTTTCAACAATGTTTGCTAAATAATTGGTCTCATTTTAAAATAAAAAAACACTTTTTTTTTTAATAAACCAGGTTTTTTTTTACTACTTTTACTTCATCATCATCTGCCTATAGCAGTCCACTGCTGGACATAGGCTTCTCCAATTGCACGCCATTCAGCTCGATTCTCGGCAACTCTCATCCAGCTGCTACCAGCCACCCTGCGAAGATCGTCGCTCCACCTAGCCTGGGGACGTCCTACCTTACGTTTGCCGATTCGCGGTCTCCACTCAAGAACACGTCTACCCCAATGGTCCTCGGTTCTACGGCTAATATGGCCGGCCCATTGCCACTTCAGCTTGCTTATTCTGTGAGCTATGTCGACAACTTTGGTTCTCTGCCGAATAACCTCGTTCCGGATTCGATCCCTCAGAGAAACTCCAAGCATAGCCTGTTCCATAGCTCGCTGAGCGACCTTGAATTTATGGACCAGCCGTACCGTGAGTGTCCACGTTTCCGGCCGTAAGTCATAACAGGCAGGACGCACTGATTGAAGACCTTGGTCTTTAGGCTCTGTGGAATACGCGACGAGAAGAATCGACGAAGCTTCCCAAATGCTGCCCAGTCCAGCTGAATTCTTCTGTTAGCCTCCCTCTTAAAGTTGTTCTTACCAAACTGCACTATTACTTAGTTCAACTTAAATGAACTTAAACAGAAATCCAATGACCACCTTAAAACCTTTATATGGCAAATCTCATTGTGAATGTGTTCTAAAGTCGTGCAGTGTAAAGGGGTCCGGCGCCGATGACGCGCGCCGACGAGTGGCTCGCGTGTGGCCACCGTTACTGTCCCACAACAATACCCGCTGATATAAAGAAAATATTATTTATTTAAATTCCATAAAACCCAGCTGTCATTATGTACCGCCATATTCTTATGTAGGCCACGTTACAAAAGGCGACATACAACTTTTATCTACAGGTATTGTTATTTATAACACTTGGAAACCTTTTACGAATCGTATAAAAGGAAAGTTCATCAACAATGTTGTAAGACTTGTAAGGTTTTTACATCG
Source organism: Dryobota labecula (assembly GCA_947523025.1). Classification (NCBI taxonomy): domain Eukaryota; kingdom Metazoa; phylum Arthropoda; class Insecta; order Lepidoptera; family Noctuidae; genus Dryobota; species Dryobota labecula. Next base: position 12,521,020 of record OX383294.1, on the reverse strand, counting down.
GGTTATTTAGTGATCAACTTCCTAGTGTCCTCAGTCGCTCGTGGCGTGTTCCTGTACGGATCAATATGAGCAAAACCAGTCCGCAGATAATAAATATATCAACCGACTGATTGTTACCATAAACTATTAAGAATAATAGTATGAACACCTTGCTTGGCGTAACTTATGAACACGGGATTAAATAGCTTTAGTGATTTTTATTATCAGTTCTATATAATATTGTCCCGTTTATGGAACCAGTTTTGTCTAACTTTGTATAATAGGCTTTCGTTGAGTCTTGAATTCTAGACCTATTTATCCATACTTCCATACTAATATTATAAATGTGAAAGTAACTCTGTCTGTCTGTCTGTCTGTATGTTACGTTTTGACGTCTAAACCGCTGAACCGATCGTCATGAAATTTGGCAGAGATATAGCCTGGGATATGGAGAAAGACATAGGCTACCTTTTTACGCGATAACCGACATCCACGCTGGCGGAGCCGCGGGCAAAAGCTAGTAACATGATAAATTATATCTCAACGCTATTACAAAAATAAACCAACCGCAATACTCAGAACCGAGCAGAGTATCAACAAACAATAATTAAAAATTATTAATGACGCGAGCCAAGTGTATCTCGAACAGTTTGTAGCGATATAAATCAGAGCGATGTACCGCCACACTCGGTAGTGTACTCAATTAATTAGCGACTTCAATGGAGCGCCCGATCACGAACAACTATTACAACATTTACCTGAAATAATAACAAATTGTCAATATAAATATTGTCAATGTATACATGGTTACTGGTATAATAGTATAAATAACATTAACAACTTTACAGGACTGAACTACTAACATCATAACCCAGTTTTACCAAGGGCCGCAAAGCCGAACACTCCGGTGTACATCTCCCGCCTGCACTACACCACTAAGGTAGAGGACATCGTGGAGTACGTGCGCCAAAGGACAACCTAGGTACATGCCGAGGGTGCAGTTACTGGAATCGCGCCGGAATATCAACTTCAAGGCGTTCATGGTGCGTGTACCGAATCTGTATCTGCCCACCGTCATGGAAGAAGACTTTTGGCCGCAGGACGTGGTGTTCCGTCGATTCCGCGGACAAGTTCCACAGGACAGCACAAAGTGCAGCTAGTGCAAAGTGAAGTGCTTTATATTAAAATATGTATGTTTTTTTTTTATTATTATTATTATTTTTATATCTTTACATATCTCGGGACCCTGGGGTCCCGGACCTTTGGAAGGCGTACGAGGGGCCGAAGCCAACTCGCAGAGGCCCGTTAGACGCTTTTTAATTAAATGAGGCACCAACCGACGATTATCCCTGTACGCACTATGCAAGTGCACCCAAGGACAACCCCCGGTTGGTGTAGGACTATTGCAAGATATGGGAACAAAGATATTGGACTATGGGTTTGGGTGGTTAAAATGGACTGGTTACCTAAAACTATGGAAGGACTATGGCCCCTGCCTGATCAATGTTTTTTTAGACACGGATAAAATGGCAGGGGGTGACTTGCACACTCAATAATGGGCCCCCGGAAACGGTCGCTAGCACATAGTGACGTAGCGACAAGGGGGCAACATGTCCTGAGGTGCTCGAGGAGTGGAGAGGTATTCCACGGCTCTCAGAACAATCCCAGAGCCCGGAAGATGGTCAAGATCCCTACAAGCACTTACTGGAATACTTCCTTCCTCCGAGCACGTTTGCTCTTGCGAATCTCCACTCAAGCCGGCCAATAAAGGCAAGAATGAGGTGGGAGCTCAGTTCCTCGTCAGTGTTCACTCCAGCCGGCCAATAAAGGCAAGCTAGAGATGAGGAACATGACTTCTCCCGGGAGATAGGGTCCGTGGGGTCGCAACTGCCCAACAGCTCGCCACATGCTGCCCGGCGGGTTTCTGTATCTCTCTTGGTCTGGCTCCTCACCCTAGACATGTTCCGGTAAAGTAAACTCTACCGGCACAGACCCAGAGTTCGGAGCGCGCAAGCCCCACCACGACGTCAACGTAGAGATACGGCGGTGGGGTTATTATTATTTTATATACATTTATATATCTCGGGACCCTGGGGTCCCGGACCTTTGGAAGGCGTACGAGGGGCCGAAGCCAACTCGCAGAGGCCCCTTAGACAATTTTAAATGGAATGAGGCACCAACCGACGATTATCCCTGTATGCACTATGCAGGTGCACCCAAGGACAACCCCCGGTTGGTGTAGGACTATTGTAGGATATGGAAACAAATATATTGGACTATGGGTTTGGGTGGTTCAAATGGACTGGTTACCTAAAACTATGGAAGGACTATGGCCCCTGCCTGATCAATGTTTTATTGTACACGGATAAAATGGCAGGGGGTGACTTGCACACTCATTAATGGGCCCCCGGAAACGGTCGCTAGCACATAGTGATGTAGCGACAAGGGGGCAACATATCCTGAGGTGCTCGAGGAGTGGAGAGGTATTCCACGGCTCTCAGAACAATCCCAGAGCCCGGAAGATGGTCAAGATCCCTACAAGCACTTACTGAAATACTTCCTTCCTCCGAGCACGTTTGCTCTTGCGAATCTCCACTCAAGCCGGCCAATAAAGGCAAGAATGAGGTGGGAGCTCAGTTCCTCGTCAGTGTTCACTCCAGCCGGCCAATAAAGGCAAGCTAGAGATGAGGAACATGACTTCTCCCGGGAGATAGGGTCCGTGGGGTCGCAACTGACCAACAGCTCGCCACATGCTGCCCTGCGGGTTTCTGTATCTCTCTTGGTCTGGCTCCTCACCCTAGACATGTTCCGGTAAAGTAAACTCTACCGGTACAGACCCAGAGTTCGGAGCGCGCAAGCCCCACCACGACGTCAACGTAGAGATACGGCGGTGGGGTTATTATTATTATTATTATTATTTTATTTTTTATTATTCCTACCGCCAACATGATTGGCGCCTATTTTGTATCTTAACCTCTTCCATACTAGTTCTAAATATGTATGTTTACGTTAAGGTATTTTTCTATGGGCCTGTGTTGCCTGAAATAAATGGTATTGTTATTATTACACCGTAACTGGGTTGTGGAGGTCATGAGTATTTAAAATACTGGTATTCAGCTGCATACGGTTAGACTGGAAGCTAACCCCAATATAGTTGGGAAAAGTCTAGGCAGATGATGAATACATTTAGCAAAAACAAACCTTCAAGATTTCTTTGCTGTACCTATACATTTAAAATGAATTATTATTATTAGACTGTATAGAGCAAAAAAATCGTGAAGGTTTTTTTTTGTAAATGTATTATGTTTTGTAAAAAGTCTCAAAAGTTTTTGTTTATGATGTTAGTAATATTGCCTTTTTTTTTTGCGGGAAATTATCGAATAACTTCTCCCGCTCTGGGCGGAGCGGGAGGACGTATCAGACTTTTACTGGCTAAAACCCACCCGTGTTCCTTCAGTTGCCTGTGTGCCAAGGCCACGGTATCCCTTTCGGACAAACCCGCAACCCTGGCAGGCACAAGTCCTAGCGGACGCCGTCAGTGCGCGCTGACATCTCTTTGAGGCGCACGTGGAACTCAACGCGTGCTCGACTCGAGCCTGGTCCTTACCGGACGGCGAGCTAGCCATAGCTCGCTGTCCGCAACCCGGCGCCTACGGTAGCCGGGAATCGGCTATCGATTCCCGCCGCCCAGGGTGTCTCTTGCGGCGACTAGGGGCGTGAGGGCGCACAGACTGCCGCTCCCTCACGCGTTCCGTCTCCTCCTTCGCGAGCATCATTGCTTCGCAGAAGGAGGTGACTGCTTCCCATGAACTCTCGCTCCGGACCATAGCCTGGACCAGGGCCAGACGCGAGAGATCGCCGCCGCCGATCGCCTCCGTGAGGACACGGCGGTGCTCTGCCTAAGCCGGGCAGAGCTCCACCGTATGCTCCACCGTATCCTCCGGGAGATCCACACAATGGTAACACCCGGGCGTTTCCTCCCGCCTAATGCGAATTAGGAACTACCCGAAACAACCGTGCCCGGTGAGGACCTGTGTCAGGCGGAAGGTGAGGACGCCCTTGGCGCCTCTCTAGCCACTCTTCTAAGAGGAGACTTATCGCCACAATTGTGGCGTGCCCAATTATTAAAGCCCTGAGAGGTTGTTAGTGTTTTACCAATAACCCTGTATATATATATTGTCAAAATTTATAAAGATTTTAATTACCCTCTTTGCCTCGTTTGTCTAGTAGTCGCAAGCGCTACTGCTGAGCATAAGGTCCTGAGTTCGATTCCCTGGTCGGGCAAAGTGTTATTGGGTTTTTCCATAATGAATTTGTCAGTAGCTGCCCGGGGTCTGGATTTGTTACCGGTTTATGGTAGTAGACTTTAACTAGCGAAAAGTGGGTGTACCTACTATAAATAAAATAAAATAAAATGCATTTATTTCAAACAAGTTTTTTACACATACACCCATAGTATCAGAAAAATTAATTAAATTAAAAAATGAAATAGATATTAAATTAAATTAAATTATTATTATTATTGTATTATACATTCATTCGTTTTCTTATAACTAACTACTATGGGTACACCTCTGCTTACCCTTAGGGAAACAAGGCGTGATGTACCGTATCATCATTTACAACAGGTTAGATAGAAGTAAAGGGCGAGCCTCTCAAAGAATATCTACATTTATTTTATTTTAGCAAAGGCACCTTTGAAACCCTTTGTAAATATCTATTGGTTGTAAGATGTAGCCAGACATTTAAAAATAGACGCGTTAAAAATAAAATTTTGATATTTAATCTCGTACTTGTAACTTTTTCATTTTATTGGTAGACAGAAAACACAGACCTAATTTTATTTTATTTTTAATCTTTTTGTCTTCTGTGCTAATTTATAGAGCTTGGGATCTCTAAAACACGAATCTGAAATCGTTTTTTTTTCTTTCACGTCAGAGCTTTTCACAACACACATTTATAAAAATCACGTAAAAATTGGGTAATAAGGTAAAAAAAAAATTGCTTATGTAATTAGTTAGTATTTTATTTTATTTATCTATTTGTTTTTGTGAAGATTAACATTTTAATATACTACAAAGACCTGTGGAACCTTTTCTTTTTTTCTGCGAAGCTTTAGTAGAGCGATTTTCTCTCGTGAGTCCGTTTGGATCATCACCAGAGATCGGAATAGGTATAGCTAATTTACCTAAACTTCGAGGAAGGATGTAACATAGAGTGAATAATACCTCCTCTAAAATACTTGCAAGTGTGCAATAAAGAGTATTGCATCTATCTATCTCCATAAAACATCAGCTATTTTAGAAAAAGCCACGCAGGCGAAGCCGCGGGTAGCAGCTAGTTTATAATATTTTCATAATTGGGGCTTCTATGGTTTCCTAAGAACTTTTAATAACATATTTTAACGATATCCATGCTGCCTTTTCTATAGGAGTTAGTTTTCCATCGAATAATTTTCTCTAATTTCTGTCCTAGTGGATTATTTTTACTATATTTTCAGTAATCAGCACAACAAAATCTAGGAGAAACACTATTTGAACTTAAAAAAGGTAGGTATTTCGTTGTTGGTCTGTGTAATTTTAGCCGATTTAAAAATACCTAAGCCTTTTTATTATAGATCTGGGAATAACCAATGACCTTTTCCAAAAGCAGGTCGTTTAGAATATACATCTGTAGGTAGGTAGACATCTGAAAAAATAATATGTAGGTGGATGCCATATAATGAGTCATATTATGATTCGACTTGGAATATTAATTCAATGCCATATTGAAATTAAATTAATTAAGTATAAGACTTGAAAAGCATGGAACTTGCCGTGGAACGAAATTGGATTGATGGTTTGATATTAATTTTGAGTAGCCAGATTTGAGTGTTGTTCTAGAAAGATAAAATTATATTGATTTTAATTCTAAAAGCTTTGGTTATATGGCCTGCGGGCTCTAATACTTCATTGGTTTTCGTTGTGAATGTCCAGCATATTTGTCCAAATCGCTGTAATAGTTTAAACCGAGCATGACACCTGACATCGGATACCTGCCACCTGGAACTGCTTTTGGTACATTAGACAACTAACAATTATTAAGGTACTATCGAGCTAATATTCTCACGATATGAACCTCTTTCATTATTTGAAGGTTCAGACAAATTCGCATTTATAATATTTATTAGAATTTGTATAGTATCGCATTACAATTTACATTATTCTTCGTTGATATGATCGTTTTCTCACGCTTACAGCTGTTTTGTTGCTTAACTAATATTTTGCTGTGAGTTAATTAAAATTTGGGAACTTTTCGTCACTGAAAGAAACTTTTTGCAACAGAGATTTTTTTTTGTCTTTACATACAGTGTGAGTCTTTATAATGTGCACACATCGAAATGAGGGAACCTATGCTTAATTTTCTCTAGGGAAAAAATACAAAAAAAAACCTAAATTTATTTTATAATTTTTTTATGAAATTTTTATTTTTTAATTTTTATTTCAAAATTTCTCAATAAGACGCTCCCTTATTGAGAAATTTTACGATTATTGTAAAAAATGATGAAAAAAAAAAGATTTTTGCTAAAAAGAGATGTTTCTTTTCAATTGAGGCTAGTTTTTTCGCCAATTTTTATTTTATGAGGACGCCTAATTACTTCCAATCATCATGGAGTTTGTTTCATCGTGATAGATCATTTAGTTTAAAAGTTACACCGTTTTCTTTAACCTGGGAACAATATTTTTAAAAATTCCATATAAAATAAAATATAATATTTAGTTTTTTTTTTTTATATGTTTGCCGTAGATAAAATTAAGCATAAATTCCGTCATTTCAATATATACACATTATAAAGACTCACACTGTATATTATTTTTGATACTTACCAAAATACCTACCCTCTGTTGATTGCGCTGTTTATAGAAGTTTCGGTTATCAAGTTAACATTCAATATAACATTCATAGAACTTACTTTATTTGAGAACAACATTTGGCTGCCTTTAAAGCTGGGTACTGACCGGCGTTACGGGGCGTAATGTAACGTGTTACACAGCGAGCATTCGTGCAGTCAGTACGTCGTTTTACGGGGAAACCAGCGAGCAACGAGCCGCTCGTTGCTCGCTTTGAGTGCTCCACCCGGCTGTCGGTTTTATGGCGAATCCTTTGACTGATACGCGGTTCAGTCAGTACGCTGTTTGCAAGTCGTCACGAGCGCACGAGGTGCGTCGCACGTCGCGAGTGATCACACGTCGTTCCTATCGTAATTATTTAATTTAATTCTTAAAACATGGAGTGGAACAAAGAAAAAACTCTGTATTATATAGTATAACAATAATTAAGTAGAATCAAAGATACCAAGACGTTCTCGCTGTCGAAAACGGAGCACAGAGTTTTGACGAGCACGTTACGCCGATTTTAGAACACAGCGTTCATGCTCGATGCGTAACACGCTCGATGCGAATGTTACATTACACCTCGTAACGTTGGTCAGTACCCACCTTTATATCTGCACTGGTTCCAATAATTCCAAAACAGTAAATTGTTTAATCAGCCCAGAAGATCTTTAGCAATGTGGTACACGTTCGAAATTATAACGCTAAACCTCAAGCTTAATTACAATCATACTGAGCTACAGTTTGCAAAATGAAATTGAAATCAATATTACCAACATTCCAAAAGTAATTAGCCCGATAATGTACTGCTAATTGGAAATAAATACGTACGTGTATGAAACGGATGTCTTATATTAGTTATCGATAGTTGATACCAAGACTACGCTATATGTAATTAGATAATTATTGACTGCCTCATTTGTCTAGTGGTCGCAAGCGTAGCTGCCCAACAGACAGGAGTATTAGGTTTTCAAACCATACAACTACTTAAGTATAGCAAAGTACCTGATAAATAACATAGAGAACACCTTTATCAACCACTAACTGTAGGTAAACAACAAACCTTTTTGTCAAGTGTGAAGTTATAAAATAAATTACCTAATAAATTAGCACATTTAGCAAGTGCAGTGAGCCACAATATATCAGACGTAATCAAACCTCGTCTGAGCTGCTCTGATTAACGCATGTTTGTTCTATGGACAGTGGTCGTCCACAATCCACATCATTTGCATATACCTACCACGCCACTCCATTTGTCACCGCCGTGGACGCTGCAACCAGAGTTACTTCGCAATCGCATCATCCTTTTTTAAGTTTATTAGAAGTTGATTTACATATCAGTGACCGGTTTAGCGCGTAATGTAGTATCACTGATCAATCAGCGTTTGACGTGTCGTATAATTATCATCTCTCAGTTTCTTCATAAACGGAGAACTTGTACTGTCGGCGACACAATATTCTATTTTATTTTATTTTATTTTTATTTCTTCAGGATAACAAACAATTGCGCAATAATGCTTAACATTTAGGTACAGATATTTTATAAAACACTTAAGTAATCACGCAACCAGCATCGTTATCCACATACTAATCCAACAGTAAAAATAATTTAAGCAACTTACAAGCAAACTTAGCAAACAATTATTGTCTATCATAGATCAACTATTGTGAAAAACCGTTTGACAAACTAGATGTGCGTATATAACAACTAAAAACTAAAAACTATGCGGAATTTAAAAGGTTTTTTTTATAAATACTATTTTTAAACTGTTACTATTTTTGGTACTGTTTTTATTCTGTTAGTTATTCACGATAACTTTTGAGCTGTAGGACGAAGGAGTCTCTCTCTACTTTAACTTTAACCGATTTCTTTTGACTGATTTTAATGGTCCCTAACTTTAAGCTCGATGATTATTTCTAGATTTAATTCAAATACCCTGTGTTACAATTATAAATTAGCAAGATTCCTAGTTGAACAAAGTTAGGTCGTTCAATTTCAGCGATGAATCGAAATAGTTTGCGTAGCCGTAGCAGTGAGAAGAATGCATGAAGCTGACATAGCCACTTGGTCTATGAGACAGCGATGCGCAATTACATCATAAGCAAAGCACCTGTAACTGCACCCGACTGTACAAATGTTTAAATAAAACGCAAAGCATGTAATAACAACGTCGCACAGCGGGCACATGCAATCAAACGCTTGTCGCGGTTGTATTAATAGTGTCGCAGGACGCTATCTAAGAGTTGCGACAGACGGAGTCGCCGACCACTTCTCCGAGACCTGTGCACCGTATAATTACTGGTACAAAACTTTCATAACTCCCCAAGTCCCGCCAAGCCCAGCCCCGTCAAATAAGAATGAGAGATATTTCAGGCGTTTGTATGCTGTCGCTTAATTACACGGTGCTGTTGTCGCTTTAATAGAATTTAATTGTAGTCCCCGGTTCTAGCTCTTAGCGCTCGGAACTTGTTTCAAGTAAAATTAAACTATTATCAATTCCCTGGGAAGAACGAGATTAATCGCCTTGACTGTATCAGGTGTAACATTTCTGTTTGTTGTGTAACTAATCGTAGAGCCCAAACGTAACGTCGCTTGGGCCCAAGTCTGCTATTTTTATAAATTCGTCACTCCAACACGATCCCAATGTCATTTTGCTAATAGTTCGTAATCTGCTAAATTCATAATGGTCGATCATTTGTCGGCCAATGGTCTCGTAATAGAATTGTATTACAATGGCATTTTGAACATTTATTCATGCCAGATTTCATTTATATATATATTTACTTATTACTTATTAGTGTTATAAGCAATCTGAAGTAGTAGGAAGTTGGAAGTTTAGTAGGAAGTTTCATTTGTCATTATGTACGAGAATACCAATTCTTTCAATGGAGCGTCAGTGGCTGACCATTGGAAAGTCATAATGACGCCATTATATTAGTAGATTACCAAACTTGTCAAAATCAACAATTATGAAATCAATGATAGACCATTCTGACACTATTGTAATAGCAGTCTTGAAGCCCTGTTCAATTGTCATAAGTGACCTTTTCGATATATGCTAACGTAGGCGTTGTGTGTGGAAAATCGTCAAAGACTTTTATCTAAAAAAAAAATTAAGTAGGTGCTCGTATGTGTCAGTACTTATTCTGCCCTTTTCAGACCTTATTTTCAGTGAAAAGGATTAAGTATGCATTTTTCCACTACTTAGAAATCAAAGATCAACAAACACAAATGTGACGACTCAACTCATTCGCCAGATACATTCTTTGATAACGCAACAATCCTGTCTCCCCCCATACATATTATACGTACATTAAGGTATCAATCAATACATTAACTTGCTTGACACACAATCAGGCGCACGATATCCTAGGACCAACCGCGCGGTGCATGTGTACTGCCATTACAAAGATGTAGGCAATTGCTCCGGTCTGATTAAATATCGTTATCGCGTGTATCAAAAGCTACTGCACTTACCTACAGATCAAAAACTGCTGAGTTAGAACATCCATCAATGTGAATAAGTGGAAATAATAAAAGGTATATTTAAGACCGTTGTCACACCAAAAGCTCAGAAGAAGAACTTAGCTTGAGAGTGGAATAGCTTTAGAAAGATGTAAGTAGGGTAATCTGAAACTTTCAACACGTTTCTTGAGAAGCAACAACCAGAGACTAATTTATTGACCAAAATTCCAAACAAGCTGTGTTAAGTATGAAAATTATTATCATTTTAAACTGAAAATCAGAAGCTTTATTTGCCCAAAAATAATAGTTATTTGTGCTACAAGAGAGCAAAGTTGGTTTTTGCTGCGAGTGTTGATATTGAATCCCGAGTAAGCGAAGGATCCTATAATTGAATCACGAGCGTAGCGAGTAATTCTAGGTTAGAATCCTGAACGCAGCGAGGGATTCAAAGACACGAGATGCCAATAACTTTGCTCTCGTGTAACACATATAACTTTTCACCTCAGCAGCGAGAACATACATATATATTACCTACCTAGAGGAAAAAAATACAACATGGTAAAAATTAAACCACATGTATATTTGTAAAACAAACAATATATTAAAGTTAAAAGTATTTTTTTTTTTTACTTTTTGGATTTGTGCCCTACTGACATTAACTTTCAAAAATGCAATAAGTTTGGGATAGGATTCAATGTGCATATGTGTGCTTTTGTCTTAATTGGTTGCCTCGTTTGTGAGAATTCTATGAAGTCTTGTACGATAACAGTATTCTCCAAAAAAGTGTTTGCACGCTTTGTAAGACACTATTGCTTAATATCATTAGTTTTTAGATATTTTTCCCGAGACTTTTCATGCAGGAAACTTAATTCTGCATTTTCTTAATGCTGTTTCAATTCTTCCGGTGTTAAATAGCAGACTTCGTCACTGAACTCACTCATATTTATTTTTTAATTTTTATAGTACCCAACGTGTATCGAATTTGTAGCTATCGTAGCAAGAAAAACAATAAAAATGTGAATCCCGTTATTTTTTAATGATGCGTTCTGAAACTGCAACCGCGGTTACAATATTGAAGATTGTTAAAACTATAAATAATTATGTCAATACATGATCAAAAAATTTCTTCAACATTTTCTTTATTCGATTATAAAAATAAAAAAATCAAATACCTTATCAGATGATTTGTAATTTTACGGTTATCGGTATCCGAACGTTTCATTGTTTGTTTCCTTTTTGGGCCTACTAGGCATCAAATTTGAAAATCGATTCGAATTTACTTGTATCTATCTCTCGCTTTTTTTCGTATCGAAGTGAAAGTGACAGAACAAAGTGTAGTTCAAATCTTTGGAATTTTGTGAGTAGACACTGTTTCAGGCATTAAAAAAAAAAAGTTACCTACTTTGTCTCACGCTCGCAGCAAAATCTAATTTGATTCACTGTCTTTAGGCAGCAAAATCTACTTGTTTGAGGTGCTGAGGTGAAAATAAACTTTTCCATAGATTTTACAACCGTTTCTTTCAGTTCGAATTATTCCTTTCACCCTTAGGAGCACCTGCCTCCCAGTTGCGAACTGCAGTAGCCTGTTTGGAAAGCTCTCAATCGACTGCGACCTCAAGTAGGCCGCTGCAAACATAACCTGGCGAAGTAGGTCATAGTCGATTCATCTAACACTCAATGCGAGTGTTGTGCTTCTGAACAGACTATGTCCCATATGCTGGAGTGTCCCAATTGTCCGTTCACCTGCACCCTTGACGATTTGAACAATGCCTCTAACACCGCAATAAATGTGGCCACCTACTGGGCCCAAACAGTATAGATGTAGGTACCGTCGAAATGAAAAGAAGAAGAAGACCCTTAGTCATTATTTGTTTCTTTGCGTGTGAGTTTTAAATTGAGAGCTTGTAGCTAAGTATCGAAAGTTGCGTAGCTATCAGTGCAGCAGCAGCACTCCGGCGCAGTAAGTCCGCGCTCGTTCCGTTAATGCAGCACACAAGCCGAGCTTGTTACGAGCATTGTACTGCGGTGGCGGCGCGCTCGATGATACATTATTTTTATAACAATAAATCGTTGTAAGTAAAGCACCGCTGTCTGCTGGGTGGTCTCCGTGCTTCAGTGTCTCAGCGGTCTGCCCGGCTGCCCCTAGTCGCCGCACGCTCGCTCATCATGCCTTGCGACTCTGACTTAAGACTACTCTACACATTTTACAACACGATAACAACCATTAATCTCTTTACGAACATCTGTCCATCCGTTTAATTATTTTTTCATTACAATCATTGAGAAATATCAACAGATTTTACGACTGGGAACGAAAACTTTTTTTTTTACAACACCCTATCATTACCAGATAACAGATGAAAAAAGGCGATGGCTTTTCAATAGTTAATTTATTAGTTAACGAACGACCAGATACAATCTATTCGTTGCATACATAAAGATAAATGCTATGAGACACGTTATAAGACTGTGGCCACTGCACTGGCCGAAGCTGTGATAGCGATCGTAAAAATTAATAGTCCTTGACACGCGGCGTTCAATTTGCTTTTTAATTAGTAGCGCGGCAGTGATATCGTACGTTACCGGAGATAGTGGAGATAACCGCTATGGGGAATCAATAACGATCTCCACCGATACCTACTATATATCTCAACTAACTGCATTTTAAATAACGCGATTAACTTTACATTTACATTTTTAAGTTAAGTGTTAAAATAATACCAATGAATATTTATATTTCTCTATGCATCTGACCTCAGCTCTCTTTTTATTTTATTGAAATTGGGATCCATATTTTACTTCAGCTACAAGTTGCACCATTAGCTTTTGGAAGAGATCCAAAATAAAGGAAACTGCAAATTATCAATATTACAGTTTTCTTAGGTAAGTATATAATTCAAAAGATAGCTTAAGATAAGACAAGGCCAACATTGTATTGTTCAGTGACTAATAAATTCTGTCTTTCTTAATTACATTTTCGACAAACACAAAAACAATAAACATCTACTATGAAATACTGATTAATACCGTGCCAAGTTGTTCAAAGGATTCCAAGGAGGCTTGAAAATATAAACAGAAGTCTATCGCTGTAAACAAATTGGTTTAATAGTATCTATTTAGTTATGCGCATATTAACTGTAGGGAGAATTGAATCGCGTTGGTTAATAGCTCACGACATGGGACCGACGTGTACCATATATTTAGTTTTGTACTAATATCTAAATTCATTTAAATTGGCTTATTACAAAACCTTTCTTCTCACGCCTCCATGTTAGGTGTTGGTTAATAATTTACTATTTATATAGTTGAATATGATTACTATTCTCATGAATTGTATAATGTAATGTAATTAATTTTCAATTTACCAAGTCGGCTTTGTCATTTGCCTTAAGTCCATCGTTTTGTCATATATTATGTCCATGTCATACGGAATGAAAGAACGATTACAGCACACTTCCGTGCTAGGATGTAATCGCAACCGTAGCATTACGTAAATACTATGAAACTTCAGTTGAAAGGCAGTTATTAATTATAATTGTATGTGTACAAGCCCGAAGAAGATTCTACCAGATAACTTTACATATAGTTACAAGTAATTAACAATAATATATTTCTTTCAGCCTTTCAGGGTCATGACCCAAAAAATGTTGTGCTCAACTGATTCCTATTCAACAATTCGGAATTGACATTATCGTTCGACACTATTTTAGACACTAAAATAGACGTAGAAGTGGAAATCCAATTTTCGATGTCTTATTTTATACTAGCTTTTGCCCGCGGCTCCGCCTGCGTGGATGTCGGTTATCGCGTAAAAAAGTAACCTATGTCCTTCTCCATATCCCAGGCTATATCTCTGCCAAATTGTTTCCAAATTACCATAGTCAAATATGACAAGTCAATTATAGCACCTTAATTACCAATATACTAAAACAAGAACCATCCGTAAAAAGCTCAAAACCACAAATTGGTTACAAATAAGAAGAGCTCAGCATTCAATTGAGTACAGAACACCATAACAAACATACGATTATGAGAAATTATCTGAATTGCCGTTACGTTCTCTTAATCATACGTCGGATTTAGTCAATTTAGCTCTAATGATAGTGTTGTGTACGTTAAGCTCGTTTGATTAATTGTATAGGACTCTAATTTTAAGGAATATGATTCATGTGTATGTGTTTGATACGCCTGTGTGTGTCTCGTATTCATGGGTAACAAGAGTCGAGCAACAGTCGCTAAAGAACAAATGTTGCTAGCAACAGTGCCGCTGACAGCAACGTTAATTCCAATATTTCCTATCCACTCGGCGAGATGAGAGCAGTAGCAGCCCAGTGGTAATGGCCTACCTACTACATGTTAAATTAAATTGTGTTGTACGCTACACTACCCTACATACCTACCTACCTACCCTACCTACCTACCTACAACTTAAAAAAAATTAGATAATAGCCGATTCTCAGACCTACTGAATATGCATATAAAATTTCAAAAACATCGGTCATGCCGTTTCGGAGGAGTATGGTAACTAACATTGTGACACTAGAATTCTATATATATAAGATATTATTACAAACAGTTTGTTGTTTTCTTGTATTTCGATACATAACCATCTTGCATCTAGGTTTTTGTTCCTTTACAACCAGAGGGACAAAATCTTTTATGTAACAGTGGCAGTGGCAGTTCAGTGTAACTTACGAGTTAGGTATAAGTCGTAGGTTTGAACCCAAATAGACGCTTTACTTTGTGTAAATTATTTCATCACGACTGCCTCCAAAACGGTGAAGAAAAACATCGTGAGGAAACCAGCATGTCCTAGAACCAAAAATTTGAGGACATGTGACATCTACCAACCCGCTCTGGGCCTTCGTGGTGGATTCCGGCCCACTCCCTCTCACCGAGAGGAGGCCAGTGTCCCAGCAGTAGGAACATTATACACTTGGAAAGGTTATGTTAAGATGTGGCCCATCGTAAATCGTAACTATCACACTAATAAAATGTTTATCAACATCCTAAGTCCCGTATTACAGAACGCCACTCAATACTCAAGTATTACTTAAAACTAGTTTCAACCAGTCAAATGGCTTGCATCTAGTTTTAAGTAATACTTGAGTATTGAGTGACGTTCTGTAATACGGGCCTAAAACACCCGTCTATACAAGTGAACATTATTGCCAAGAATAATGTATGCAACAAGTACCCGCAACGGTCATACATAGATAATATTATAGATATTACTAGCTGACCCGACAGACTTTGTTCTGTCAAAAGCTATATGAAAAATAAATGTTGGCCGATTTTCAGACCTACTCAATATGCTCACAAAATTTCATGAGAATCGGTCAAGCCGTTTCGGAGGAGTACGGGAACGAACATTGTGACACGAGAATTTTATATATAAGATGTTCCTTAGGCTATGTTGTATTGTTATTGTTGTTTATAATTTGTTTATGTTTGTATGTATGTTTGTGTCTTAATTAATTTAATTAACATAGTTTAAGTAATACTAAGAAATTATGGGTACTATGCTTGAATTAAAGATGAATAAATAAATAAAACGCTTTTAAAGCATATCTAGATGAACGGTAGCTATGGGAGAGCTGTAGCAACTCGAATATTTCCATTGTACAGCGAATGCAAAATGTGATTCTGAGAACTATATACAATGGGCCTTGATTCATTACAAATACTGAAATACACAACCAACTTCAGATGAACTCGGTAAAATAGAAAATCTTGGCCATAACCAAAACATCCAAATGAACTGGCCGCTGGACTGACAACACGCACATGTCTACCAAAAACGTCTCAAAAGAAAAGACATTCTGTCTATACCCTCTTGAGTAGCATAAATACATGCTACACCTATGAGGAGTTGCTCTCGCTGGAGAGCACACTCCATCTGCCAAATGTCTCTTACCACATCTGATTAAAGTACTCAAGACTGATTGCAGATACAAAATGAAACAAAAAAAATAAAATACCCGCAACACAACATGTTGCTGCAGCAATATTGGGCAACTTTTGTTTCCCATGAATGCTAACTCGAAGGAAAAATGAGCGACGTGTGTGTGAGTATATGTTTATATGTGTGCGTGTGTATTGAGCTGCGCACGCGCGCACCGCACGGAAGCGCTATCGGTCGTCCATCGACGCGTGATTTACGACACGCCATCTCACTACACACTTTTACGTTTCCATAAAATAAGAAAAGAAATCCGAATATTACTGCCTACTGAGTTTTGAGAGGCTATTGCCGACTTGGCGTAGTGATACTTAGTTGATCAACTATTACTATTTCTTTTAGTAGGCAATACATAAAAACTTAAGCTACCTAACGCTAGGAAACATAAGGAAAAATAAGCTCCGTTCTGGAAATTAGGAGTTATTCTAAATAGATTCAGTAAAATATAGGTTTTACGAAACGATTAGACTGGCAGGAAATGCAGGGTCCGCATCCAGTCTAACCGTTTCGTAACATAGTTGGGAAAAGGCTGGCTGGACAGATTGATTATTAGGTTTTACGTAACCGGAAGGTCATTTTCAACATGGAAAACATTTCAACATGAAAAACAATTCAACAGTAGGAAAACACCGTAATGACACTACGCGCTAAGCTGCACAACGTGAGCCAACAATTTTTTTTTTATTCGTATGTTTGCCCAGATACTTCGTCAAAATAATAATTAACACAGAAGTATTTACTAAAGATGTGTGACGATTATTTAATTTCGTCTAAAAAAGATGACAATTTTAATTACTTTTGAAGAAACAATTTACTCATCGTTTAGTTTTCTATCTATGATTAATGTGATTTGTTTATTTGGGTTACATTTGCCTACGCATTTCTCTTCGTCAGTTTTATATTTTTAACTACCGCGCTACATAACAATGAGCGATTTCAGTCCATCCGCAAATGTACGAAGAATCACGAGTAAACAATGTTTTTTTCATGTTCCTCTATTCTATTTTCATACAATTGTACACTGAATGAGCTGACGTCAAACGGTCTATTAAGATTCTTGCTAAAAACAAAGGTACAGAGCCATGGCACCTACCTAAGTGCTACACTGTCAAAGTAAGAGGAAACTTTATTATTTATCTATAGTACGTCCTGCCACTCGCTACCATCGAATAATGATATATCCGAGCACAATAAACTAGATTTCGCTATCTATGTTAATGGTAGAGAATCAATTTGTCATTGTTTATCATTATCCACCGAGATAATGATATCCGCTCTGATTTCGCTGCTATAAATCACAATAAGATTAGCTCCGGTTAAACTCGAAAATCACCCAGGAAACATTTTAAAGTAAAATCATAATTCATTAGTCGGTCATTGAGCGTGCGTACGAGCAGACGAGGAGACGAGGAGACGGAGCGGCAGCCATTATACGGGATGACGGCGCGCGTGCCGTACCATGGCCGCCGCCGACGGGTCCGCCCTGCCTCCTGCGCCACTCCCGCGCTGCGACCCAAAGGGTTCCCTGCCCAAACTCCACGGGTCAAACTTAAGTGGTAACGCCAAGCCAGCCGTCGCCTTTAAATAGGAAACGACACGTTTATCCAATTAGAAATTCACCATATCTTTGTGATAGTTGAAGAGGAAATTTGAGCAATCAACTTGCAGAGCGCCTCGGCGCGGCGTTCCTATCACAGTTTATTCAATTGAGCTCGTAATGAAGTTATGTGAGCTATGAACAGTATGAAATAAGCGCTCCGCGTCTACACTGACCGAATATTTGTCTGATGATTCGAAAAAAGTTAATGGTTTAAATTCATTAGATACAAACATTATTAAAATTCATATGACTGTTACAACTTATTTATTCACGAACAGAAACGCCCAAGCCGCAGGGAAACATGCCAATTAAACTAGAATACACGAAATTGTTTAACCGAAGTGAAACGCTTGTATCGATGTCAATTCTTGCATTTATGGCGCCAATTCTCAATTTAACTCTAACCTTTAAGATTAAAAGATATGCAAAAGTAGTGCCGCTGTCCAAAGACTTATAGTCTGGTAATAAGATAAGTATGACCTCAATACGGATTCCAGAACGAACTGGCCAGTGTGAAATATAGCTAGCATTCTAAATAACGTAAAATATATAACCAGGCGGAGTGCACAAAAGCGTGAACTGGGAACAAGTTGTTATTACAAGGTGTTGAACCTGGTTTTCTGATTTATTGTTGAATGGTATTAGCAATGATCAATGTTGTTTTGAGGTGTCTCTCTGCTGCAAGCGTTTTATCTACGTTAATTACGAAATATTCTAAGATAAATCTCATTCATTCAGGAACTAAACGTGACATGGAATCCATTTATTTTGTCGTTTGATCATAAAATTAATGCCAGTAAATTGACTCGGCATATATCTTAAACGTGGATTGACCTCAAAAGAAAATATGTACAATACAAGCGGCGTCGTTAATTCCATTATTAACGTTAACGTTCTGTCGGTGACGCGGACGTGCCGATGTTTGTATAATTTTGCGCTTTTGAGTCGTGTGTGAATAGCCCTCATTGATGTTGTGTCCGATGCGTTAGCCTATGCACACATGAATGAGGAAGTGTTGGAGTGTATCTCGGCCGTTGTTTAAGTGGTGTTAGAAGGCAGAGCAGGCGCGTGTCGTGTGCCGCGCGCGTGGCCGGTGCACCCGCGCCGCACTCGGCCCAGCGACGCCGATTGATACACCGAGTTAGCCGACCTCACTCACCGGCCACCGCACTGACCTCATTCATAAATCGTCATTTAAACTTATATTCAAAGAGCAAGGGTCCCCGTTCACTATAGATTCTGCCATATCTTGAATTACGGTGTCTCCTGATGATTTGTACAGTTTAAAATGATGACTGATTTATGGGGGAGCAGAGAAAATATTTTGGAGATAAAGTTATAAAAGATTGTAGTAATATCTATGATATTTTATATAAATAGGGTTTAATGACACTGGAAATGTCTTAACAAACGTTAAACCTATGCTAGATGTAGCCTTACGCGGTTAGTATGATGAACAACAGAAATCTGGAAGAACAAATCATCATAAGATATGATAAGTACCATGAAGTACATTAGCAGAAGTAGACAATTGTCTGAAGGAATGTGGTTACATAATGAGGAAATCTAAGTGGACAATAAAAGTGGTGTGTGACGCGTTGTGACAATCGCGTGGCTTAGTTGTGCGCTCCATCATGCAGCAACCACTCCAAATTAATATATCCTGGCTCGCGCCGTGATTCCTAATATTATATTTAGACGTGACACGCGCTCGTTTGTATCAATTGCTCCCGTCTGCTTCACTGATATACGGTCGACGCTACTTTAGAACAATGATGGCATAAATTGCGCTATTACGCGCTTTAGCACTGCCCCGCGACCCTGCGCGACTTCTGACTCTCTAATTGACAAATTAGCCTGCACTGATACGCTTGCATGCACAATCGACGATACAATCACTGACAGCCACGTTACTTGTTACCTACGAACAACAAATTGTGCCTGACTACGCTCAATCACCGCAAAGCCGAACTAATTTAATATAACCACAAGTTGTCAAACTGAATGGGAAGGCAACTCGATAAATGAGCACACAAACGATTCCCATGTCGAGGACAAGCGATTACAATGCTCATTAATAACTTCTTGTGCGGCGCCGCTAACTTCACCAAAACAAATCAGTCTAATGAGTGGATCCCATGAAAGCCTTTTAATTTCCCATTTGGTGCGGCCACCTCTGATATCGACTGACTGTTATTAATATAGGGCCAGAGCCGGTCGCCGGTGGCGGCCATGGCGGGCACGGCGGCGCTCCCGACAACCTCGATTACGTGCAGCCGTACGGAGGTATCGCAGACGCTCTCTGCGACTTATCTCTCACTATTAATTATGCTCAGATATTCACCGGACAAGTTTTAATGCAACTGCTTCATTTGTTGCACTAAGAGTGCTATATCGGAGACGTTATAGATGCGATAACTTTGTAGCGCTGCGGCCGTCGAGCGCGGGGCACGACGTCGCGCTTTGACAAGTAATTTATAACCTATCAAGTTATTCGTGTAGATGACTGATAGCTTCGGAGCTGGCGTAAAATGCGGTCTTTACACTTAGCACAGATAGTCATCTAGGTTTAAATCAGTTATTTTGTAAGCGCTGGTGCACAGTGGCGGCTCCGCGGTACCCGGCTGATGCAATTACTGTTTCTATTCATAAAAGAATTGGAATCAGATCAGGCGCAGCCGCGGGCTGTACCAGCAAGTGGTTAATAACACCCCACTAAGAATATTGACTGCTGTTGCAAATTGAACTAAACTAGTATCGTGCTCTGTTTAAATCGCTATTTATTTCATATTATTTATCGTTGTCCGATAGATACGTACACTTAATGTAAGGCTTTCAATGCCGTGATGTAGAGCGTCGTAAAAATATACGTAATTTACAAAGATGGGCCTAGTGTTTTATTTTGCTGGAAGATGGACATGCTGACCGTTATGTCTGCCATCATAATTCACGTAAATCATATTCAGCCGGTAAACCAGTCCGGTAAAAAGAAAATATCCGTTTGAGACGGCCGCGGCGCCCGATAACTGCCACTTTACAGGCACGTTAACTTATATCGTATCAGATATTTCTACATTTATAGACTACGTTTATCATAACCAGAAAAATATTAACTCTCGCTGTCAGTAAATAAAAAGATCGTTATTATTTCATTAAAAGATAACAAATAGCAAGATTTCTTACGTTAAACAACAACTACGGTCGAAACTCTATCTCAGCTATGATTTATTGTTTAACATCAAGATAATATTTTAAGCTGGCAATATACAAAACATGAAACCGGCTAAAGTAGCTGACTTAATTATTCCGTCATTCAGGAGAATTAAAATCAAATTGAATCGAATTTATTGACAGTTAAGATATGTATTATTATTCCATTGCGTTGTTTTGTACTCGAAATTATCGTCGACCTGGAATTTGAGAACCGAAACTATTATTGATTTAAATCAAAATCACATTACTCAAATCAAAAGCCAGGCTGATGGATACTTCACGAGCTCAACATTCAGAGTACTTATGATATACGATCGAGTTGGCACCTCTTAAGCACAGCTGAGGTATTTCGTAAAGGACGCAATTTTTTTATTATTGTTTTATTAAAAAGAACCAGATTCTTAATAATTAATTCAAATCTAGCCTATAAGATTAATAAGCAATTTTGATCTAACTTAATTTAACATGATAATTCTATTAAAACTTAAGGTCTCTGCACACAGCGGGCGCGGCGCGGCGTGTCAGGACGGCGACGCGACGGTGAGCAGTTGTAATGACATAGATATTACGGACGACGCCACACAGAGCTGTCCCGCTCGGCGTGACGGTAACCGTGGCTCTGTGTGGCGTCGTCCGTAATATCTAGTACATTACAACCGCTCAGCGTCGCGTCGCCGCCGTCCCGTCCCGCCACGCCGCGCCCGCTGTGTGCAGATCCCTTTAGATTAGTGTTGATTGTACTTTACACAAATCCGTTGCACTTTCTTAAAGTCTGATATTTTAATATAGACACTTTGTTCATGTGTTATATTTATGTTAGGTTAGGTAATGAAGAAGAATTAATGAAAATAAAAATGAAGGACGCAATGAAAAATTATAAACATTGGTTGAAACTGGTGGACATTAGTTATTCCGTCACACCGATGATATCGCAGCATTAAGTGCGGATGGTCAGCAGTGACCAGGTGTCACTTATCTGTGCAGTGACGGACGCACTGTTGAAACTAGAGAAGAAATGAGGAATCTCTCCAACGCGCGTCCGTTGCCGTAACTCAGCAAGATAACTCGCTGTCCGGTAAAACTGTTAACGACAAATAACGCAGATAACGTAACGGGCGCCTAAACGACCCTATCTACCGTTTCGATAATATTTAATAATTATTTACATATATTTATCAGATGGATAGAACGCGTGCGACGGCTGTCTCGTCGCCGCGGCCCGCGATACTTCTCAAAGTGATTTATTTTGGCATTCGGTTACGACAACTACAAAATTGATATGGAAATTATGAAATATGCTAATAAAATACATATCGTAGCAGTGAAATACAAGAACTATAAACCAATCAAAAACCTAATGAATTTGGTTTGTTTGCATAGATAATTGCTATGGCTAGGGGAAACTGTTGGTTTTTAACAGCTAGTTGTATATTGACGATCGATATTGACCAGAAGAAAACAATCGATTAATAGAATTCAACACTTTTTTATTTATGCTGAAGAAAACACGAAACCATTTAAACTGGAGCAGACCATACTCTGAAAGATATTTTACTAGAGATGATATATACATTTGTCTAATAATAATACTAAATGCTTCTTTTTTTTATTTTTTATTTTGTGGCGGTATCAACAACGCCACATGCGAACTACGCATCAAAGACCTGACGTCACAAATCCTGCATCGCGCTATCAGAGTTTACCGCGCGACTAGCATATAACAACATCCCGATATCAACCGTCGCCGCGTCGGGCAGTTGCCCACCAGACACAACACCCGTCTGGTCGGAGGATCCTCCCTTTACTATAGAGTATGAGTGAACTTTACACCCTGTTTCTCATACCTCTAAAATTTAACCATTTATGTCATCATCATCATTACAGCCGAAAGACGTCCACTGCTGGACATAGGCCTCCCCCAATTGCCATAATCGCCACGCTTGGCAGGCGAGTTGGCGATCGCAGTATGGTGTTAAAAATGCATAAAGAACGCTGCTGCCCATTCTCTAGAAAGTCCTTAGTCGCCCTTTACGATACCCACGGGAAGAAATGGGATGGTGCTATTCTTTACGTCCGGCGCCACACGGAACAATTTATATACACACATATAAATAGACAAGAAGAAAGCAACAGAAAAATACGTACAAAGGTGATGCTTATTTCTAATGAAATCTCTTCCAGCATACTTACGATAGGAAAGTAGTTATAGAAATGTAGACAATGATGATGTGATGTGTTTTTGTATTGTTAGGATTCTAAATTAGAGCATCTGTGGGCTGGTTTCAGCAACCAGAATATAACTAAATTCTCGGTGTCTCATACGTAACAACTGATAATCCCTAAATCTTGTCTTTCAATTCCAATATATTTCTAGACAGCGTAGGTGAAGTAATGCTTTGAATATATAAAATAGAAGCATTTTTTTAAAACAAACTTTTAATGATCTAAAAGTACTAAATAAAACTTACGCAAACGTAGAACTTTAATATTTTCTTAAAAGCTTTAGGCGTGAATGTCCTTCTTACACCTAAAGATAAGCCTCAAGCTTTTAATAAAATATTAAAGTTCTATATTTACGTAAGTTTTATTTAGCACTTTTTAGTTCATTAAAAGCTTGTTATTAGAAAGTTTTTTACTTTTATTTTATTTTGTACTTTACTTTAGCGTTAGAATATGTTTAAATATCTGTTTAATCACCTTCACTTGTAAGGTACTTGTCAAGACAAATCCAACGGGCCCAACACTACAGGGCAATCTTGTAAGGTTGAGGAGTTCCTGTGGCCACCTTCCACCTCTATAATATCATGATGATGATGATGATGGTGATGATATTAATTATATTATTATGATAGCCTAAGGTGTACTTTAGACTACAGTTTATGTCCCGACAAAAATTAACGAGACCAAACACATCAGGGCTACCTAGTTACGGGAATGGCCAAGCGTTCCCGGCAATTCCCAAAGTCCCCCAACCTGGGGGGCATGCGGGGCCCGCCAGTTAGGCGTGCATTCGCCGGGAGGGTTGTGGACGTAAAGGCTGAGCCGGATTCCCATGACCCTCCTATCAAGGCGATGAGGGAACACCGGTGAGTTTTATGGGTATACTTAATGGGTATACTGCCATTTTGGCAGGGAGTCCCACATACCCCGTCTCGTCCCCCGACGAGCGGGCATGCGTAATGCATCTCTCAACGACAAAAAAAAAACATGGTGGCATGGAAAAAGTGACTGTCGCAGCCCAGCGCAGGGCACGCCACGATAGCGGTGGTAAGACCCCTCTTTGAGGAGTGGCTGGAGAGGTTACTAACTATAATAGAAATCATATTAGACTAAAATCTGCCTAGCCTTTTCCCAACTATGTTGGGGTCGGCTTCCAGTCTAACCGGATGCAGCTGAATACCAGTATTTTACATGGAGCGACTGCTTATCTGACCTCCACAACCCAGTAACTGGGTAACACGATATCTCTTGGAAAGACTGGTTGTCAGACTTTTTGGGCTTCTGACGACCCGTAATGACTGTCAAAGATCCACGAATGACAGCCGGGACCAACGACTTAACGTGCTTTCCGAGGCACGGCGGAGTCTCAGTATGTAAAGATGGTCACCCATCCACGGACCAACCCCGGCAAGCGTAGCTTAACCTGACGGATTGACCCGTGCAGCTGTTATTACTTAGCCACGAGTTCCTCAAATCATATTAGACTAAATAAGTTTTATGTCTTTTGAGTGGTATACCTACTGGTAACTCTCAAAAAAGATTTTTTTTCCCGTTTTCAACATTTTTCATTTATGCTCCGCTCCTATTGGTCGTAGCGTGATGTTATATAGCCTATAATATTCCTCGATAAATGGACTATCTAACACAAAAAGAATTTTTCAATTCCAACCGGTAGTTCCTGAGATTAGTGCGTTCAAACAAACAAAAAAACAAACCAACTCTTCAGTTTTATAATATTAGTTTAGATAGATTACTTACCCCTTAATTTTTATTATGTATTCAGAGCATATGTACTCGATAATGTGTAAGCTGTGGTTACCTGTAATTGAGTGTGCATTACAGGATAACTATACTCCATTTATTATAACATTAGACAAATAACTGTTCTCACTCTTTCGTTATTTCGATGAAAACGTTTAATAAACTCCGTTATTTTACGATAAATACAAAGCACTGTAATCTATTTACCATTTACATTAAAAAAATAACTCTAAAGTGCAGTAATTTCAACAATATTACACAATAACTGTCGTTATTTAGCCGTTATTTGTCTAATGCTATAGTAAATGGAGTATACGTATTTTATCTATAGTTATTATTATTATTTTAAAAGATAGTTGTAGTGAATCTCGTTGGTAATCCTAACTTAATATTATAAATGCGAAAGTAAGTTTTTTTGTTACCTTTTCACGCCTAAACCACTAAACCGATCATCCTGAAATTTTGCATATACGTTGTCAGGTGTACAGAAACGGCACAGGGTACCTTTCATCCCGAAAAAAAGTTCCCGAGGAACACAACAATAACGTTCTTATGATGATAGATAGCGCGACGTGTCTTTCGAATCATGATTGAATTATATTATTACATAAACTTTAGTACCTAGTATGTTAAGAGTTTTTTTACAAAGCAAGCAGAGTACAGCCCGAATTGATTGTCAAATTCTAAATTAACGCGAGCGAAGCCACGGGCAAAAGCTAGTCCTTCAATAAATAAATCTGACCGTGAAAACGTATACGTGAAGTGAGCTTGAAGTTGAAAAACATTGAAAATTGAAAAATTATTTATTATTTTACCAAATTAACCTTAACAACTAGTGATTGGAGCCTCCTTATAAGCGGATAAACCAGTAGTGCTATTCTGTCAAAATGTCACGGTGAAAACAGGTGAAGTGAGTTTGAAGTGAGCTGTAATTACACCTGATGCTTGGGATCGACACTATTGACAGCTCACTCCACGCTCACTTCACCTAAGTTATCACGGTGAGATGTACACAGATTACCACTGCTGCAGTGCTATTCTGTACGAGTAGAAATCTCACCGTGAAAACCTAGGTGAAGTGAGTTTGAATTAATGAGCTGTCAATAGTGTCAATTCCTAGTCTCAGATGGAATGACAGTTCACTTTGAGATCACTTCACCTAAGTTTTCACGGTGAGATTTTTACAGAATCGACCGGCTCCTGTTGCAACGGATTGGTTATTTTTAACGGTGTCCAACTTGGTGTACTGATAATTAGATAGCATTGTATAGAAAACAGAGAAACATCCGGCTTTGCCTGGACAAGGCGGTATCTTGTTTCATTAGTGACGTACCAATACTTAACTTAATAAGTATCAAAACATTATTGATTAAGGCGAACACGCCTCAAAGGCGACGTTGTAATTTCTCAGCGCATAATAATATTGTACTTTGAAACTCAGGCCAATCAATAAAATGCTATCAGTATGAATAAACGAAGAGCCCACTACTTCTTTATTATTTTAATCTCTGGTAACGTGTTGTTTGACTGGCGTTAGTTATGGATATGTATGTTTGATAAATACATATATTTTACGTAATCACAAAGATATAAAGAAAAATGTGTCTGTTAATACAACTTGATAGGTATCATATTTTACTTTATTACTTGTTGACTCTTTCATGTCTCTTCAACAACAAAGGCTGATAAAAATGCACAGCTAGGCATAAGTTCTCAAATGATAAGGCGGTAGGTAGTATTACGAACGTAGCAAAAATAAAATGTTATGTTCATCATCATCATCATCATCAGCCTATAGCGTCCACTGCTGGACATAGGCCTCTCCAATTGCACGCCATTCAGCTCGATTTTCGACAACTCTCATCCAGCTTACGTTTGCCGATTCGCGGTCTCCACCCAAGAAAACGTCTACCCCAACGGTCATCGGTTCTACGGCTAATATAGCCGGCCCATTGCCACTTCAGCTTGCTTATTCTTTGAGCTATGTCGACAACTTTGGTTCTCTGCCGAATCACCTCGTTCCGGATTCGATCTCTCAGGGAAACTCCAAGCATAGCGCGTTCCATAGCTCGCTGAGCGACCTTGAATTTATGGACCAGCCGTACCGTGAGTGTCCACGTTTCGGCTCCGTAAGTCATAACAGGCAGGACGCACTGATTGAAGACCTTGGTCTTTAGGCTCTGTGGAATACGCGACGAGAAAACTCGACGAAGCTTCCTAAATGCTGCCCAGCTCAGCTGAATTCTTCTGTTAGCCTCGCTCTCAAAGTTGCTCTTACCAAACTGCAGAGTTTGCCCGAATATTATATTACCAACAAAAAAATCTTATAATATAGGATTCATCATCATCATCATCATTTCAGCCGAAAGACTTACACTGCTGGACATAGGCCTTCCCCAAGCACAGCCACTTCGACCGGTTCTGTGCTTCTCGCATCCAGTGGATTTCTGCGGCCTTCACAAGGTCATCAGTCCACCTTGTGGTAGGCCTTCGAACGCTACGTGTTCCGATACGCGGTCGCCACTCCAGAACCTAGCGACCCCATCGGCCATCTGTTCTGCGAGCAATGTGCCTTGCCCACCGCCACTTAAGTTTGGCAATATTTCGGGCTATTTCGGTTACCTTGGTTCTCATATCTCTTCATTTCTGATTCGATCACGTAGGGAAACTACAAGCATAGCCCTCTCCATTGCCCTTTGGGTGACTTTTAGCTTTATAATAAAGCCCATTATGAGCCACCACGTTTCAGTGCCATAGGTCATCACTGGCAACACGCACTGGTAAAATAATTTCGTCTTGAGACACTGTGGTATTACAATATAGGATTCATCATTCATCATCATTTGAGCCGAAAGACGTCCACTGCTGGACTGGGGGGGATTTGCCATAATCGCCACGCTTGGCAGGCGGGTTGGCGATCGCAGTATGGCGTTAAAAATGCATAGAGAACGCTGCTGCCCATTCTTTGATAAGTCCCTCAGTCGCCTTTTACGACACCCACGGGAGGAAATGGGGTGGTGCTATTCTTTACGTCCGGCACCACACGCAACAATATACAAAAATATAGGATTACGAGTACAATTACAAAATAAGACAAATATTTGGTCAGCCCAGCAGACTTTTCCAAAGAACTGGCCCTTAACAACTATAATGGCTGTCACAAAAATTAGGCAATATGAAACTCAATACTCCGTTTATGATTGACCTTATCAAGACACGACGTCCCTGTTCCTCTACCTTATTACATCGGGCCACTTAATAGCTGTGCTTTCTAATTCGTAATAATATATTTTATAATTTATTGAGAACGACATTTTTGATCCGACATAAAGTTGGAATGAATCGTAATATTTATTGGTGTCGATACTTGTAATGACACTTATGGTGTTATGCATTAATCTGTTAGTCCATTTCATGTAAGTTACGACCTTTTTCTGATTGGCAGGTCGAAGTTGAAAGCAATAACTAATATCTACTGAAATATGTAACGATACACTGTTTGATAGAACGGATAAAATTAGCTAACCCCGAAATACATCAATCATCGGTTATACATATCCAGATTGTTACAAGACCCATCACATAGCCATTATCTACACATACACATCAAACTAAGTAACATTGAGCAAAAATTATTGCTGGAAAATTACTATATCTTTGCTGTGAAAAATCGCTTTTACGGAAGCGCACAATGTACCGCACGCAAAACATTGTGCTGAATTGCTGATGGGTGCATGAAACTGTACAAGAGTTGTGGGGGGAAAAAGATAAGTTATAACTTAAAATTTTTAAGTCTGTAAAGTTAAGTTATAACATAACATTTAAAACTTGTTTTCGTGAAAACAAATAAAAAAAGTTGTAACTCTGAACTTCAATATCACCGTACCCAGAAGGTTCCCAATATGGTCCAGTACAAAAAAAATCACAATGATGACGGGGTGTATGTATATGTGACTCTCGGCTTCGTTAAGCGTCTTTTAACACCCGATATATTCTGTTAAGTGTGTGGTGGAAAATATACAATAGGTCATTAGAAAAATACTTTATTACATCGTATTAAATATTAAATACAAAGATTAACGGCAATGATTTTTGTCATGTT
This sequence comes from Dryobota labecula, assembly GCA_947523025.1. Classification (NCBI taxonomy): domain Eukaryota; kingdom Metazoa; phylum Arthropoda; class Insecta; order Lepidoptera; family Noctuidae; genus Dryobota; species Dryobota labecula. The sequence continues at coordinate 12,491,845 of OX383294.1, read as the reverse complement.
GGACAGCAAAAGCCCGCGGAATGCTGTCACCTCCTTCTGGAAGAATAAGGAACAAGGTAGTACGAGTATCTCCACAGAAAAAGGGTATTTAGGGGGTAAAAATTATTAAAACAAAAAAAACTAGCCAGAGTAAATGATAATAATATGATTATGTAGGTATGTATACAATAGATCAACGTTTACATATCAGCACGACATAATCTTTTAAAAAAAAATCCACACTACTCAGGTCCGGGACGTACCTATTCATCACGGCAATTTTCTTAGTAAACCCATTTATATAGATAGGTTATTCCCACAATTTCATCCGTGTCTAGTAATAGTAGTAATCATACAATTATTCAATGTAGGTACATATCTCAATTACGAATAAAATTTATGAATAACAGCTGTTTCATTTATGACTATAGAGATAATCGTGAATAAAATATTCTTCTTATTTAAATGGAGTTTTGGAACGAATACATAATTCCGAAACGGTGTGAATGAATAGTATATTACTATAACAAAAAAGATATTTACAAAAAAAAAACCATCCGACTTCCAAACCACTACAAAGTGAAAATTTACTTTAATTTCGGAAATCAATGGTGCCGATTCTCTTGTACACCGAACTAAACTAACTAAACTATCACTAAAATTCCTTACTTTTGGCTATGAGAATCTTAAAGCTATTCTGCAAACAAAATTCTCTAAATTTAAAAATAAGTTTGACACAACTAAATCGAATTTGACAATCGTGACTCCATATGGTATTTTTTTTTTCTTCTTTTGGCTTCGCAACGTTGTACTTGTTTGCCTATGATTTTTTTCAGATCCGGAATGTGTTTTTTATGGAATTTTTCACTTTTTGTGTGGAAAATTAAAAAAAAGATTACCTACATGTAGAGTATTAGCGGTTTAAGTGTTTCTAAAAGGGGGTCGAAATTTACATTATTTTTGCGATAGGACGCACCATTTTCGAGATATAAGCAAAAGAAAAGAAAAAAAAATTTGGGATAAACACGAAATATTTTAAGTGATACACCTATAGGTGGTAAAGAAGCCATGGAAATGATTTTTTTTATCTGAGTATATTATTTAAAAAAATAATTTAAAATTACTTGATATGATGATTAATTATCAAAATTCACCGCGCTCGTGCCGCCACCCCACCGCACCGTTCGGCGTCACCGCGTCGAGGCGAGTCATTCATAGAAGTAAATAAAGGATTTTTTCGCAAAATGACTCAAGCAATTTTAAAATTATAATAATTATGTAAAAATATAAAACACTTAGATAAAAAAAACAATTTCGCTGCTGTGGATTTTTTACGACCTAAAGATGTTTCTCTTAAAATATTTCGTGTATGAATAGATACACCTTATATACAGTACTGGTTTTGCACCAGAAGTCGAGGTGATTGGTGTGAATTTTAGTTCATGAAAACTAATTTTATTCCACACCTTTTTAATCGCGATTAAAAATAGTCAGATTTAGTTAGAAAATCTAAATTTTAGTTTAAAAACGTCAAATTCAGAATAGCACAATTGCCATTTTCACTAAATTAAAAACTCAGTACCATCTTAGAGCTGTCAAACTAAAAAATAGTTAAGTTGTGTCACTTTAGTCAATTTCAGAATAGGAAATGGTCGTTTGACAGGAATAAACTAAATTTTGGTGATTTTTAGTCTAGTTTAGAGAATTTTGTGACAAGAGAATCGGCACCAGTGTCTTCGCTTCTGCGTTTTTTGCCACCGACTTCAGAAATTAAAGTGATTTTTCACTTTGTTATGTTTTTTTTTTTTTGTATTCGGTTGTTTTTAGCTGTGGTATAGGTATACCAGGTACCTCACATCAATTCGCATACATATATAGTAAGTAAGTAAGTAAAATCTTTATTGCAAAATAAAATATGGTACACAAAAGTTCTTAATTATAAGTAGTTTCACATATTTTGCTTACTTATTTCAGCATGCAAAAAATGGCTTATTCTACAAATCCCCCCTGAAAATCCCCCTTAGGAGGAAAAGTGGAATCTATAAAAAACAGTCTAGAATTCACCCCTGATAATCCCGCTTAGGGGGGAAAACTAGAATTGAATAAAAAAAAACTTATTCCAAGACCCCCCTGAAAGTGATTTTTTTTACATTAGGGTTCAGTTTTCCCCACTGAGGGGGATTCTCTGGGGGATTAGTGAAATAAGCAGGGGTGAATTCTAGACTGGTTTTTATATATTCCACTTTTCCTCCTAAGGGGGATTTTTCAGGGAGGATTTGTGGAATAAGCCCAAAAAAGACCTTATAGTAAAATTATCTATACTAATATATAAAGCTGAAGAGTTTGTTTGTTTGTTTGTTTGTTTGTTTGAACGCGCTAATCTCAGAAACTACTGGTTGGAATTGAAAAATTCTTTTTGTGTTGGATAGTCCATTTATTGAGGAAGGCTATAGGCTATATAACATCACGCTACAACCAAAAGGAGCGGAGCATTAATGAAAAATGTTGCAAAAACGGGAAAAATTATTCTTTTTGAGAGCTTCCGTTGCGTGCGCTGCGTAAACGGTTTAAGTTAGGCAAATATAATGTATGATGGAATTGATCCTCTTTAAATTTTCTAAAAAAAAGTCTGCGACAGCATATGTCTATCTTTTAAGATTGACTCACTATAACCTTTTTTATGGTAATCAAATTTGTTCGAAATTAATGCATTATTTGCGAAGGAGTTTTCATAAACATGGTATTAATCCTTATCCAAATAAATACGTTATTCATCACAAGTATTTAATTTTGAACAAAGTTGCCCTTACATCATTTAATTTCAATGAATATCTTAGGAGATATAACTGTTTTATAATAACTCCGCAGCAAAGTAATGATCAACTCTGCGAGGTAGTCTATTCTAAAGCTGAAGAGTTAGTTTTTAGGGTACCGTATCCAAAGGGTAAAATGGGACCCTATTACTAAAACTCCGCGGTCCGTCTGTCTGTCTGTCTGTCTGTCCGTCTGTCACCAGGCTGTATCTCATGAACCGTGATAGTTAAACAGTTGAAATTTTCACATATGATGTATTTCTGTTGCCGCTATAACAACAAATACAAAAAAACAGAAAAAAATAATATTTAATATATGGCTCCCATACAACGGACATGATATTTTTGCCGTTTTTTTTGCTCTGCCCGCGTGGATGTCGGTTATCGTCTAAAAAAGTAGCCTATGTCCTTCTCTATATCCCAGGTCGATCGGTTCAGCGGTTTAGGCGTGAAAACGTAACATACAGACAGACAGACAGAGCTACTTTCACATTTATAATATTAGTATGGATAGCTTTTGCCCGCGGCTCCGCCCGTTTGGATGTAGGTTATCGCGTAAAAAAGTAGCCTATGTCCTTCTCCATGTCCCAGGCTATCTTTGCCAAATTTCATGACGATCGGTTCAGTGGTTTAGGCGAGAAAACGTAACATACAGACAGACAGACAGACAGACAAATAGACAGACAGACAGTTACTTTCACATTTATAATATTAGTATGGATAAGGATTTGTATGGATGGTACGGACCCCTTCGTGCGCGAGTCCGACTCGCACTTTGCCGGTTTTTTGTTTTTTGAACGCGCTAATCCCTAGAACTGCGAGTTGGATTTGAAAAAATCTTTTTGCATTTTACAGCCCAATTCTTGAGGAAGAATTACATTCCTATTAATTAGAACACCATTTTTTTTAAAATGAAAGTTTATGCGAAAACGAAGTAAAAGCACGGGCAGGCAATGTGTTGCGACGGGGTGGGTCGGGGGAACAAGAAATTTAACGCGGACGAAGTCGCGGGCAGAAGCTAGTAGGTAAATAAAAACACTTCAATCGTTCCTATTATGATCATAAATGGTAATAAAAATCTTTAAAATTACATCATATTATTATATTGCTAGTGAGATTATATTTTGAACTTTCCTTATAATTTAAAAATTCACTTATTGTGTAAAATACATTATTAAAAAGCCATTTCTTAAGTTTATTTTTAAAGAAGTTTAGTGGCAGCTACTTGCTATGTAAAAACAGTGACAGAAAGTTTTATAGCATAATCAACATACACCAAGTGGACTAAATACGTATTATTAAAGCTAACTCAAAAACTACCCAAGGAAAAATTTATATAGGACCATCGCGCGAGCTTCCTCTGCCAAATGAGAATTTTAAAATCTTTATTCGCGGTTTAACATTCCACAACCATGAAACCCACAGACGCCAGCAGGTCAAGCTACCCGAAACTGTCACATTTTCGCAATCAACCTTGAACCTTATACGGTAGTGATAAAGTTGAAAATCTATTAAAGAAATTTGACAGATTGTAGTAGCTTGATGTGCTGGCGTCTGTACAAGGGCGTTTTGTGGGACTGTATTATGTCATTTTGATGTTCAAAAAGTGCTGATTCTCAGCCTTATTTGAATAAATTACTTTTGATTTTGTACGTGATCCAACACTTACTAAGTACCAAACATACCAATAAAAAAGACGTGTGGCACTCGGGGACTGCCGCGGTAAAGCTATTGCATAGCATTTTGGATCAACTTATGCAATTATAATTATTTATTTATTTTATTTATGCAGTATTTCTTTTTCTTTGATATTAATTTTTTTTTTTTTTTCGTTACGGAATTTCTGGATTCGGTCCCCGCGCTCAAGGCCCGCGATAGAAGCTATGCAATAGCTTAAAAACAAAATAAATAAGTGCTGAACGTCGTAAAAGTGTATAACTACGTAAACAAAGTCAAATACTATTCAAATATAAGCATAATAACAACTTTAAAATAGACGAAAGTGTTGAACCTAAAGTAATTTTAAATAAAAAAAGAGTGACAAACTGTTTTGACAGCGAAAAAATTCCATGTACATGAGTCATTTCCAACCGTCTAGTCAAGTTTAAAAATTGTTCAACTGGAATGGTATCAACTATTTGGCAAGCTTTAATTAAGTCATTGTAGCCTTGCGGTGCAACAGGGGAACTGAATGTACTCGTAATCGACTGCTCGTGAGTTCAAACCCCACTATCAACAATCACTTTTGACAATTTTAGCATCTTTTTTGTTTAGTGAATTTTTTATACGTGTAAATAGTTATTTAAGTGTTTTTTGTGTTACTTTCATATTTATTTTTCTATTAGGTAAGTGTATTTAAATATCTATGTTAAATGCCGGCTGTAGCGATGCCGATAATAGTGCCAGTCAACCTGCCACATCGCTCGATGTCCAGGTGAGATGTCCCCATTGCTCCCAGCCACGCTTCTTTAAAGGCGCACGGGGGCTACAGATACACTATGGTAAGGTTCATAAACCTCATAGTGTACCTTTGTGCCCCCCAGCCACATCTTCAACATCAACAACTCCAGTTTACAGTTTGTGGAAAACATTGGCAAAATTAAAAAAATCTACCCCAGTATTAAAGAGAGTTCCCCGGGGCGCAAGACGGTCTGTTGCGCTGTGTTTAGCGCAGTGTCTCCGTCTTGCGACCCAGGAGAACTCTCAAAGTGCCTGGGAGCAATTACTTACCTTCCCTTATAGGATTCTACATGTACAAAAAAATTTGGCAACTAAAAAAACATTAACAAACCAAATTAAAGATAACTGTTTTAATTCAACCCTTATTTTAGATCCAAAATTACCTGTTTCCAATAACCTTTCACCAAGAGGCTTATGTTCACATGTAGAATACAAATTAAGTGAAGGTGACATCAGGGGAGCGGCCAGGCTACTTTTCAGTAGCGATGTGGTGGCACCCTACTCTCCAGAAACTATTTCAGCTCTGGAGAGTAAACATCCAGCGCCTGCGGTAGGTCTCACCTTCCCCGACCCCCCTCTCCCTCTCGGTCCAGATTCAAATTCTTTTAACATCACTGCCCCCCAGCTCATTGCAGCCGTGAGCTCCTTCCGAAGTGGCTCCGCCGGCGGTCTCGACGGCCTGACTCCTCAACATTTAAAAGACTTATTGAGCTCAGGCGCCGGGGAAGCTGGTGAGTCACTTTTGAAGGAGCTTGCGGTTCTAATTAACTTGATGCTCAACGGCGGTGTGAATGATGCCGTCGTCGATGTCTTGTACGGGGCTAACTTATGTGCCCTGCGCAAGAGAGACGGCGGCATTCGTCCCATTGCCGTTGGGTGCACCTACAGGCGTACGGCAGCCAAAATATGCTGCAAATTGTATGGCGAAATTTTAACTAACAAGTTCCAGCCCCTCCAGCTTGGCTTTGGATCCAAAGGGGGCTGCGAGGCTGCCGTACATGCCCTTTCCAGTTTTTTAAATTCCGGTAAAGGTGAGATCATCCTCAAGGTTGACGTTAGGAATGCCTTCAACTCCGTTAACAGGGACACTTTGTTGGCTGAAGTAAAAAAAGAGTTACCGGAAATTTATGGTTTTTTGTGGCAATACTACAGGCACCCATCCAAATTACTATATAGAGAAAACGTTTTGGAATCTGCAGTCGGATGCCAACAAGGTGATCCTCTCGGACCAGTCATTTTCAGTTTGGCTATCCACCCCATCATACAGCAACTAAATTCAAAATTTAATGTGTGGTATTTAGATGATGGGATTCTAGGAGGTGACGTAGATACTGTTCTCAAAGATCTCCAATTCCTAAAGCAGCAGTTCCATTCCATCGGCCTTGATCTCAACTATTCAAAATGTGAAATCTACCTTTGTGACAATAATGACAGCCAATCCATTTTACAGAAATTCAATGAAATAGCCCCAGATATCAAAGTATTGGAAAAAAGTTCACTACACCTCCTAGGTTCCCCAATTTTAGAAGACAGTTTTTCACCTTTCGTTGACGAAAAAATTAAACATTTTAATGATATTTCGGATAGACTTTCTAAAATTAATTTACATTCGGCATTCACCCTCATCAGATACTGCTGTTTCGGTCCAAATTTTATGTATTTTCTCCGCTCTTCCTCTCTATGGAAGAAGCCACACCTTTTAGACAAAATCGATCAAATTATTAAATGTACTCTTACATCTATTTTAAATGTGGCATTGGACGACCGTGCCTGGCTGCAAGCTACACTACCCATTCGGTTTGGTGGGCTCGGCGTCCGCAAAATTTCTAGTTTAAGCTTACCGGCGTTCCTGTCCTCGGTCCACAGCACCGAAAAGTTAACCACAAGAATTTTAGCCCCTTCTCAGGTTGACTCTGAAGTGCCGTGTTTGACTGATGCAGTGAACGCCTGGAAAGTGGCTTGTCCGAATACGGTACAGCCCGAAAACTCGTCTTCCCAGAGACAGTGGGATGAGCCGCTCTGCAGGTTGGTACGGAATAACCTCATTAATACGTCCACCAATACTGCTGACCGTGCACGCCTGCTGGCTGTGGGAGAATGGGAGTCGGGCCTTTGGCTTCAGGCACTACCGTCACCCAACATAGGCACTATGCTGGGTGACACCACTTTCCGGCTCGCTACAAGTCTGCGTCTGGGCGCTCCTTGCGTGGCTCCGCATCGCTGTCAGTGCGGTGAAGCAGTCGACCGCCTCGGACACCATGGCTTATCCTGCAGCAAGAGCGCTGGTCGGTTAGCACGACACGCCAGTATTAATGACATTATCCGTCGGGCTCTTGTCACCGCCGGGGTGCCTGCTGTTTTAGAACCCAGTGGCTTGGCACGTGACGATGGGAAGAGGCCAGACGGAATGACCATAATGCCTTGGAAGTTGGGTAGGCCTTTGGTGTGGGATGCAACCTGTGTCGACACCCTCGCGCCATCCCATCTTCCTAGCACGGCGGGTTGTGCTGGGGCGGCTGCTGCAGGTGCAGAAAACCTCAAACGGCGCAATTATAACAACCTTATAGGGAGTTATATTTTTGAGCCGTTTGGGGTTGAAACATTAGGTCCGTGGGGTCCGAGTGCTCATCGTGTATATCGGGACATCGCCAAGCGGTTGGTCGACTCTTCACGTGACCAGAGGTCTGGCCTATTTTTAGGCCAAAGAATCAGCGTTGCTATCCAACGTGGCAACGCTGCCAGCCTTTTGGGCACTTTTTCCACTGACGGCGATGCGGAAGAATTTTTTGATGCCCAATGAGCACTTTCCCCTTTTTTCTTTTTCTTTTTTTTCGTGTAGGTTTAGAGTATAAATATTTTATTTTTAGTTTGTATGTTGTATCTTTACAAATAAATAATAATCCATGCTAATATTAACAATCACTTTTTGTGAAGATCATAATTTAATAAACTAATATTTATAAGAATAAAATACGCATTACACAGAAAAAAGGAACTGCCAGAAATTATTAGATCACTAGAGGGTACTGGTGTAGGAAAACCGTCGGAGTGGGGATAATAAAATAGTCTTAAGAAAACCAACTAATAAACATGCAGATTTTTTTTCTTATTATTCTTATTAGAATGATATATATATATATATATATATACCTATACAACATTATTTTTAGTATGTGCAAAACCTGAATATAGTTTGTTCAGAATAAGTAACTGAATCGATTCCAATAGTTTTTACACCATGTTATATTTTTTCCCAAAAATATTTAAAAAAGGTTACAAGTTGGACACCGAGCGACACTAAGAACCTATCCGCACTTGACCACTACGACAAAGTCCAAAGCTTGCAAGTGTGATGGAAAATATTATCACCAGTTAATTACAATACAATCGTCGCACGGATAGATACCTACTGCCAAATTAATATTATTATTAATAAACGGAAGGCGCGGGCGGCGCGGGTGCGCCGCGTGGTGAGCATGTTTTTGCACGTACAACCAGGTAACATAACAAGCTTATAACTTTGTTATTTTTCATGACACAGTTTTAAAATTTTGTACATAAATTCTTTACATAAAAATACTAGACACGTGTTTCGGGTTTCGCATAAACTAAAACTAATGTTGTATATATATATATATACGTATCACTTCTTGTTCGCGTACTTCATTACTGAAGGTCGTGTCCCTGAGAAGCCTTCGAGGCTTTATATATGATGTTCTTCCACTTCGTTCGGTTCTCCGCTTCGATCGTAACAGTTTCCGTTCTATTGCCCGAATCGTCCACGACTCTGAGCCGTAAAGGAATATTGAGAAAACCAGTGCCCGGACTAGTCTCATCTTGGTGACATTGGAGACCTTTCTGTCCTGTCAAATACGTGTCAACTTACTCATCGCAGCTTTGGCCATTTGAGTCCTTCTCTTTATCTCTTTTGCTTCCTCCCTAATCAGTAAGTAGCGATCCGAGGTATAAAAACTCGCTGACAAATTCTAGATCTGCGACTTCTCCCGTTCTGGAAAGTTGACCGGTTCTGTCGATATGAGCATGACTTTTATCTTCGACTTGTTGATAGTGAGGCCAACAAGTCCACTCTCGTATACTACTATACGAAACAGATCAGCTAGCTCCTTTTCTGAAGATGCAAAGAGCCCCCGCATATCTCAGAGTCCGCATATCTCAGGTTGCTGATCTTTATTCCCCCGAATGAGGCGCCTTCCTACCTTCCTTTTAAGGCTTTTCTCATTTTGTATTCACCATATATAGTAAAGAGATTAGGAGAAAGAATACACCCCTGTCTTACTCTCTTTTCTGGCGTTAATGAGCCTAAGATGACGTCATTAATCTTTACCATGGATGACCATGGAGGACCCCGTCTTGGTACAGATTACCGATAAACGAGACCAGATGTTGTGGTACGCCCATCTCTTGTTATATCGTCCACAGTCAATCCCATCTGATATCTGACGCAATCAAATGCCTTCGAATAATCGATGGAGCACTGCGTGATGGAGCATTTTGTTTAATTCTCTGCTTTTCTCAATTATTTGCCTCACATTCAAAATCGGTTCTTTTGTGCCTCGACCTTTCACGAAACCCGCCTGTTCGTTGGGTATCTGCCACTGAAGGTACGATTGTAGTCGTCCGTTGATTACGTCAAGCATTATCTGGCTAGCATGAGATATGTATAAGTGCGACTGTCCGGTATTTCCCGCACCTTCTTGTTGAGCCTTTCTTGTGCAGAGGAATTAGGACTCTTTCCAGTCAGTGCACCATCCGCCTATTTTCTAGACTTGATTGCATAAGTCAAGCATTTACTTCACCCCTTCATTCCCTAGGTACTAAGCTCTTCAGCAAAAAAATTGTCTCTATATATAAGGTGTATCTATTCAAACACGAAATACGTTAAGAGATACACAGGTGGTAAAGAAGCCACGGAAACGATTTTTGTATATAATTTAAAAAATATATACTTTAAAGTTACTTGATATGATGATTAATTATTATCAAAAGGCACCGCGCTCGTACCGCGACAGTCGCCGCGTTTGGGCGGGTCATTCATAGAATAAGTAAGCAAAGGTTTTTTTTTTTGCAATATGTCTCAAGCAATTTTAAAATTGTAATAATTATGTCAAAAAAAAAAATCCCTGCTATGGCTTTTTTACCACCTACGAGTATAGATGTTTTTCTTAAAATATTTCGTGTATGAATAGATACACCTTATTAGAATATAAATACAAGACAAATAAATCTTTTTAATATAGACTTTGGAGCATCACGGCATAAGAGAGCGTCATACCGTTTGCCGTAACAGCATACGAGTCGGTTTTACTCCCAAGGCGCGCCTATAGATTTTTCACATCAAAAACCGTCGAATTGATAACCTCCTTTTCCCCGATTCAGGTCCCAACCAATGCGAAAGCCTTACAGGAAAGACAGACAGAGATTAATGTAGAGGCAGTCCAATTAAAAAATACTATAAATGAAAAGGAATAAAATATTAGATCAGGGTAAGTCTGACTGGATCCCAGTCTGACTTACCCTAATCCAATATTTGATTCCTTATTAAGCCGGCTGGATTAGCAAAAAAAAATTATACTCGGAACATCAAACAACACTTACAACATAGATAGTTAGCTGACAACCGATCATAATAAACAAGCGTTACAACATTTAGCACCTGTTCAAACTGTTCTTAATGCACGCACAGAGAGTCCAATAAATAAAATATGTATATAAAAGAAGTAATTAGCATTCAAGATCCAGTAGCAATTTTAATTATAGAAGTGAATTATATCACAGAATGATCAGGTCACCTCATTAGCTACAAAACCAACATAACATAAATAAAAACGTCGCTGCAATTCCAATAGAAACGTCACAGATATCGAGTGCTTATTAGTCCAAGATCGGCGTTCACATCTCAATCAAGGCTCGTTAAAGGAGGACACTACAAATTACATTCCACTTGGCAATTAATTTATGTTTTACAGAGTGACGGTATCGAGACATGGCATGCGATCTGACGGTGGCTGTATCGATATCAATCGCTTGACGTTTGTATTACGTGTATGATGGCGAGCGACACACGGCCAACGCAGGCGCCGCGGTTTGAATGAAATGCGACAGTAAGCGTACAAGTTTTTAATTGGTGTTGTTTTTGAAAAACTGATATATAAGACTTATTTCTAGACTTAACAATCTCGTGAATGTAATTTGTACTACATTTATTAAAAGGTTAATTATTGTCTTAGAATTTTCTGAATCTCTTAAGTAGTCTTTCATTGATCGAGTTCCATGCTTCTTATATCATAAGAGACATGAGTTTAAACTTGTATTACTTAAGTTGGCTTAAACGCTATTTCCTATGTTATGATACAGCCTACCACTAATAAAGTTGTTGAGTCACTGTGTATCTTTTTGGTGTGACCCTTTGAAGGTTTAACTTCTATGACCATAACTCACAATTGATATGTTCATACATAAAAATAGGTACTTACCATGAAAACAAGTAACAAGCCAACAAGTGTATTGTAATCTTGAAAATATAGATAAAATGCTAAACACTAAAAAATGAAGCACGACCAGTAAAATAACGATCAAAATACGTTTATGCAAATGAGAATAGCAGTAAAAGTTGTTATAGTGATATTTTCCTTTAATCTCGCCATAAGTATTGAATGTTCACACAGATTATACCTTACCTTACCTTACGTATATTTGTTATTAGGGTGTTCTCACATTACTCTGTATTTTCCGGCCAACACATGGATCGCATGTCAATGATCCCGAAGAATCAACCAAAATATACCACATAGGTACCAACATTGATTCGATACCTTTATAAATTGCAAATTCTATAGCTAGAAATACCTTAAATTTTGATAACGAAGTAATATAAATAAAATAGCATGAATCACTACTTAACAAATGAGTTAGGATTGAAAGGTTTCATATGGAATCAAGTTGCTATTGTTACAAGTTTACAGTAATAATTCATTCAATTCAATTTCGCATTCTTCACTATTTTGAAAAATCTAGCTACATATATTTTATTTTTCTGTAACACGTCTGAAATGTATACATAGTAACATATAAAAAAAAGATTAGACATTTAATTTCAGTATAATACTATATCAATGACGCAAATCGTACATTGTGCGACAACTATCGTAGCAGAACGCTTGCGAGTTATCTGCGCAAACGCAAAACCCGTCTGACGGCGATACTACGAATACTCAGCCTCACACGAGTTTCACTTTCCAACACTTAATTCTCATTTCACTAGAAAAGCTAAATGCATCAAGAATTATTCAAGTGAAAACGAGATGAGTGCCGTGCCAATGGTACCGCCCCCGACGACGGCCCTAGCGGTCACCACTCAGCCCGCTCTCACTTAATGTCATAAATAACTTTGTCAATCTGCTAACTTAATAGCATAATTTATCCTTCGCAGGACAACATAACGAGCAATGCCGATAATAAACCAGAAAAGCCATGAGGTGATAATAGCTGTCCGTAAATAATGATTCCTGATTGCCGGTCCACACCTCATCGGGCAGGTCGCCGGTCGGGACTTAATACCGTTGTGTATGTATCGGTAGTTACGCGATTTCGATAATGTTACACGGCTGAAATATAGCGATATCTCGTATTATCTGTAGAACAAGAAGTGACCTCTAAAACTAGCATGTGTTCAGCTCACTAGAATGCAATCGGATTCTAATTAACGCAGGCACTTGGACACGGCTAGCATCGAGGATGTACCGATTAGACCGGCTTGCCCATTAAGGAGAAACAATCACGTCTCAAACAAGGAATAAGCAAGATTAGGTCTCTACGTACAACTACCGCTGACTCACATGACGCGTGGTAATCGTAGACCCTTATTTAGTTCTAAATTGGATCGACGTTTCTTGTAACGCGTAAAATACTTGTGAGAAGGAACATGGTTTGTCAGCGACAAAGTATCAAAAATCCCTATTTGTAAACAAAACCGTTTAAAGACTGTTCGTACCTACGAACCATGTAGTCAGTAGGAGAGCAAGAAGTAAACAAGCTCCGGAATCCGTTATTCAGGTGTATTGGCGTGTCAGATTGAACGCAGGTGTGTCGCAGGCGCAGCGGCAGTAGCGGCCACGCGGCGACGTCGGCCTCACTACAGGCTGCTGTGTCGATGTGTTGCGCGATAGCCCCCGCTCCAAGCACTGGACCATTTATGCATGGTGCAATAAATTCAAATTACCGGATTAACAATAGTACGGATACCATCTCCCGATCCGATATTTGCCTACCGATACTAAAGACATACGCTAGCTTTTGCTCCCGGCGTTATAAACATCTATGCACTTCTGCAATTAGTTATAATTGGAAAATAAGCAAAGTTCAACGATAATGTACATAGTACAATATAAGATGGTGGAAATTCTTTAGTTTAACAGCGGGCAGTTAAATTCTAACGACGCAGATGGAGTAATAATCTAGATACCACTTATAATAGAGCTGTAAATTAAACACGCGCTCGTATAAAACGACCAATGTAAAGGGGGTCTAATTTTAATAAGCACGATTTACACAAAAACATTGCTATCAATAAACGTCGCGGCGGTAAGAGCTCGTCGTAAGCACATGAGTCTTGCAGCGCTCGAGGTGGATATAGCGCAATGAAATCCTACACCGCGACGAATCGAACGCTGTCCTGTCGCGTTTGAAATTTCTGCAATATTTCGCCCTTTTCACGCAGATATACTCGGCCCGTGTCTAAACCGCCGGACATGAAACACAATATCGCCGAGTGAACTCCATAATTTATATGCACCACACAGCTCCAACGCTGGGCAGATTATTACAATACATGTTACATTAAATTATCCCGCGTAGCCATTCGATACTATCAATAATTACTGCATTATCTGGATAGGAGTAGCGCGAATTACACTGAGAATGGAGGTACCGTTTTGGTAACGCATTATTCCGAGAGCGCATTCCTTGGGCTCGCCTTGTCATGGCTGTTTACCTAAATAGATTTAAATTAATGCAAGCGATTAGCGCGCTCCGCTCACTGCGCCGGCGCATCTGCGTACATCAGGAGCGCCAGAAAGCTGGAACAGGTTTGATGTGGTGCTACGTTTTAATTGGAGTCGCTTGACAGCAAGTGACGCGACACCCATAAACAGCGCGTTCTAAACGCGAACAGTGTATTGGAACAAAACTACTCTGTAACGTTATTTTACGTATTTTATTGTGGTGCTCAGCATGTTGCAGCGTTTACAGTTCATTGGTTACATTGTTAAAATTAAAGCTAACTTCTAGATTGTTGATTGGTTTACAAATCGTAGCATGTAGCATATTTACATTGAGACAATATATTTACTGAGGTACATTGGCCATTCAATTTTACATAATAACCACGCGTCTCAAATAACACCGTTGATTGAAGGCAAGGTTTATAAATAAATATACGAGTATGTTATTAATGAAACACTTACCAGAAATTGTGAAAACATGCTGAGTTAATAGTCACGTAGCGTTTAAACGCCACGTTGTTTGTTTGCGCGGGCCGCGAGCCGGGCTACAGGGCTAATCAATCTAGCGGACATGGTCGCATTGTGTTGGGACAGGCAGGCGACACTCCTGCCCGCTTGCAGCTATCCATCAACTAACGTCCGCTGCACGCGATACAGACGTACACCCAAACACTAAGAGATTCACTTCGCAACATTCCTATAAAATCTAACCAGATTAAATCATTATTACTAAATTTAAACGCAAAATAAACGATACTGGCCTCCTTCATTTCATATAATTTATTACAAAATATGGGGAAATAATACATCTCAATTTTATGGACACCGTTACTTGTGAGAAATGTATATTTTGTTGATCAAGAACAAATTATAGTATCATATTTTATTGCTGCCAACACTGCTATTATAACAGCTCGTTAATACCAAGTAGACGAGAAAATAATTAAGTAGTTTTTCCCAAAGATATTTTAGATTGGGCCATATTATAGCATAGACAAAATAATGTGAAATACATTTTGTGGAGACAAGACAATTTAGTGAGCATATCCAATGCTGAAACATTGTTGCAATCAAAATTACGAGGTGATTATTACCTAAAAATACTCAAACGACCACAACACTTGGCTCTGTTCCAAAACATGTTCTGCTTACAACGTGATTGTTTTCACGTGTTTCACCGACTCACTCGTCTGATATTTGTCCTCTTGTTTATTAGGTACAAAATAATGTACAAATAATTTGTCCAGTGCTACATAGTAAACACATTTTTTAAAGTAATGCCTATTCGTGAAATGAAAAATAAACACATTTATTTTATTCCATAAGGTTCCAGAATTTCAAGTGCAATAGGTACAATTTTCAATCTTCATAAGCACCATAAATAGAATTATCTAATGATACGAGGATTAATTTAGACCTCAGCGATAATCAGGAATGACATGCAATAAATTCTGTCCAACTCGAAATCCAATTTCCTATTAACGACTGTGTCATAAAACACTAATTTTAATCAAAACTTTTTATTGTTTCTATAATTTATTCAATAAAAGTATTTTGTTTTCTCTCCACACTAAATCGGAGACCTGTTAGCGCATCCTAAGAACCAAATTAAATACCAAATGGCACCGCCCACTTATTACTTAAAAAGGTCAAAAGAGGAACATTTCTCATAAAGGGCAGACATTAGACTATCATGAAATTTCCATGCAACACCTACATTACTTGGATGAAGTAAATTATTACGGCGGTGAGTATAGAAAACTGTAAACTAGATAAGTAGGCACAAATATTTTCTTGCTTAACCTTATCAAATTAAATTTTCTTGGTAAGACTGTAGATGGAAAATTTCTCTCGATCTTTTGATACTGATAACAAATTGGACCGACAAAATTTTGTAGCGTTCGCCGTTTATAAATTTATTGGGTCCAAGCATTTAATTTAATATAACACTTTCAGAGCAAACACTAAAGAACAGTGCCGGCGCAGCATGCCATGACAAGACAAGGTCACGAATCCTTTGTATATAGCGAGCGACACATGTCACTTTAGTGCGTGATAGACTCGCATAAAATAACGATCGTGCTATCCCTGATGTTATAATTATGACGAAGCCAAACCGTGGGGGAATGTCGAGATATAAGATGCCCACGACCAGTCTGTTCACATAAACCTTTACTATTTTTGTTAATTATTATTACTTCTGTCCAATCACGTGGGATACATAATATGTGATGGGTGTTTCTGCTTATCTTCAGCCATTCTATTTTACGACTTGCTTGGCACTGTTGACGTCACGTTTTAATAATACACATAATTGGTAAGCTTTCCAAAATTATCCTTGTTTGATTTTTGGATTCTTATTTAGGAAATCGGATTTTGTACAGAAGACAAGTGTAATTAGAAACGAAGCATAACTACTGAAAATCTTTCTTTATTTATTACTAGATGACCCAGTGAACTTTGTAACACGAGGGACAAAATTTCAGATTTTTCAGCTGTTCCTTTGGATTTTTCCTAATTTCCTTTTTTCCTAAGCCACCATGAGGTGACCAAAACTAAAAAAAAATATCCAAATCGGTCGAGGTCGGGTCGATGGGTCGATCGGTTCATTTGAATTTTGATTGTTATTTTAATTTTATTTGTAAATATATATTATGCGATTATATTTTGATGAGTCGAATTAAATGATGATTTGAATTTTCGTGTTTTTGCGAGATTAACGCACGGCAATTGATTTTTATATTTATACAACATTATTTTTAGTATATGCAAAACCTGAATATAGTTTGTTCAGAATAAGTAACTGATTCGATTCCAATAGTTTTTACACCATGTTATATTTTTTCCCAAAAATATTTAAAAAAGGTTACAAGTTGGACACCGAGCGACACTAAGTACCTATCCGCACTTGACCATTACGAAAAAGTCCAAAGCCTGCAAGTGTGACGGAAAATATTATCACCAGTTAATTTCATTACAATCGTCGTACGATTAGGTACCTACTACCAAATTAATATTATTATTAATGAACGCAAGGCGCGGGCGGCGCGGGTGCGCTGCGTGGTGAGCATGTTTTTGTACGGACAACCAGGTAACATAACAACCTTATAACTTTGTTATTTTTCATGATAGAGTTTTGAAATTTTGTACATAAATTCTTTACATAATAATACTAGACACGTGTTTCGGGTTTCGCATAAACTAAAACTAATGTTGTATAGAAGAAGACTAGATGGCCCGTGAACTTCGTACCACGTGAGCAAAAATTTTTCGTCTGTTCCTTTGGGTTTTTTCCTGAACCACCCCAGTATGGAGGCGAACAAAACCAAAAATATATATGTATATTCAAATAGGTCGAGCCGTTTTCGAATTTTTGCGACAATAACGCACGGATTGTATTAGATTTGGATTTTTATATAAAATATGTCCGGTTTCAGACTGTACAAACTTAAAGAGATGGTAGTTTGCTCTATAAGATAACATAGAGCAAACCCCTTTAAGTTTGTACAGATGAAACCGGACACATTATAGATAGATAGATAGTTTACTCGTAAGACTATTAAGTAGCTCTCATCAGATATTTCATTAGCATTGAATCAACAATAACTGATCACTAAGGAAAAGCCTCCCTCAGATCTTTCTTTCAAGTTTTTACTGTCATGAAAAAATCTGTCATGTGTTCAATCTAACTCAGACCGCCATCATCACTTCTGTCTTCAACAAGTTCGTTTACCATGCCAAATTAAAAAAAAAACGAACACAAAATAACTACACACATAAAATTAGCTGATTTCTCTTTGATAACTTCTATATTATATATTCTCAAATTGAGAATATATAACACACTATTGAGAATCTCAATAGTGTGTAACTGTAGTTCGCATGCTGCACGCGTCTTTTTACGTGACGTCGGGATATCCAGCCGGTGGTCGGTGCTGCGAGCGATTTATGCACCGGCCACGATAATGGCCGTATTAATGGAAATTGACACCGTGCCCGGCTCTCGTGGACTCGTGGGAGATCGCACCATCGCCGCTTAAGGAAATATAATATTAACGCACCAATCATGATGTAATAATCTCGTCCTCACACGTTGAAACGACCTGTCTTTGCAGCCATCACTACCATAAGTGACAATAATTAATTCGTCGTCGGCATCGGCTTTCGATTACCCATTTTATAATTTAAAAGATGGGTCCATCATCATTTTTACTGCTTTCATAAATGGATTCTATTACAGAATTATAAATAACGGAGAAGAAATAGGAGAAGAATTTAAAAAGTTTTTAGAATTGGTTCCTAATATCGGAACTACAAAATATGAAACTTGGTACCTACAAATACGTCATAACGATACTTTGAAAAAAACACCTATAAATAGGCTGTATGATGAAGCTATATTTGGTCATCTTGCAAAATGAAAGGTCGAGTTCACAGGAAAAGGTATTACGGAAGACGGATTGCCGATGAATATTATATAGATATATTGGTAATTGGTTATGAATCTGGCGACGGAAGCCAACGAAATGAAACTAATTATACATAAATACTTATGTCGCAGCAGAATAAATACAAAATCGATATTATGAAGGAAGATTTTGATACTTACTTACTCTTATTTTATGTTTGGTTCAAGTGATCTCGTTTCGTTGGGAACACATAACTTACTACCTATGCTGGCTCTGTCTGTTGTTATTTCTATTATGGGGATCATTACAGTGGTATGAGTTACGGCACCGTCTACGGACGAATAGCCCGACTGTCTCCCTTGCATTATTTATTGGCATATAATGGCTTCTAATGGGAGGCTATTGAATCTGCCACCTGCATATGTTTTATTTTTCGCGGCCGGCGCAGGGCGGATCTCAGGCCTCGTCTCGGCTCAGCGCATGTGAATATTCATAACACAAGGAACGTTTCGACGGTGATTTAATTGATACCCGGCCTGCATCGCACACAACTGCACCGATGGACAAAACGAAATTGCTCGTTAAGCTCAATTCTCGATTGTTTCTTGATTATAAAAATAAAAAGTAATCGTGAACGCGCTGTATGGATTAAAATTTTAAAGCGATTCGTACACGCATTTTATTTTCATTCTTTCATATTAAACTTATAGGATCGAATAAACAATGTAAGATTCTTTGTAGGTAGGTATAACAAACAAGGCTGATGATGATATCGTCAGACGTAAGCAACAAATAAGTACATATTCGAATTTATTTAGACCTTTCGTCGATAACACGCAGTATTCAGGTTCTTTTATTTGCAAAACACGACGGACGCAAGTGCAATTTATTGATACGGTGTTCGATAACCAGTAGGTGCGTCCCACGCGGCGGCGCGGGCGCAGCGGCCGCAGAACACAATGATCGCGAGCGCGCCCAACTACATTTACAAGTATTGCGCCCTTCGGAAGGAAATAGTGAAGCGGGCCCATGCTAAATACACTCCATAAATATGGACGGTTATGGTGTCGTAAAAACAAAGTCAAGCTGCGCGAACAGCCTCCGAGGCTATAAAGAACAAGCGTCATCGCACCTCAACATACTTAAACGAATTCATTTATTACGTATGAATATTCTTGGCCAGTTCCACACTGCATTATCTATAATTATTTTATAAGACTATGATAAAAATTTAAATATGATTATGTATACCAAAACTGTGCCAGTGAAGTCCAACTGTGATTTAAATCATGGTATTTCGCATTAATGTAAATATTTTAAAATAACATTTTGTTTAAAAAAATATTGATATGTGTATACATGAAATAAAACACACTATTTTAACGTCATCGTTATTTTCTTTTTAAGATAAATAATTATAAGTACCCAAAATTAAAGTTAGATAGATCTATAATAAGTATATATAAAAAGAATTCTTCTAATAAAAGAAACAACTTAATCGTTCCCAAACACACGAAATTATAATTATAATAAATATACCTACCCAATTAATTGAAATCCCAACCAATAAGTAGGTATAACTGATTCGTCAGTAACCTACCTACATAAATAATAAAAGAACTTCACCAATTTAAATACTATATTTAACCAAAACAAACAGCTATAAGCTATCTATAAACATTTTACATATTATTAGTTTAGAAAAGTAATCAAACTGTGGGAACATTTGTATTTAAAAGTTTTATACGAGTAGACTTGGAAACGAAAGAATATATTCATTTCATGTCCATAATAAAATTATAAGTTATTATAGATGTAAGTTTTTATTTAATTCTCTTTATTAAAACTGAATAAATTGTACTTGTATTAGTTTTAAGACTATCAGATTTGAATTGGTAATAGGGAATGATCTAAGTGCCATCACCTACGGAGAGGCGACACATTCTGTGACACCTCAAAACAACATTAATATTTTAGTTTACAGTGCTGAGCCCCACAATATTACCCGTGGAGGAACTGATGATAGTCCCTGAGGAGATAATTTGAAACAACTTGTCAAAGTAGAAATAAATTTGATATTATAGGTACAGGTGGAAAAGTTTTCTTTAGATATCTTACAGCGGACCGCTTGTGACCCAAATTATCACTGGTGATTGTTCTTTCAATTTTTTGGTACCATTTATAAATTATTAACACCAGAAAAGCGGTCGTGTTTCCGCTGACGAGAATACGTTTTAATAAATATAAATTTTTAAAACAACATAGATAAGCTAACAGTACTCGCTTTCACCGGACGACTAAGATTTTCACACGGTTTGTGTAGCTACTATTAGAGATTGTCGATATTCAGGTGTGCTAAATGTACCTATGATTTTTGAGCATTGTAGATTTTGTATAGTAGCGTTGTCGGCATCTACAGGCGAAATACCTGACGTCACACAAATCCTGTATCGCGCAAGCAAAGTTTACCGCTCGACTGGCATAAATCCGTCAGGAAGTTGCCCACCAGACACAACACTCGTCTGGTCGGAGGATCCTCCCATTTCTATAGAGTATGGATGAACTGCACCCTGTTCCTCATACCTCTATAAGCATTATTGGCTTATTCCACAAATGCCCCCTGAAATTCCCCTTTAGGAGGAAAAGTGGAATCTATAAAAAACAATCTAGAATTCACCCCTGATAATCTCGCTTAAGGGGAAAAACTAGAAATGAAGAAAAAAAACTTATTCTAAGATCCCCCATCCATCTTATTCTCCCTGAGAGTGATTTTTTTACATTAGGGTTCAGTTATCCCCCCTGAGAGAATCCGAGGGGGATAACTATTAGTGGAATAAGCCGCATTATTCTACCTATTGCCAAAATATTCGGCAAAAGAGCTAAACTATACAAACCAAGCATTCATTTCATTTCATTTATTCAATAACAATCTACATTGTGTCTGAATGTTTTACAAATACACGAATAATTAAAATAATAACAAATTAAAAACAGAAAAAAAAAAAAACGTCAGCGAACGTAAATTGCATAAGATGTTCTTCCACAATTCTTTCGACATGTTTGCGTACGGAAACTTAAGCAACTAAACCTACGAGAATTAGCATATTAGCCACACTTCCGAATCCATTCATCATTTACTTCCAATTATTTTACATCAATACTACAACAGCTTAAAGCAATAACATAGATTATTTTCAGGTTGAATGGGCAACCCTGTAGTAAGTAATGGGCAATGGTGAGAGCGGCACTGGGTCTCCTCCGGCGCAATTATAACGCGCCCGCGGGCGAAGGTTTGTTACGCGAGGATTCGCGGACGGCGCCAACGCACCGCACCAACTGACCTATGACTTCTACGTACTGTATAGTACTGCGAATCTTATGATTATAACTGCTATAAACAGAAACTGTTCGTGTTATTTGCACAGAATTTAGTGCACCAATAAATTTGCGAGGGGTTCACTGCCGTATAGTGTGCTATGTTTTGATTAGAACAGCAGCAGTAATAAGTTTTTTATTTGTTCATAATTCTGATCCAACTTCTCTGGATCTTCAGTGGATTCGGGATTTGTCCCCCGAGCATTTATTTCTATTGAAATAGATTATATAGAGAACAACAAATTAATTTACACATACAAATAAATAAATATGAAGTGTCTGTTTGTAATGTCAAAACAGCTTTTTTACTAAATGATATGAAAGTGATACGGTACTTATACGTAAAACAACTCTTTTTAATTTTTTGTTTTGTCTGTCTGTTTGTTTCGGCTAATCTCCGAAACGGCTGGACCGATTGACGGAACTTTCACTGGCACACAGCTGATTTTATAAGGAGTAACTAAGGCTACTTTATTTTAGAAAAGACTTTGCGGCCGACCTCGCGGGCTGCAGCTAGTATTCGATCAAAACTAATAAAATCACGATAAACCGCATTTTAAAGTAATTCTTACATCGAGCATTGTAAATTAATAATATGAATGTGTAAGTCGCTTAATGCTTCACCATCTACAGTAGGAAGCGACTTTTAATTATAATTTATCGTTTGAGAGGCTTTCTGTTTATAAAAGTCAATGTGACCATTACAAAATGTTATTACATAACCTTAAATTATTTCCATCAAAGTAATGTCCACAAATTCCTATTTGATAATGATTTAAAAACGTTTATTAGTTAAATTAAATCATGTCGATAAATGAAAGAAGCGTTCCGTTGATGGGTTGTTAACCAGCCACCATAAACTCGAATTTCGGACTAATTGAAAAAGGAAAAGCGGAACCCAGTCACAAATTACCGACACTATATCAAGTGTTAAACGGCACTTATCGACGCCGAAACGGCGAGAGATCATTGACGATGAAAAATACACAATTTGAGGCAATAAATCAATGTCAACAACTCACGCGTTCAGTAGCGCTCCTTTCAATGTTTTATTTTATTATTTATTACTCGTAACGTAATTTCTGTAAGAGGAAGCGTTTAATTACACGCCGATTACCCAGTTAAACGCGGCTTGGGTATCTGCCTAACTAATTTCAGTGAATTGCCCCACAAAATACTCAAACTGATGGAGCACCTCGAGTCACAAATTAGTAAGTTTGAATAAATATTTGAATATACTGCTGCTTAAAATAGTTTAATGGTTTTAATTATAGCGTCTAAACACATATTCTAGTGTTGGTCTGCGTGGAGTCGACTGCCGACTGGTCGTCGCACGCGTCCCCTCGCTATTTGTATTCAATACGAATACTCTAATACGGTGTGCGATCTATCGACAGCGGGCAATTTATCTTGCCCAGGAATCGAACCCCAACCTTGCATTGCAACTGCCGCACCGTATTTCCTGTTGCCTTGCATGACACCAAATTGCTTCTACAAACGGTAGGGAATGTAGATTGTTCTATTATTGTTTTGTTCCAAGGATTTGCACTGCATGTGTTTGTACCAAGAATGGATGAACTGAGCATACCCTTTAATAGGTGCAAAAAGGAATTATTAACAGCACTATGCTCTGCTCAGATTTCACTCGGACTTTATTAAGAAACTAAAGTCTGTCTGTGTTCTGAATAATTAATGTTAATTTATAACAACATTTTACTGCGTCCTGCACTTATGATCTTTCAAATGACTAACATCCTCTGAAATTGGAAACTTGAATCTAATAAACAAGGTTGCACCGAAACAGACAAGTTGACTCGACCAATTTCGTGATCTCCATAATAAAGTTCGAAAAACAATTTTAAAAGGAGGTGCTTCAAGATGACCTATACAAACCTATTTTATGGGTAGGAATCACTGATGTATAAAAAAAGAAGATAGGGAACCGCTATAATGTCACGTAAACATTAGTGGACTAGAAACAATTACATGTAAACACACCCACACAACTACATATCCCAATGTCGCGTGTCATGCATCAACAAAACCGAAAAAGAAAACGATATGTCGGATATGTCGCGGGCTGTAGCGGGAACGAGATAGCAATAATTGTCACTGTTACGTAGGTACCCTTATCAACTCAAAAACAAATGGCGACCTAGAAAGCAATATTATTCAGGAGAATTTAAAGAAAATAAGTTTTGATGTACTTACTTACGAGTAGAAAGTAATCCCGTGGAACTTGTTTTTTGTTTATCAATTATTTGTGCACTTTATGAAAACACAGGAAGGCATTGTTGCTGCTTATTTAGACGATTACGATAATTTTACTTAACGTGCTGCACATGTGATACACAAACGCCAGTTCAATTGTGACTAAGGTCAGTTGTGCCGGTCGGCATAGTACATGCGGTCCACGTCGAGGAGCGCGTACCTAATCTTCCTTTTTTTATACATTGAATGGTAGAAATAGATTGAATGGGTCATCCTGGTTAACAGGTTGGAAATAAGATACAAGAATGTTTCGAGTAATAAAATTGCTCTCTGAGGTCAGGTCGGACCAAAAGATAGCGACAGCTTGCAATGTTTATCAATTTAAGCACTTCTACCACCTACACAATTATGTATTTAGAACCCGGTAGAGACATAAAATACATGCTATAATGATTAAAAACAAATTATTATATAGGTATTAATAATATCAAATGAATTTCAAATGTCTTTGACCAGTGCGTGTTGCCAGTGATGACCTATGACACTGAAACGTGGTCGCTCACAATAGGCCTTATTAGAAGGCTAAAAAGTCACCCAAAGGGCAATGGAGAAGGCTATGCTTGGAGTTTCCCTAGGTGATCGAATCAGAAATGAAGAGATCCGCAGGAGAACCAAGGTAACCAATATAGCTCGAAGAATTGCCAAACTTAAGTGGCAATGGGCAGGGCACATTGCGCGCAGAACAGATGGCCGTTAGGGCCGAAAGGTTCTGGAGTGGCGATCGCGTACCGGAAGACGTAGCATTGGAAGGCCTCCCACAAGGTGGACCGATGACCTTATGAAAGCCGCAGGAATCCGCTGGAGGCCTATGTCCAACAGTGGGCGTCTTTCGGCTGAAATGATGATGATGATGGATTTCAAATGTAAGTACCCATAATTTAACATTAACATGCAAAATTTATGAAGAAACCAAAATAATGAGCATTAGGCAGTTATATATTTACAATACATGTATTTTTATTCGTAAGGCACTCAACAAAAGTATACAGACAAATTTATAATTAATCATTTACTAAAGTAAAACAAGTAATCCAACGTAGTACTTGCCGAGCTAGTTTTCTGATTTTGCCAAAGATGAGAATGAAGAAAACTCAGTTTGGCAAAAAAATGATAAGTTTTGAAGGAGCCTAATTATACAAAAATACCTTCATGTACATAAAAAAATACACCTATTCAATGCATGCAAAACTCATTTAGCTGAATATTTAATGACTAATAACACTTTTCCTAAATACTGAATGCATTGGATGGATGTATCATAATTGCTACAGTGACGTCTGTGACGAACTTTATATTTAAGTGGTTCTCACGTAAGTGACTGTGCCTTTTTTGAGAATAAAATATCTTTAATCCTAAAAAAAACTACATATAATGAATTTAGGAGCTGTCATCTGCTAAACAAACAGAAGTGAACGCAACGTAGTTGTTCCGGGTCTGGCTGTTTGTGTATGTGAGTTTAAATGTTTGTAAACGCACCCACAATACAGGAGAATTCCTAATTCAACGTTTTTATAATAAAAATAATCTATACTAATATATAAAGCTGAAGAGTTTGTTTGTTTGTTTGTTTGTTTGAACGCGCTAATCTCAGGAACTAGATACTGGTTCGAATAGAAAAATTATTTTAGTGTTGCATAGCCCATTTATCGAGGAAGGCTATATAACATCACGTTAGATCCTTAGTTCCGCGTGGTGCCGGACGTAAAGAATAGCTCCATCCCATTTCCTACCGTGGGTGTCGTAAAAGGCGACTAAGGGATTTACTAGAGAATGAGCAGCAGCGTTCTCTATTTATTTTTACCACCATACTGCGATCGCCAACCCGCCTGCCAAGCGTGGTGATTATGGCAAACCCCCCCAATTGGGGGAGGCCTATATCCAGCAGTGGACGTCTTTCGGCTAAAATGATGATGATGAAATCCTTAGGAGCCAAGCGAAAAGAACAAAAGTCAGAAAGAACGCTAAGTGATAACGAAGTTATAGCGCGGGCGAGCGACGGGATGCGACGCGATGGGTGGCCCGAAATTTCACGCTGACGAAGTCGCGGGCAGAAGCTAGTAAATAATAAAATTTTATTCAAAAAATTACAAGGTATAAAAATGAGTACAATTTTGCTTAAATATAAATTATATTCCTAAGACTTACGTGCCTGAACTAGGTCATCCTGTGTTTCAGGCGAAAAGTACTAAGATAGTCTAATAAAATATAATAAATAATCTAAAAGTTGTCAATAGACAAATAAATTATAATTATGTTCAGTAGCTTCACTCTTAGTTTTTGATAAATACTTATCGTAGGTGAGTATACATACATATTTACTTTAACACAGTTAATAAGTTCTCTGTATCTTCGTACACATGCTATGGGAGAGCTTCCTTGAGAATTCTCTTACAGTTTGTGTAGTTCAGGGAGAGAATGTTTGCTGACCGAGGAAAAATAAAAATAAAGAAAGGAAAGATGTTTTACAAAGTTACAAAAAGTAATAAGTTTAAGTATTATGGTCACGCAACAACGCCAAAGTTTCGTTTATTACACCTAAGTTTAAATATTCATCAACAACAACTCAGCCTATCGCAGTCCACTGCTGAACATAGGCCTCTCCCATGCTGCGCCACAACACCCTGTCCTCCGCCTTCCGCATCCAGTCTATCCCAGCCACCTTTTTGAGGTCGTCGGTCCATCTAGCTGGGAGGCGTCCCACACTACGCTTGCCGATACGCGGTCTCCACTCCAGGACTCGTCTGCTCCACCGGCCATCGGTCCTTCGACAAATATGGCCAGCCCACTGCCACTTTAGCTTGCTTACTCTGCAAGCTATGTCGGTAACTCCGGTTCTCTTCCGGATAATTTCATTCCTGATTTTATCCTTCAAAGAAACTCCGAGCATAGCCCGATCCATAGCGCGCTGAGTGACTTTAAATTTGTGGACCAGTCCGACTGTCAGTGTCCACGTTTCGGCACCGTATGTCATAACGGGCAGGACGCACTGGTTGAAGACCTTAGTCTTCAAACATTGCGGTATAGGCGACGAAAAGACTTGACGGAATTTTCCAAACGCTGTCCAGCCCAACCGGATCCTCCTGTCGACTTCAAGTTCAAGTTTTTCAAGTTTAAATATTAGGTATTTCAATATTTTATACGGAAAATGAAACGAAGGAAATCTTCTGAATGCTTCACGATAGACTTTCCAACTCTGTTTAAAAATTCCTAATTGGGATACGGAATAAACTCAATACAGTCCTAGAAAACCTTATAAATCACAGTTACCGCTTGCTGATAAAACTTGAAGCACAAAACGCGGTCATCGCATTCAGTTGGCAGTGCGCATGGGCATGTAACCGTCACAGTAATTGATAGTCGGATTTGCGGGTACCCGCGTGAATAATCATAACCGCTGCAGTGGTTAATTACCACGGCTGGAATACACGTAATTAAGCAACCGCATTATTCCGGCTATGTCAAGTATGCGAGCTAGAACTTTGTGGCCATACGCATTACTAACTTGGGATACCTCCTTATCTAGAGTACCGACGATATTGTCTTGTTTCTTGTATCGTCTGGACACTGAGTTTACATTTTCTGCAACAAATATAGATACTGTCACCCTTTTATATCCTGCTAAGCAAAAGCAGGAGCAAATTAACATCTCAATTTATTCTCTTGATTCCACTAACCACCAATCTCTACATTGTAAAGTTAGTTTTACGGTACAAGTCCTTTTTAAGCTGACAAGAGGTAGCAAGTAGATGTTGATTATGATGTTGTCTAGTCAAGCTTAATAGTAAATACTCTATGATGAATTTACATAATATTGTAAATTATACCAGAATTTACAATTGATTTCAATTTATAATATTTCTTTGTCCAGCCAATACTCGTACAAGTTGCGTTTCGTTCTCCGTTTATTTGTCCTACTAAACCGATGTAATGATGGGAACCCCACCGTCTTAGATGATGTTCCAGTCGGAATTAACGTTATTAATCTGCTTTGTAAACTGCTCACCCAAGCTTTTTATGTGATATCTATGGTTAATGAGTATCATAAAGACGACATTGTATACGAGCACAACCGTGTTCAAATAATTTAAATTTAAGAGTATTGAATGTAATTCGGTGTTCAAGAATGTTTTTCGTCAAGTAGGCGTATTTAAAATTTTCTGTAACATTTGATAACCTTTCCAAGTTATTGTCTTATCGCCCCCATACAATGCCGCTTCCGTTACATCATAATGTAAAATATATCCATTTAGGAATTAATTATTAAATTACTATTCGACAACATAATATTAGGCTTGCTTTATGTAGGCATAGGAAGCAATTCCGTCGAAATTATTCTTAGTTCCAAATCGTGGTGGATGTGTAGGCGGCACACAGAACTCAATAATATGACCTTAAAAGTACATGCGAACAAGACTATCGGTCCAGAGCCTAAACAACAAGCGATGGTCGGTTAATCGAGCGGTGACGCTAACTTGCGCGCGCGCCGCTTCCATATAAGTCAATCTTCCTATTCGCCCCCGCACTAACTGCTCGCAACTGACGGAACCACTAAATGACGCTGCCCGATTTTCCGACGATTGCCTTTTAGTTATGTTAATGACAAAAAAATCATTACCGAGATCGAAACACTGCCATTATGAGCTGTTATATTTTATGTCACACTTTTTTTTGTCTATTTGTACTTAGGCAGTAGTAGCAATAACAAATGATATCATAATTATATCTATTTAACAAATTCAAGTATATTACAAAGAAAACTTATATGGGTAAATATTGTAATTAGCAGTCTACTTCTGTAAACTGATAAACACTCTCAAAAAGGGAAAAATGCATCTCAACATTAAACAAGCAGGGTTGACAACGCCCTCACCTGCCGTTGATCCCTGCATATGATTGGAAAAAAGTATACTTTTTGTAAAATCTGCATCAATTTCATGAGAAAAACTTAAAAAAGTAAAGGTTATATAGTATGGTAGGCAAATGGTAGGTATGTTCTTATTTGTTTACAATAATAATTGTCAAAAATGTTTTTTTTTTTTTTTTTTGTCTAGCCTTTTCCCATGGCCCATGTTAGGGTTGGCTTCCAGTCTAAACGGACGCGTATATTACATGGAGCGACTTCCACAGCCCAGGAACTGGGTTATATGATACCCTTTGGTAAGACAGCTTGTCAGACTTTCAGGCTTCTGACGAGCCGTAACGACTGTCAAAGATTTACGAAAGACAGCCGGGATGGCTGCGCGACGTCCATTGGCTTAACGTGCTTTCCGAGGCACGGAGGAGTCACGGTATGTAAAGATGGTCACCCATCCCCGGACCAACCCCGGCAAGCGTAGCTTAACCTGATGGATAGCCCCGCGCGGCTGTTATTATTCTGAAGGTCATGTAAACTGTATTCTTTTTATTTTAGGCGGGTCCTGTACGTCAACACACCCTCAAAGCCAAAGTCGATGCTGACATTAACGAGACTTGTGAAAATGGCACCCGTTTAGAGGTATTTGTAGCGTGTCAAACGTTTCCCGATATTTGTTTATCAGGCTTTATTATCTAAATAGGATGTTATGAAACGGACGGACGTCATCGTGTAAGGGAAATATATAGACAAGTGCGTCATCACGCCTCCGAAATGATGCCTGTGACATCTACATTGAACACTTATCAAACGTTATTATATAAGGATACGTTTTACAGTATACAAATAATTCTTACCTAATCGTGCGTGCGTATTTCACCGGCTATTATTGAAAATGTTACGTGTAACTTACGGTTGTGTAAAGTTAACTTACCAAAGAACTCGTGTTCAAGCGAATACATACAAAGTACTTCATATGCTTTATAGTCACTTAACATTAAGTATTCGTCCCCCCATTCATAACGTGAACATGTAACATTATTATAGCATGTTGAAACTTTTGTTGTAAGGTATAGCGTTCATTGAGTAGAACATCTTTATAATTTATCGGTAACAAGGTGTGTTTAGAGCAACTTAGCAGAGGCCTTTGTCCAGCATTGGACTGCTAGTTGATGACAAGCACTTAAGTACGTTATGAGGCTCACCATGTGGGGCTTACTCAATATGATTTCTCAACACAGACACACTTGCTCGACACACGCCTTTATTTTACAGGCGTGCTGTTTACTTTGCACGCCCGCACTAGTGTGGGAAAGTACGACACAAATTAGTGCATTATGATACAAGTGTGCTAGGTTGATTCACACTCGGCTCCCTTACCGCGCTCGCCGTACCGACTCGAGTGTAATGATCAATATACACGCGTTACATATGACGTTTTTCAACACACTTGTGCAGAATAAAACAGACTTGTTGTAAGAACTTATGCTACAATATCGTAACTATAGAGATGATACACTTAGATTTATAAAGTTTAACTGACTTTTGTTACCAGATACTGACTTTTTTTTTTTTTTACACACAACGGGGAAGCCCTTAGCCTTCATCTCACCTGATGGTAAGTCCACCAGTCAGAGATTTGCGTTTTTCTTTTTATCTCAGCAAAGAGTCTTCATGCTTCTTTATGCTTAAAAGTTTTGTAACAGGAATAATGTAAAAATAATTTAAAATATGATAAATCTATATATATAAAAATCAATTGCTTTTTGTTTGTCCGGCTAAAACTCGCTGCTGGGCCGATTTAGCTGATTTTGGTTTTAAAATGTTTGTCGTAGTCCAGGGAAGGTTTAAACGGTGTGAAAATATGCAAAAAAAAAAAAAAAAACTTAGTGAACGACTGGACCGATTTCGCTAATAATTGTTTTAGGTAGGTAGGGTAGGGTAGGTAGGTAGGTTGGGTAGGTAGGGTAGGGTAGGGTAGGATAGGGTAGGTAGGTAGGTAGGTAGGTAGGGTAGGGAAGAGTAGGGTAGTGGAGTTTATATTATATTTCCTTTGCGCGTAGACGTTGCGTTCTGTCAAAAGGTATTTGACTGTGGCAGTTTGCCACAGTCAAATAGCTTTTGACAGAACGAAGTCTGTCGGGTCAGCTAGTAAACAATATATTTCGTTAAATAATTTATTTTTGTTAAATTGAAATAAAGATATAAAATATTCAGTTTTTATATTTTATTTTCTGACGGGTTGATAGTCTCGACGGGATAGAAAAAATACAATTTTTTTTTTAAGTTTTTCGGAAAATTTTCATATAAGAGGGAAAAACTGAAGGTTTTTTCTATGGAATTTTTGTATGAATTACTTAAATTGGACAGGACAACTGCTGTCAGGTCAGGTAATTGTAAATAGAAACAAACTTAATAACCAATAGACGTAGGAAAGGTATGGTCTTGAAAGGAACAACACTAATTGGTAGTGTGTCCCTTTCACACAACGTGGCAGTGTGCATTAATTAATCAACCTACTTTTGTAGGTTGATTAATAAAAAAAAATTAAGTAATGGAATTCATCTACTCACGACTGTCAAAATATTAAATTAAGTAAAAACAAAATAGTAAAATTTTAAATTAAGTAATGGAATTCATCTACTCACGACTGTCAAAATAAACATTAACACAAATAATAATTTTTCTACTTTGAATATGTTTTTTTTAATAATTACTTCTTTCATTAAGTCATTAATGGAAGAAGAAGAAGTAGTGGAAATAGTATGTACTATACAGGGTTATTTTAAACTGGCTAGCTAAACTCCGCAGACGCGATGAGTAGTATAAGTCAATCGAGCCGCCATAACAGAATGCCCGGTTTTGACAATAAAAATAAAATTGCATTTAAAGTTTGCTATTTTGCTGAAATATTAATATTTTGAAGGAAATAGACACCACGGAAAATTATCAATTGGTATTTTCAAAAATCGTCAACTAGCCTATTGGGACATCTCCTCAAAGCAGGCACCTAGAGAATAGGAAGGTACTGTAACTACGATGTTCATTCGTTCGTTAAAGTTCAGGGGAAAGCCTGGCTGTAGGTATATGCCAACTTACCGAGCTCTCAAAAGATTTCATTTTTTTTTTAACAACTGAGTTTGTCCTGGAAACAAGAAGAAAGGCTTGCATAAAATAATAGTTCGCGGGCTCAGTTCAGTTCCCGGGATAAGGTTCAAGGAGACAAAATTTATAATAATGCCTAAGATGTGATCCTGCCATTTTACCGAAAAGATTTTGCCAAAATTTCACTACCCAAACAAATTTTAGCAACCTTTTTTTATACCAATGCAATGTTTGGAATGGTTTTAGTACGCACATTTTCATTTGGTCAAATTTTTACTTGGCAGAATATTATCAAGGATAATGTCATTTAATGAGCGACGATCTCCGCAGGGTGGCTGGTGGCAGCGGGATGAGAGTTGCCGAGAATCGAGCTGAATGGCGTGCAATTGGAGAGGCCTATGTCCAGCAGTGGACTGCTATAGGCTGATGATGATGATGATAATGTCATTTAGGCATTTGGTCTTTAATCAAATGATTTATTACAGCAAACAATCTTTAGACAGTAGGTAAACGTTTAGTTAAATGATTTGATAAGAAGTCAAATTTATGGTTACTTATGGAACTAGTTAGAGTAGGTTAATTATTTTAAAAAAATGGTTAGGTTTGGTTAGGTTAAAACTGTGGCCTCCTACGCATGAGCCGAGCGAGCGACGCGAGCAGTGCCGCGGCAGCAGCCGGCGAATGCCAGAAACGACTAAATTATATAGAAAAAAAATATATGGAAAAAGCGATCATTTGTAGCAGGCTATCGAGAACCGAACTAGTTAGACGAGGTTAATTTTTTTAATTTTTAAATACTACTAACTAAAAAAATACTACCAAAATAGTTAATATTAATACAATAAAAGTTAATATTAATTATATTAATATCGTTATTATCTATTTA
This sequence comes from Dryobota labecula, assembly GCA_947523025.1. Classification (NCBI taxonomy): domain Eukaryota; kingdom Metazoa; phylum Arthropoda; class Insecta; order Lepidoptera; family Noctuidae; genus Dryobota; species Dryobota labecula. Next base: position 12,458,675 of record OX383294.1, on the reverse strand, counting down.
GAATTTGTACCAAGTGGAAAAAACACCCTTGTAATAAAACGTAATAGCAAATTTTATTTTGCGTAAAATGACTTTAAATTTATAACAGAAATATTTGACTACATAAAAATTGGTAGAAGTACTAGTTGGTAAACAAGTTATTGTTTAAACGGTCACTTGCCAAACATTAGGTTTGCGTTACAATTATTTGTGAAGAGATTTTTTGCTAAGTAATAATTTGGCAAATGAAATTTTGCGGAAAATTGTTTGAGAAGTGATAATTTGGCGATTTCTTTTCGATGAAACAAGGGAGACCCGCCTAAGATATAAGGTATTTCAGTCCGGGATACAGGAAATCCTACTTCGATCTAAAAAGAGAACCTGTGACAGCGTCCAATAATGTCCTGAAACAATCCCTTAGTCATTTCTCCGCCACCCACGAAAATTTGTGTGTATTTGGCAAATTATCTACTGAATATAGTTCAAATGAGACCTTTGTTCTTTGTCCATGAACGTATCCTTTTACGAAAAGTCTTTTTTTCACTGATTATTTTCAATTCAGCATTTTCAGGAAGCGACTGTGATTTGTCTACAAGACTCATACCTATATGACGAGGTTATTATAGCCATGTATCCCTTTGAAACGCGTCTCCTAAATGCAGCGCGATGTATTTATTTACGATGCGCCGCCGATCATTACGACGGAATCTATTTAGCTTTAAGTATGCCCCTGGCTGGAAGCCTTAAAATTCCGTTAGGAGCTTAAGGCACCACAGGATAGTCCGGTTAAAGAGTCCGAGCCCCTCGTGGTTACACTCTGAGTTGCCATTTCTAAAAAAAAAAAAAAAAAATACGATCATTACGCGGAAAATCCATGCCACAGTACAAAATATTTGCAGTTGTTCAACTGAATTAGTTTTTCTTAGGTTCGTTTATTTTGCTTAGGTTTACATTTATGGTACCTACGGTGTAGTGTCCTGTGTAATTAATGGGCGTTTTCACACTATCAGATAACGACACCAACCTGATGCCCATACGTCGGCAGCTATACCGATACCGATATAATTATTGTCGGCCCGACGATATTGGTGAATATCGATGACCATCGCGACGCACCAAACGACCACAGTACTGTGGTCGTCTTACACAAGTACAAGTACAAGTATCGAAGTTGACAGTGCGATAAAGTGTGTTCAAGTTAAAGAATGCCCGCTACTCTCGCACTGTATCGTCCCCGGTAGATATTATGCCGATATTGGTGTCGGTCGCTGTCTGTGACGATATTATGTAGGTGAAAATAACAACACAATGTAAAGCGTTTAGTGGGTACTAAATGTCTGTGGGTATCTGACCGCCGATATCGTGTCAGTGTCGGTTCGGTGCTGCAGTGTTGTAATATTTTTTTTGACAACCAACCAATTTTATTACAACACTGCAGATTTGCTTTCTGATCAAAAAATTGCGACAAGTAGTTTTGACAGTCCTCTCTTGATGTTAACCTAACACAAAGAATATTGAAGAGTTCTGAAGAGACCAAAACAGGTGGAAATTTGAGGTTGCTTGGTCAGGGCTATATGGTGGATGCATTAACACTTCCCAACCAAGCTTTCTAAATTTTTTTGCTATCTATTGATCAATTCTGTCCGTTTTTTCTCAATTTCTTGCTTGAGTCTCATTACCTGTTGGCAGTAGAGATCCGAATCGATGGTTTTGACAGGCGGTAAAAGCTCATAATGAACGATGCCGTCCCAATCCCACCATGCATACACACAGCATCACCTCATTGCGTGTTAATCCGGGTTTCGCTATAGTATGTGAAGCTTGACTGCCCTTTAAGCATGATCTTTAGGTGATCAATTTTTCAAAAATGGGTCGGTTTCATAACGTTTCAATAGAGAACCGCAAATGAGTACCTACACGAGTCATTTAGTTTCTTTCAGTGAGCTCGTGTGGCATCCAAATATCGAGTTTTTTTTTTTTATACCTAGAATTTTTCAAATGGGTCTAAACTTTTTTGGTGTCCATGATCTTGCTCCACTTTAAAAAAAATCGGAAAAATCCGTAACAGGCCGATCCGAGCGAGCTGCATCTTTGTCATCAAAATGCCCGGAATGAAAACGCTTGAACTAATTTTGTGCTACTCTAACACTGAAACTACGTTAAGTCCATAAACATCACAAAATTTTTTCGCGGTTTGTTTAGCATTTTCATTTTTTTGTAATAAAACTTCAGAATGTATCGATTTTCTTCATGAGATTCACTGATTTTGGCGGGCAGAAAAACAATTGAAAAAGGCGGGAAATCGTTTAAATTTTTTATTTAATGGTATCAAAACCAGCCAGATACAAACATTACAGCCAAAGAGATTTTACTACAACTTTATACCTATAAAATACGAAATAATTTTTCCCCGACCAAATTTTGTAATTAATGTAGAATAATTATGGTTGTAGCGAAGACAGTTCGATGGAAAGTGAATATAATAATGTAGATGAATCTGATTAAAAAATCTTAGAAAAATGTGTGTTATTAAAACTTCTTCATAAACTACGATAAAAAATTATATGCGACCCGTACTTGACTATAATTTTATCGATAATAATTAGTAATGTGTCTGAAATTATCGTAAGATGACAATTAAACGTCATCATACCGCATAGAAATAATCACATTTTCGAAAACATTATTATGATGAACTAGCTGACCCGACAGACTTCGTTCTGTCAAAAGCTATTTGACTGTGGCAGTTTGTCTACGCGCAAAGGAAACTACCTACCTACCCTACCCTACCTTACCCTATCCTACCCTACCCTACCTACCTATCTACCCTACCCTACCCTACCTACCTACCCTACCCTATTCTACCCTACCCTACCCTACCCTACCCACCTACCTACCCTACCCTACCCTACCCTACCAACCCTACCTACCCTACCCTACCTAACTAAAACCTTCAATTTTTTTTTTTTTTTTTTTGATAAAATCTATTCTCAGACCTATCAAATGATGACTGACACGTTATGTCAAACGCCATAAAGTTACATTAGAAGATAGAGTTACCTACTTATTATTACAATAAAAATGTAAATATGGTCGTTTTCTTACAATTTTTTTTTTTAACTTTCTTAAATTTTTCTTACATAAGAACCTTCTCCTGGCAATAACAAACACAACAAAAAAATTATTAGCGAAATCGGTCCAGCCGTTCACGCGTGATGCCGTGACCAAGGGAAATAGGGATTCATTTTTATATATATAGATTAAAACTATAATATACTTAGGATATTTTTTTTTAATGAGCTGTCACAATTTCATATCATATGTGGTCTACTTTCATTAGATTTTTTTTTTTTAACAACGGAAGGGAGAACAATATTTATTTTAAAAATGTTGACACAGTTCGATTATGTCCCGCAGGACTCTGAGCGCGTGCCGATTTAACCCGATTTACAATTTTTGTTTTTATTTAACTCAAAAATCCAACCATATAGGGAATTTACTCTATAAAATACGATAACCTCATGTTATTCAATTTTCATATTATTTTGTGCTATAATTAGGAAATGAAACGAAAAATGGTTGTAAAATCGACCCTGCTTCGGTTTTTTTTTTTTTCATCGATTAAATTATTTTTTGTCATGTTTTGAATCGTTAATTTCCCTAAAACAAGGATGTATTGACATATATTTTTTTCAGGACCTAAATACAGTAATTTACTAGTTTGACTATTTCAAAATTCAGAGGCCGATAACACGAGGTCGGATAACACATAACACCCCGTTAAAAAGCAAACCGTATATTCTGACAACTGTCAGAATATACGGTTTGCTTTTTAACAATACCAACTGGTATTGTTTATAATAGCAGCCTTAAGGCTATTGTTGCTCAATGTGTTCGTAGGGCGTAGCTACAAGTATGAAATAGTTGCGTAACGCAGGACGTGGGTGCCGGATGTGCGAAGGCTGCATTAAGGCCCTATTGGCCCTACATTTGCGTCATTTACAGACGCCTCAGCACAACTGATAAGGGCTTGGTATTTCAACGCCTTAGTAAGTAGTTGCTTCATCGATTTTTACTAGTGAGGAGTGAGATTTGAAGTTTGGTAATAATGCGTGGGCGTTCGTATTTACATGCAATCTACTCATAGATACAAGATTTCAGCTTTATTTCAGTCCCTAAATAAGTTTTGATAATATTGTACGAAATCCATACTAATATTATAAATGTGAAAGTAACTCTGTCTGTATATTACGTTTTCACGCCTAAACCGCTGAACCGATCGTCATGAAATTTGGCAGAGATATAGCCTGGGATATGGAGAAGGACATAGGCTACTTTTTTACGCGATAACCGACATCCATGCAGGCGGAGCCGCGGGCAAAAGCTAGTTTGTCATAAATGTAGAAAAAATTTTTTTTTCGCAGTTTTTCATATTAAGAAGCTATAAAAATTCAAAGGGCTACACAAAACTCGAATGAAGCAGGATCGAAGTTAATCTAATATCGCCATACAATAAAATATAACGAATAACGATCCAAGTGCGCGTGTGGACCTCCACAGAGTTATAGGCATGATGACGGTCGATTAGATAAATGTCATCACAAGAAGCATTATGTTACTCCCAGCGGGGGTGGTTGCTAAATTCTGGCAGCTGTCAGAAGCAGAAAACGCAAGAGGGCGCGGCGCGGCCTCCGCGGGCTCTCCCACACCGTGCACCCTGACATTTACCCGAAGCGTGGAGGATCAACAGGAGGTTGCCATGGCAACGCGCAGACGTTCCATGACCTTTCCTTATTTTAAGGATTCATACATCCTCCGTATCAAAACATGTGGGTTACGTTATGAATCATTACCGCACCCTCACATTAATAAACATACATACCATCACGCCTGTAATCCCTTTAGGGTTAGGCAGTGGTGTACCTTACTATAGGTACCTACACCCACGTTTTACCAGTTATATTTAAGTCGAGCGTATTAGCATCCACCGGGCAGACTCCAGACTCCGGGCTGCTACAAAAAAAATCCTGGTGGAAAAACCCAATAACACTTTGCCCGACCTGGGAATCAAACCCCGGACCTCTTGCCCAGCAGTAGCGCTTACGATCATCTACATAGACCAACGAGGCAGTCACAAATACACATTAATAAATACGTACACAATTTAATTAATTGTACAATTTCCTTTTACCCTGTCAAAGTACATCAAAGGAGTTTCCCTGAAGTTGTTGAATATTCTGGATCTCTAAAACCTTATATGTAGGCAACCTTTTCATAAAGAGTAGGTGGGTAAAATAATATACCTACATATTTCTACGTTATCGACTGCCTCGTAGGTGGGTGCACCTCTAACCTTACCTAGCCCTTCAGAAAATGCAGGCGTGATGGTGTTATGTATATTTCTATATTACTCATCCATTTTATGATTCACCCTGTGTGAACCACGCGGTTTTGGTTGTTTTTCAGGCCAAATTGGAATTATTTAGCATCTAGGAAATGTAACAGAATGCCATTATAAATGCCTCTTCGCCTTAGGCATCTCAATAATACATTTTCTCGTACGTACGCCTGTCTATTTTTGAAAGTCCTACGTGTTCAGTATACATACATACGTCAAATACCAAAAAAACAGAAATAGCATATGGAGTAACGCTTTATGTACCATTACGTAGCTACAGCAATGACCAGTTATGTATTTTTAGAATAAGCCAATGATTTATTCGAACTACGTAACGTCCGAACTATTCGGAACGGGTCTATCGACGTCACGGGAGCGCGCGTGCCACCCGGCTAATTGTAGCATGTCCAAAACGGTCTCCGGGATCCGTCACCCGGCG